>JAAWVA010000035.1:7414541-7574541 GCA_015227895.2 Colaptes auratus
TTGGGGGGGAATTGAGACAGGGCCACCAGCACTCCTCCTTTGGGGGGGAATTGAGACAGGGCCACCAGCACTCCTCCTTTGGGGGGGAATTGAGACAGGGCCACCAGCACTCCTCCTTGGGGGGGAATTGAGAGGCAGCACCCCCCACCCCTCCTTTGATGGGGAATTGAGACAGGGCCACCAGCACCCCTCCTTTGGGGGGGAATTGAGACAGGGCCACCAGCACTCCTCCTTTCAGGGGCTATCACCCACCTGGGTGAAGCGTCTCTTTGTCTCCTCCTGCACAGACTAGCGGGTTGGAGCTCTCCTGATCTATCACTATGCTAATCAGGGTACTTGGAGATGAGCTGAGGGCCAGAGAGGCTCTGGGGATGGTGAACCACAGCTTCCCCTCACTGGCGTGGGGCGGAGGGCTGAGTGCTGCCCACAGGAAGCCAGGGTGATAGCTCCCCTTGTCCATATCTTTCTCTCTTGTGCTCAGAGTTTCCCATGTGCAGAGCAGCTCTGTCTCTGTGTGATAGGACCAGGGCAAGACAGAGGGAAAATGGCCATGGGGGCTGGGTGTGTGTGGACCCCACCGTGCTTGCATGTTGGGCTGGGCTGTGTGCCTCTCCCCATGTTTGGAATCATTCAGGGGCTACACAGGCTCTGTGCTCCTTTTGGGGCATCTCTCAGGCTGCTTTCTGTCCCACATTATGTCCTTGGTGCTCAGGTATGAGTCCTTGGGCTGTAGAACCCTTTCTGCCCAACTGCATTGGCTCATGTCCCCCCATAAGCATCCTGGGGGTGCTATGATGCCCTATGGGAGAGCAGTGCCCGGCCCTGGGGTCTTCCACTGGACAAAATTCATCTCCCAGTGATTCATCTTCCCTCCTGTGGGATCCTGACTCGTTTTGGCAGTGTATATTCCTGTTTGGTTGTGGTTTTGGTTCTCTGCTTGTGTTTTTGTTGCAGCAGCAGCAGGTCTCTCCTCCTCATGGGTACCAGGAAGAGGTTTATTTTGGAGGATAAGCTGGGTGAGCAGCCAAGGAACTCCAGCAACTCTGGGGCGAACCTTCAATTGTGTCCCCTCGTTCTGGTGCTGGTTGCCTGGGAGAAGAGACAGTCCTGGCACTTGATGAGGCCAGCCCAGGCTGCTCCCAGAACACAGGGAGATGACTGAGGAGGACAGATGTTGGCTCCCAGGGAGCACAGCAAAGCTTTTCCTGTATTCTTGAGGATCCTGAGGGAGCAGGACCGTGGCTGTGCCAGGGAAAGCTGTGTTCATCCACCTGACAGACCCACCAGGCTCACCTGGGACAATGGACTCGTGTGGATCTTGAGGGAGCTGGGAGCATCCCCGAGTGCAGTGGCCGTTGGTGCTTTCCAAGGACGCAGGATCAGCCTCCTCCAGCTTGCTGCCTTATTTGTCAGTAATAAAAGTCAGCGTTTTGAATCTGCAGCAGGACAGGGAGGGAGGGTTTTCCCAAGCCCCTGGGCCAGGGCTGGGTGCCAGCACGGGAGCGGGAGCAGGGCTGGGAGCCTGCTGGGGGGAGCCCCGTGGCACTGGCTGCTCCTCCAGTGCCTGCCCTGCTCCTCGACAGGGAAAACTGAGGCAGAGGCTGCGCTCGCTCCGTGGTGGTGAAATCAGAGCCAGCTGCTCACCCCCGTTGCAAGCCTGAGACTTGAAGTGGGATTTCTTCTCCACAAGTTGTTGGTGGTGGCATGCTCCAGCCCCCCCTCCCCCCCTGCTCTTTTGCAAGCCGTGGGTCTTTCGTAAGAGCAGGGAGAGGGAAGTTTTGCAAGTGCAGAAAACCTGCACGTGCCTTTTGAAACCAAGCCTGACCTCAGGCCCTGGGGACTGTGCCTCTTGCCTCCATCTTCCCCTTCCTGCCTGGTAAGCTGAGGCTGAAGTGTCACTCCTGCCAGCCACCCCTGCCATGAAGTTTGCTCTGGCTCAGCTGAGCTTAGATGGGAAGGGGAACCCTGAGAGCACCACAGCTGAGAGCTGGGATGTCATGGGGTGGTGGTTGCAACACCCCAGTGCTTTGTGCCATCTCCCTTTGCTCTGCTTGGCTGGGTAGGGAGGGTGTGCTGGATGTGATGGTGCTGCTGACCCATTGGAGCCTCCCTGCCTTGCAGCTGGAGCTGGGAATCTCTCCATTCCCTATGACCATGACTCTTGCAGAGCCACCGAATCCATTGGGACATCTCCGGAGCTCTGTTTGGATGTGGTTTGAATCAGAGCAGCAGGCTCTGGCCATGTCCACTGACATGCAGCAAACGTGGGGCTGATAGCACCTCCCTGGCGTGAGGCTGGTCCCCTCATGGAGCTCCCTGTCCCACATCCCACCCTCCTCCCACCAGAGAGCAGCACCAGGGAGCTGAGTGATCTGGAAGGACTCAGTTACCTAATAGGAAGGGGTGGGTGTGGGTGTGGGTGTGATAAATATGAGCAGATAATTTTACTTCAGGGTAAGTCAATAAATTACTAAAGAGCCTTTGATTGTGCTCTCAGTGGTGCATGTTGATTCAAAAACCTAAGACATTTAGCCTCAATTATGCCTATTTGTGTGTCTTTCCTGCCTCACTTTCTCTGTGGTGCAGGGGAAATAACCCTGCCTTGTCTGCATTCCCACACCTCTCCCACCTCGGCCTGGCTCCAGATTTCACTCCTGTCCTGATAACCCTTCCAGTGGTGAGTGGGAGAGGATCAGCTCTTGGCACGGTTCCCCTCTGGCTGTGGCCAGCTCTCTGTGCTGGCTGTGACCAAAGGGACAAGGAGCAAACGCTCCCTGTGCAATGGGGCTGGCCCAATGGGTGGGATGGTTTAGGGCTCGGCAGGGTTGTGGCTTCCCTTGCTCCCCCCTCTGGCAGAGTACAGAGCCTGTCGCGACAGGACAAGCGGTGATAGGTTTAAAATAAAAGAGGGAAGATTTAGACTAGATCTATGGAAGACATTTTTCACAGTGAGGGTGGATAGATCCTGACCCAGGCTGCCCAGAGAGGTGGTAGATGAGATGCCCCATCCCAGGTGGGGCTCTGAAAAACCTGTTCCAGTTGCAGTTGTCCCTGGTCACTGCAGGAGGGTTGGACTGGACGACCTTTAAAGGTCCCTTCCAACCCAACCCAGTCTGTGATTCCATGATTCCGTGATGGGAAGCTGGCCTTGCTCCACCCTGCAGGAGTGCAAACCAGGTTTTCCAGGAAGACACTGCCCAGGCAAAGGACCCTGAAGCTGCTCCCCTCTGCCTTTGCAGCCCGACCAGCATCGCTGCCCGCGGGCTCTGGCACGGCACCGCTTTGCCCTGTTAGCCTCTCGGCAGCGTGTGCGGGGAGCGAGCCCCCGCGGGGCCGGATCGCAGTGATGCTCAGACCACACAGGTCCCTTCAGCCGCCGAGGATTCGGCTTTAAAAGGCAAGTTGGCACCGGCACCGCTGCTGCTGCCCGTGCTGGGTGGCTCGGCTGGGGGACATGCAGCCACGCGAGGGAACAGCTCGCAGCGCGGGAGGGCTGCTGCTGCGGCTATCAAAGGAGCACAGACCGTGCCGAGGATCGGCTCGGCTCTGCTCTGCTCTGCTCTGCTCTGCTGCGGGGTGATGGGCACCGAGCTGCTCCTCTTTCCCAGGACTGTGCTCCTCTGCCTGTCCCCAGAGCAAGGCCAGCAGCTGAGGGAGCTGGCTCGCAGGGGCATCGCTGCTATTCCTAAATCAGGAATGCAAAGTCACATTCCAGAGTGGGAGGTCATGGTCAAAGCCCCTTTTGCGACGGATGGCAGGAGCTGCCGGGGCTGTGCGCTGAGGAACGAGCTCCTTCCACTGGGGGGACGCTTGCTTCTCTCTGGGAAATCTCAGCAGAGGGTCATTAATCAGCAGGCAGGGCAGAGCTGTCTGCTCCACCGTGGGGTATGGGTTTAGCACACGTGCTGGCGGGGGATTTGCCGCCCTGCTTTGCTGGGTGCTGTGTGCATCCTGGGAGAGCAGCCTGGTGCTGCTCGTAGGTGTGCAAACGAGGTGTGCAATAGGAAATGGGATTGCTCTGGAAACCAGAGGACATCCTTTCTGCCCCTGGGCCGACTGCCTACATGTTTGTGAATGCAAATTTGACAGTGGCTTTTCAAGTGCAAATCTCCCGTGGAAACAAAAAGGAATCCCGAAACTGGAGCACATGTTGCACTCAACGAAGCTCTTCTTGCAACATCCACCCAAGAAGCTGTGTGGAGATCCTGCTTCCTCCCCTCCCCACCCCGTGCCCTGAGCCTGCAGAGGTGCACCCAGCACCTTGTTTCTCTGGGCTCTGCCATCTATTTTTAGCCTGCACAAGGGAAGCTCAGGTTATCCTCCAGCAACCACCCACCCTCAGCAGACGCTTCTGCTCAGCAGAGCTGACACACAACTTAGTCGAGTGTGCCTGACTGCCCGGGGCTTTGCCTCAGAGAAGGTCTTTACCTGATGAGATTAGACAGAGAAAGGGAAGGCAGTGGGACGTGGCAGGGACATGCTGCAGTGCTGCACTGGCATGAAGGGTCTGGCCCCACTTCCAGTCCCAGCCTGCAGGCAGGGAGGGAAAGGGCTGCTGGGGTGCAGGGTTTTACACTGGGGAGGCAAAAGGTAATCCCAAAATCCTCCCTAAATCCCACGTGGCTTCTCCTGGGTGCTTGTTGCACCCTAGGCAAGGTGTGAGGCTGCTTGGGAAGCAGGCCCCCCCCATCCCATGGGTGCCCCTGGACAGGCTCTGCTGGCTGCTGGGAGATGTCAAAAGCTGAATGCAGCAACGTGACAAGTGGAAACCTGCAATGGGCCATCAGCTCAGGGCAGCTGGGTCACGACTGGAGCAGCCCATCGTGCAAACTGCCCTGGTTCAGCGTGGTTTGATGCCCCCAGCACCTTCCTGCACAGCTAACCAGTGGGACACAGTGGGTTCCTGACACATCTGCAGGACAGGACCACGGATGACCCAGGGCTATGGCAACATCATCAGCCTGGAGTGTGTCCACAGCCTCGGGGCTCTGTACACCACAAGCTGTTGAGTCACTACCCAGGGCTATTTTTACCCCCTGGGGAAGGCTGGCTGGGTCATTCCCAGTTCCTAATTGCCGTGATCAGGCCTTTATAAATCTCACTCAAAAGAGGAAGTCTGGGAAATCGAAATCTCCTGCTAGCAGGCAGGCTGAGCTGCGGCCAGGCACCGGCAGCACCGCGCAGGAACCGCTTCTGCCAGAGCAGGGTGAGGGGGACGGGAAGTGCCGAGCCCTGACTTGCAGCTGGTCAGACCTTGCATCCCCACAGGGATGTTTTGGCTGACATTTTGCTAAGGCCACCACCAGGACAGCCTTTTTTCCACCTCCTCTTCCATTCCTGGCCTCTCCCTGATTGCTTTAGTGCTCCCAAGCTTCCTGGTGCAGCCAAGCCAAGCTGAGCAGAGCCAAACCAAGCCAAGGCAGGGGAGCAGCGCTGGAAGAAAAGAGCCAGCCCCTGGTCTCTTACCCAAAAGCTGCACCACACCCAAGCATCTGAAAAGCCTTCGTTGAAGAGTTTGTTGGCTATTTTTGTCACTGCCTCTGCCCTTCCTGGCCAGGGCTCAGATAAGAAGCAGTAATGCCACACCAGAGAGGATGAGATAACCGTGTCCTGGGCATGGATGGAGGAGGAACTTTGGGGAGATCTTGCTAGGAGGGTTTTGGAGATATTTGGGCATCGCTGGACCTTGATGCTCTGTACTTTCTGGTCTGAGCCGTGGTTGGGCTCCCACGGGAGGTCCTGCTGATGCTGCTGGGAAGGAGAGATCTGTGGAGATATGCAGAGCACTGAAACATTGCCATCTGCTGACACGTCCGGGCACGCAGCTCGGACCTTGCCATGCCGCCGGTCACCATCTGCAAACGGCCCAGGCACAGGGCACCAGCTGCTGCCCTCACTAGGCTGAGGTCTCCTGGGCTGGTGGCAGGGCAGGCGTGCGGTGGGATGGCTGTGGGAGGAGCAGGTGGTCAACACTGACACGCTGCACGCAAAGTTGTGGCCACAGGGCTGGAGGCTGAACTCCCACCTCGGTGCTGTTACTGCTCACAAGCCAGGAGACGATGGAGGTTTGTCCTGCTCATCCCAGAAGAGTGAATGAACCTTTGCCCTGCTGCAAAGAACAACTTCAAAGTGCTGGGGCAGCATCCAGCACGGCAGCCATGTGCAGACAGAGAGGGCAAGTCGTGGTAATTACAGCCTCTGATGCAAGAGCTGCAAAGGATTTGGGAAAATGCAGACTTGGCTGCAAAAAAAGGTTTTGATTCCCTTCATTTCTTCTCCCCCTGAGCTCCCCCCGGTGCCCTTCAGCTACAGAGCCTGGAGATGCATGTTTTGGACTGGGTTTGCTTTGTTTCAAGTTTCCTGGGAATCTGGCACTGGTGTAACCCAGAGAAAGGGTGCTTCCAGCTTCCCAAACTGGGGCTTTGCCACAGCGGGGAGAGAGCTGGGAGCTCCCTGATGCTCTGGATCTGCTGCACCTGCTGAGAGCAGCCATCAGCCCCCAGGAGTAGAGATGCAAGCCCACACCTCACCGGGGACCAGCCCCGCACATCCCAGGGTGCAAATTCGTCCTCGAATGGGTGAGGGACTGCTGCACGTAGCACTGGGTGTGGGCAGCGGGGTGTGTGCTTCACCCATCCCAGGGGATGCCAGCACCCAGCACCGGTGGCAGCAGGCAGGAGATGGGACGGGTGGTGCAGCTCCGGGTTTCTTGCAGAGGAGGCAGTGACGTGGGCGGGCGTGTGGGGGCACGCTGGGGCTGCCTGCAGCCTCCCACTGGCACCTGTCTCACAGCAGGATTCACCCGCGGTGCAGGCACCGTGTCAGATGGGTGCCCCGTGGCCTGTGCTTTGGCCCAAGGACCAAGAGATGAGCTCAGCTGGGCTCCTCCCGTGGTTTATCCTTGCTCTAGCTTCCTCCCTCCCAGCTGGAAGATGCTGCTCCCCCAGCCCACCCCTGGTTCCCTTCCGTGCAGCCTCTCAGCTCCCCGGGGCTATGGGCAGGTGCACACCTCCCTCACTGCTTTCTCACCGCCCCTCACAGCCCCCCTGGCTGGGCTGCTGCCAGAGAGGGATGGGGTCATGCTCTCAGGGGCTAGGATGGGCTGGGGAAGGCGTGTCAGGGCCAAGAGCAGCCCCAAAGGCTCCCCACAAAGAGGCTGCTGCAGAACTGGAGGGGAGAGCAGAGGCTAGGGGAGGAACTGGGGCTCCCTGCCTAAAGCAGGTGCACTGAACACCAGAGCTGAGCCTTTCTCCTGTGGGTCTTGCTGAGCTTGTCTGCAGACTGGGACCCTGCTTTAGGGCAGAAGTAGCTCTGGGCATGACCCAGTGCTCAAGCTCCTCAAGCCTCAGGGATACAGGGCTCTGTCTTCCTCATCTGCTATCCTACAAGGGAACCCCCTTGGCAGAGGGACCTTTGCCCTGTGCCAGTCTGGGCACTTGTGGTATCTCTGGACATGAGGACTGGGAGATGGCTACAGGAGTCTCTTCTAAGCCATGACCACCTTGGTGGGTGGGTGGGGGAGCCTCCAAACCTGTGACCACCTCAGGGCTCTCTGCAAAGCCATGGTTGGATTGGTTGATAGGTTGGATGCGATGATCTTGAAGGTCTCTTCCAACCTGGTGTATTGTATTGTATTGTATTGACTGAATACATCTCCCTGCTCGGGGCTCAACGTGGTGGGGGGGAGGGCAGGACAGCGCTGCTCCTGCTGGATTTGCCCTTCCCTGCGATGGTGCCTGGGCAGCAGCGGCCCCCCGGGCCCGTGCAGGACACGGTGCTGACGCAGGGGGCGCAGAGAAGCCACTGCAGGCTGGGAGCTACCCCAGCCGGGCGCAGCGTCCTGGGGGCACAGGCAAAGCCGGGCACGTCCCGAGCGAAGCAGCACATTTCCCTCTCTCAGCTTGGCTGGTGACCTGGCAGCAAAGGCAGCATTTCACTCCTGTGTCAACATTTGGAAGAGAAGGGGGGGGGCGTGGGGGGGTGGAAATAGTCATTTCTGTCAACCCCTGGGAATGTGGATGCCCCGAAAACAAACAGAAGCTCTGTTTCTGCAGTGAAAGGCCGCTGCAAATCTGGTGGGCTGCCAAAAAGTGATAAAAATGATTGCTGTTCCGGCCCCAGAGAAGAGTTCTGTTGGAAATGTCACATCCCCCTCTCCATGCACCCTCCCCCCCAAATCTCAGTTTTATGAAAACACCATTTTTTATCGGGAGGCTGGCAGGCAGATGTCTGGCCCAGGCCCCCATGGAGCTCCAGATGCACCCAAACTGCCATTTCCATCCGGGTTAGTGTCATCTGTTGATTGGCAGCTGTCAGTCACCTCGGGCAGGGACTGTGTGTGCTCTGGAGAGACAACTTCTCCCTGCCCTGAGCTTCTCCCATGGCTTTAGTAAGAGTGTTCCCTTAAGGAAGGGTCACCCCATACCATTCCTAGGTACCCCCTCCCTGGAGGTGTTCAAGAGCAGGTTGGACAAAGCCTTGGGGCAAGCTGCTCTAGTGGAAAGTATCCCTGCCCATGGCAGGGGGCTTGGGACTAGGTGACCTTTAGTGTCTCTTCCAGCCCAACCCATTCTCTGATTCTATGGACAAGACCATTCCTCTCCTCGCAGCAACCTGCTCAGTGCCCAGCACAAAGTGGGTGTGGAGTGGGCAGCGTGGCCCTGCTGGGAGCTTGGACCAGAAGTGTGGCTTTGCTGGGATGAACCGTGGCTGATTCCTAGGACAAAGCCACCGGTCCTGGCCAGCACAGCAGCTGCCTGCTGGCTGTGTTCCCCAGCCCTGGAGAGCACAGGACGAGGATGCTCTCCATCTGTGCTTACAGGGCTTTCTAAAGGGCACAGGGAGGAGAAAGTGGTTGTGTCACTGGCACTGAGAGCTGGACCTGTCAGGGCTCGTCCCCTATTTGTTTCTGAACAGTGGCAGGGTTCCAGACAGTTGTTTTCCTGGTGTAATATTAAACTCCCAACCTTTTGTTCCAAGGCATCGCCCTGGCTCAGGTACCTCAGCCCCAGTCCTACACTGCTCCCTCTTTCAGCTGGGGCAGCATCCAGCCCTTTTCAGAGGGGGAGGGCAGGGGCAGGGGATGGCTTGGTGGGATGTGAGTGCATGAGGGCAGCTCTCAGTGTCCCCTCTGCTCGTCCTGGCGCGGCTCACTGGGGCTTTCCGGGTGAATTCATGAGTCAGGTGCTACCTGATGGACGCCCTTGCCCCAGGCTAGTGCCATGGTGGCAGGGCAGAGGGTCCTGCCAAGGCCTCTGGCACTGCTGGCATCCCTCACTCACAAGGAAGGCATGGCCAGGCTGCTGCACTCATGTACCTGCAGAGCAGTCTCTGAAAGCCCCAGAACCATGGCATTGTTTAGATTCACAGATTCATACATTGGTTTGGAAGGGACTTTAAAGATTATCTGGTTCCATCCCCTTTGCCATGGACAGGGACACCTCCACCAGCCCAGGTTGCTCAAGGCTTCATCCGACCTGGCCTGGAACACCTCCAGGAAGGAGATACCCACAACCTCCCTGGGCAACCTGCTCCTGTGTCTCACCACCCTCGCTGTAAAGCATTTCTTCCTAATCTCCAGTCTAAATCTACCCTCCTCAAGCTCATCAAATCCAACCATTAGCCTAACACTGCCAAGTCCACCACTAAACTCATGTGGTTTAAAGGCTGGGTATGAACATTTCCTCTGCTACAGCCCTGTTGTGGGTCTTTACAGTATTGCATCCTCTTGGCCTCTTCTCCCAAGTACCTAATAACAGGAGAAGAGGCAGTGGCCTCAAGCTGCACCAGGCAAGGTTTAGATTGGATACTAGGAAGAATTTCTTCACTGAAAGAGTGGTCAGGCATTAAGACAGGCTGCCCAGGGAGGTGGTAGAATCAGCATCCCTGGAGGTCTTCAAAAAATGAGTAGATGTTGTGCTTCAGGACACAGTCCAGTGGTCATGGAGGTGCTGGGTAGAAGGTTGAACTTGATCTTTTCCAACCTTAATGATTCTTTGATCCCTTATGGACAGCTTTTGGACCTGCAAGGAGGCAACTCAAGGGCTGGAGAGGGACCAAAGCAGGGTTAAAGCATGGCCATGCAGGTGCCTGGGGGCACGAGAAGGGACTGTCCTGCTCTGCCTGTACTTCGAACCTCACCTCTGGGCAGCATCCACCTATTTAGGCTCCCCTCCCTCATCACCACACCGACAGCCCCCATCTCTCAAGGCTTTGAGGAGGACAAGAGGAAAAGCCTGAGCTGGGCTGAGCAGCTGGGGTGAGCTCAGGGCCGTGGAGATGCACAGCCCCAGTGCCTGGGGCAGCTGAGTGCTGCTGGCTGCGAGGACGTGCCCGGGCACGGCCGCTCCCCCGCGCCGCCGCTCTGCAGGCTGAGAAATCCCACGGTGCGGAGCCTCCTTCCACGCGGGGAGCCGCGGGAGGGGAGCTGGCAGGTGGAGGGCCCGGGGGCACAATTCCTGATCAAAACCCCACACGTGTCCCGGCCCCGATAAGGAGGCGAGAGCCACCCTCCGGGACCTGAGCGGAAAGGCTTTTGCCGGGAGAGCGGGAGGCAAGCTGCTCCGTGCCCTGCTCCCGAGCTGGGCAGTGGCTGCTGTTGCTCACTCAGGCAGAAATCACAGCAGGGACCACGGCCAGGTTCCCAATCAATCGCGAGAGCAGCCCGTTTTCAGGGTGGGTTTACCTCCCCCTGCTCAGGAGCGTGGCGGGGAAGGGCAGCCCGGAGCACTGCTGGGCTTGGGGCTGAAGGCTCCGCTTGCCCCCAGCGACTGCTCTGCAGGGACATTGGCTGTGAAGCAGGCTGTGCCTTTGCTGCTCAGTCCCTGCTGCCTGTGGCTCAGCCACATCTCCATTTAGGAAAAACTCCCTTGTTGTGACTGCAGCCTCACCTGGGGAAGGCACAAAGGCTGGGGAAGGAGCAGACCTCCCTCCAGACACCTACATCCTCTCCTGCCCCACGTCCCAGTGGATGTGCTGACGAGATGCTCCAGCATGTCCAGGACTTGGATGGAGCCTGCAAACTTCTGGAGCATGTGTCTTTAAACACCTCTCCCTTCTTGAACTTTGGGTGGTGGTGATCAGGCAGGCTGGTCATGGAGAGCAGGAGAGTGGCTGATTTTGGGGGGTCTGGGACCTGATAAAACGCATGTCCATTGGGAAATGGCAACAAGCAATTGCTGGAAGCGTGGCCCTCCTTCTCCTGCAAGAAGGGTGGGTCATTTCACACTGTCCAAGGACCTCCCTGCCCAGGGAGGTGGTGGAGTCACCATCACTGGAGGTGTTTAAGAAGAGCCTGGATGAGGCCCTTGGTGCCATGGTTGAGTTGATCAGATGGTGCTGGGTGATCGGTTGGACTCAATGGTCTCAAAGGTCTCTTCCAACCTGGTTAATTCTATTCTATTCTACTTCTGTTCTCTCACTGCAGCCCTGCCAACACCACACCATGCTCCAGGAGCACAGGGAGAGAGCTGGGCTCCTTTGGCCGTTATTTTAATGATAATTAGGCCGAATTCCTCTAGACAACCTCAAGAGCTGCAGTACTGAATAGCAGGCAGGGAGCTTCTCCAGGGAGCTGAGTTTGCTTATTGTGTTTATTTCATCTCCTGAGGGATCTGGAGGGGCACAGGGGGCTTGCTGGGGACCTGTCCCAGAGCTCCTGCCTGCACCGAATCCCCTGCACTGAGGTAGCATCTCTGGAGCATGCAGTGGCTGATATCTGCAGCAGGGAGCTGGCTTATGCCTGGCATGTCCCACAACCTGCTAGGAGATGAGGGCTGCGCTCCCCAGGCTGCTTTCTGTCTTCATAGCGGAATGGAAGGAGTGCTGGTGAAAGGAGCTGAATGTGGTGTCCTAGAGCATCTTGAGAAGAGTTTGGGTGTCCCCAGCCAGCTGTGAGATATCATCCCCCCCCCCGGTTCAATCTCTCAGCCAGTGCTAGAGCTGCCATAAATGCAGACAGCCAAAGAGGTGGGGAGCTGAGGCCACCCTGGGACCTTCTGATCTCCACAGCATCATTACCTGGAGCTGCGTGGAAAGGTTATTTCATTGCCTAAGAAGCAACAAGTTGTCTCTGCTGCTTCTTCCAGCAGAATCCTCTCACAGAATCACAGAATCAGTAAGGTTGGAAAAGACCTCAAAGATCATCAAGGCCAACCTGTTCACCCAACACTTTATGACTACTAACCATGGCACCAAGTGCCACATCCAATCCCCTCTTGAACACCTCCAGGGCTGGTGACTCCACCACCTCCCTGGGCAGCACATCCCAATGGCTAACAACTCTCTCTGGGAAGAACTTTCTCCTCACCTCCAGCCTAAACTTCCCCTGGCACAGCTTGAGACTGTGTCCTCTTGTTCTGGTGTTGGTTGCCTGGGAGAAGAGGCCAACTCCCTACTGGCTACAACCTCCCTTCAGGTACATGGCTGGTCCCCAGAGCTGTCTGCACCGTGGGCAGGGAGGTGGCAGCTCCCTGCTCTCTGCAGGTCTCTGCCCCAAGCGTTTCTGGCCGTGGAGGTGGTACGAGCCGTGTGTGACTCGTGCTTTGCTTGGGTTACTTTCAGACTTGCTAGTTCGGAGGGTCCATCCCGAGAGCCTGTGGGCCACTGGTGCTGAGGTGGGGAAGGGGGCCAAGGCTGTGGAGCTGTGTGCCAAGGCTGTGGAGCTGTGTGGAGCTCCGCGTGGTCTCGGCGGGTGCCTGCAGCCAGCCGCCGGCGCGAGCAGTCGGGGTGCAGCCTGGCACCGGGCATGTCGCTGGGTGCCCGTGGGCAGCGCTGTGCCGAACACGTGCGTGGCAAGCCCAAACCTAGGAACCTGCCACGTGGAGAGGGATGGAGGAACCCAAAAATCCCAACTCCACCATAAAAATATCAATCATCTCCAAACATCCGTGCGGCGCTGATCCTTCCCTCTCCGCCTGGTATTTTCTCACGCTCCGAAGCTGGCAGCAGGCACTGGGAAGCGGTGTTGGGACTTGTCCTGCCGTCCCATCAAGGCAGTTTATCTCCAGCATCAAGCCCCAGAGCTGGAAGAGCTGCAAGTAGGGGCAGGGCACGCTCCTGCTTGCCGCTTTCCCTTGCGTCACTTCGGCACAGAATGAGTGAATAAGTGAACGCCTGAGGGCCGTATCCCACACACAGCACCGTGCCCGGTCCTGCAAAGCACGGCGTCCTCCTGACAGCCCAGGGCTGCTCCGCTGGTTGATAGGACACAGGGACCCTAATGATCCCCCTGAGCGTCACTGGCAGCCCTCCCTTGCTCTCCCTCCCCAACAGCCTGCAAGGAACCAGTGTGTGAGTGCTCTGCACCTCTCCTGAAAGTCGTAACGGCTGCACAGCCAGGCTGACCCCTGGTGTGACCCTTGCTGTCTGATGGGGATGGAGAAGCTGGTTGGGACCCCCCTTCATAGCAGAGCACGGCCCAGGCCCGGCTGAATGCTCACAATGGGAGACTGGGACAGGAGGGAATGGCGACACTGGCCAGGTAGGGGATGATGAGGCACCTGTTCTTAGCATGGATGGCACAGCCCTTAACCTGGTGTGCTCAGTGTGGGATCCTGCTTGGAGGGAGCCTGGTTAATTAATGTAATTATGAGGCAGGCTGCTCCCTTGCCCCTCCCTTGCTGGCTCCTGCATGAACCAATGAGTTTGAAAACTCAGCCAGCCTGCTCCACACCCTCCACTGAGTTCCCAGCTGCAGCCACTGATGGCTTTGAACACAAACAACTGAGATTCCTCCCCCAAGCCCTGGCCAGTGCTAGCCTGCAGAGCCCTTCTCCTCCTCAGGCCTCCTCACTTGCACCAGGGCTTGGCCACCGTGGCACAGCATGGCTTGGTCAGCTGTGTGGCACCACATGGCATGGCACAGCTCTGCCTGATGTGGGACAGCTTAGCACCGTGTGCTGTGTCATGACATGGCATATCATGGGATGGCATGGAGTGGCATGGCATCACCCAGCCTCAGACTTGGGAAGGGGCAATGCAGCCCTGGAGAGGGTGATGCCTTGGGCTCCTCTTCTCCATCACAACCCAGCCAGGCACTTGTTGTCCATTGCTGGTTCCCTGCCTGGGCTGGGTTGCCCAGTGCTGTGGAGATCACAGCACTAGGACCACAAGTCCTGTGAACCTCATCCTTCCCACTCTTTGATATGCCCAAGCCAAGCAGATGTCCCATCCCTCAGTTCCCAGGGAAGCTTGTGTCTCCATCCCGGGGCCTGGAAGCTTCATGGCAAGGGGTGCCTGCCAGATGGATCTGATCCTCCTTTTCATGGAGAATCTGGCTCTGGTTGCTAGCCAAGAGCATGTTCTTATCAATAGGGGAAGCAAGAGTTCAGCAAAGCATTATGTGATGCCATGGTGATTCCTGATGCAGCTGCACAGCCATGGGCAGAGGGGTGGCTGCTGGTGGCCCCTGGGAGGGCAGAGCTGCCATGAGCCCCATGGGACTGCAGTGCTACACTGTATGGCAGCTGGCACAGATGGAGCTGGGGCTCCCCTGGGGGTCATGGCATGAAGCAGGGCCAGGAGCAGCACAGGCAAGACAGGAGACCAGTCTGGCTTCCTACACACTGATCACTCAGAGGGCTTCTTGTGTGTGTGTGTGCTCTGCCCTTCAATAAGAAGGCTGAGCTCCCCACAGCCTCTTTCTCTGAGGTGACACCACCACTGACACCAGTAGAGCCTCTCTGACCTCTAATTCCACCAACACACAATACACACACAATACACCACCAGGTTGGAAGAGACCTTCAAGATCATTGTGTCCAACCCATCAACCAATCCAACCCACCCCAATACAATACAATACAATACAATACAATACAATACAAAACAACACAACCCACCTAAACAACTAAACAACTAAACCACCTACACACACAAAACTTGCTGGCAGCAAACAGCTTTGAGATTGTTCCCCCTGGATTAGAGGAGGCTGGATGCAGCCCCTTGTGCTTCTGCACAGGTGGAGCTGTGCTGGCCACAAAGCAGTGGCAGCTCCAGGGCTGGTGGTGTGGCCAAGGGAAGGCAGGAGGAGGCTTGTTTGGCTTGTGCAAACCCCACACGGGCAGAGAAAGCTTCTCTTTGCAAAGCCACACATTAAAATGTGTTCTTCTGGGACCAGCAAACCCAATTTTGAGTTAATGAAACAAAAAACCAACCAACAACCAGACAAGCCAGCAAGCCCACATTTGAGGAGCACTGCAAGGTGAGGAGCTCTTGTTAATTTGGGGAGAAGTTAGCAGAGGCACCTTGCCAGGCTGGAGAGATGGGCAGAGGCCAAGGGCAGGAGATTGAACACATCCAAGTGCCAGGTGCTGCACATTGGCCACAGCAACCCCAGGCAGTGCTACAGGCTGGGGTCAGAGTGGCTGGAGAGCAGACAGGCACAATGGGACCTGGGGGGACTGGTTGATGGGAGGCTGAACATGAGCCTGCAGTGTGCCCAGGCGGCCAAGAGGCCAATGGCATCCTGGCCTGGATCAGGAACAGTGTGGCCAGCAGGAGCAGGGAGGTCATTCTGCCCTGTACTCAGCACTGGTTAGGCCACAGCTTGAGTCCTGTGTCCAGTTCTGGACCCCTCAGGTTAGGAAAGATGTTGAGTTGCTGGAAGGTGTCCAGAGAAGGGCAACAAAGCTGGGGAGGGGTCTGGAGCACAGCCCTGTGAGGAGAGGCTGAGGGAGCTGGGGTTGCTTAGCCTGGAGAAGAGGAGGCTCAGGGGAGACCTTCTTGCTCTCTGCAACTCCCTGCAGGGAGGTTGTAGCCAGGTGGGGGTTGGTCTCTTCTCCCAGGCAAGCAGCACCAGAACAAGAGGACACAGTCTCAAGCTGTGCCAGGGGAGGTTTAGGCTGGATGTGAAGAAGAAGTTCTTCATAGAAAGAGAGACTGGCCATGGGAATGTGCTGCCCAGGGAGGTGGTGGAGTCCCCATCCCTGGAGGTGTTCAGGAAGAGACTGGATGGGGTGCTTGGTGCCATGGTTGAGTTGATCAGATGGTGCTGGGTGACAGGTTGGACTCGATGATCTCAAAGGTCTCTTCCAACCTGGTTAATTCTGTTCTAATTGAGAAGCCACAGATGGCTGGTGCTGAAAGTGTTAAAAGCAAACACTCAGAGTATTTGTCTTCGGCCAGCCAAGTCCTTGTTTTTCTAAGAGGGAAAAAAAAAACAACCCACCACCAACAGATTTATTTCCAAATCACCACAGTCCTCTTGCTCCCCCGGGGCTGGATGTCCCTCTGGGTTAGCTCCGGGATGGGTTTTCCCACCCTTGGAAACACAACTTAGCTCTCTCCAAAAACACTTCTAAGCACTGAAAACCAGAAAAAGTAAAAGGCAAAGCTGCAAAAGTTTGGCGACTGCGCTGATGTCCTGTTTCGGTCATTTCCTGGCTCGCCAGGGTGGGAGTTCGTGTGAGCAGCATCCCATCAGCACAGGGCAGATCGCAGGGCTGCGCTGGGAAGTGAGGCTGGCTCAGGGCTAGCCCAGCATCCACTCTCTGCGTTGGCCTCCTTGCCTCGGGGGCTGCTGGATACGGGGAGCTGGGCTGCGGTGGGCAGGAAGAAGGAAACGAAAAAGCCAAACCAAACCAAAAAAAAAAACCACCCCAAAGCGAGCTGTTTTGATGGCAAGGAATCAAATGTCCCTCTGCACCCTGACCTTCATTGTGTGGGGAAGGAGGGAGCTGCTGAGAAAACGTGATAAGGATTGCCAGAAGCGCCCGGGCTTGACACCGACGCTGGGTTCCAGCCACGCGTGCCAGCCTGTGCGGTGAGCTTGCCGGTGCTCAGCAGCAGGGGACACGGAGTTCCGGGTGCTGCGGCAGCGCTGGACTGCCCCAGCGAGAGGGGCTGGAGGAGAAGGAAAAGCTCCCGACCGCCTGGTGCCCCCAGAAACAGGGGGGGAACCAAAAGAAAACAGACCTCGCTGGAGGAGTCAGGACTGGAGAGCTGGGGGATGAAGATGCTGCCGGATGGAGCTGCTCCGGGGGGAGTCTGTAGTGGTTTTTCCCTGTCCCCAGAGTGGGGGTGCCTGTGCAGGACAGGGTGGGAAATTACGGCTTCTCTCACTTGGGACCTTGCCTCATCTCTGGCCCACAGGGTGCAGTGCCAGCTCGGGGAGGTCAGACCCACTCACAGCACTGCGGCAGGCAGGGAGTGGGGGGCACCAGGAGCCTTTGCTCCCGCCCCACTCCGACGACTGGGGGGGGGGGGTTGGGAGGGCAGCATGCTGTGCCACCTCCTGCTCCAGCACGACAAACGGCGCAATTAGGACCGGGAGCTTAACTGAGTGTGCTAATTTGACATCTGGAGATTTGATCAGGCTGAGGAAGCTGTTTGCATTCACCTTCCACCGGGTTTGGTTTGCGAGAGCAGCCCGACAGAAGGCGATGCTGCTGCGGCTCTCCTCAGCGGGCTGCGGGGGGTTTCCTATGAGAAAAGCAGCGATAAAGCTGAGCCCTGGCACCGCCCATCCAGACCTCCTCGCCTCGATTTATGTGTTTTGTTGCCTTTTTTTTTTTCTCTCCTTCAAACTATGTTTAGCCTTTAGCTCCTCTCCAATAAAAAGGAGCAATTGAAAACTTTTCGCAATAAACCAATTCAAACAGGAGTCAGCCTCCAGCCCTGCACCGAGGGGGAGAGGGCTCCTGCTATTTGCTTAATTACAGGCTTTTGTTTGTCGAGCACTTGTGGGGCGAATTGTTTGCAAATAACAGGTGAGTTTATTCATGCTCGGAGCCCTGAGCTCTGAGATTAGAGCTGGGCTGGGAGATAGGAAGCTGAAGGGTGCTTAGGGCTGTGGGTGACCTCTGGAAAGTCCCTGCTGTCTGGTCCTGGAGGGCTTCGAGGGACCTGGGATCAGGGTGTTGGCGGTTCCATGGGGGGCCTGAGCACAGAGGGCTGCAGGGATATGATGCTGTTGTGTTGGGGGTTGGTGTCTTGTGCAGTTTCAGTCTTAATCATCTGCAGTTTATCCTTTTATAAATTGCAGATAAGGATTAACTACTTTATGGAGTCACCGTGTAAAACAGAGTCCATTAAAGGGGAGTGGACGGAGGCTGCCTTGCCTTCGGGCACATCACTGTTCAGAGACCGGTCTGAGCCACTCATTCCCAGGTGGTTTCGGACCATCTGTATGTCCACAGGAGATGATAACTCTCCTTAGGACTTCTTCCCCACTTTCTGACGCAGATAAGGGTGTTTTGGGGTGTTGGAAAGAGAAACAGCTGCCAGGTGCTCTGCTGATGCAATGGTGAGAGTAGGTGGATTTGGGCGTAGAGGTGCTGGGATGGACATGGGATCTGTGTGACCGCAGCTGGTCTCAGCCATTTTGGGGCCATCCAGCTGCTAGCACTGGAGCAGGGTCTGGAGCATGTCCAGACTGATGGAAAGGGCAGCTGCCCTGCGTGTGTGGAGCAGGGAAATGACACCAGGCAGGGGAACATGGCCTCAGCCAGAAAAAACAGCATGCAGGAGGCAAACATGCCCCTGCAGCCACCCACCTCCCTTCCCAAGGGCTACAGGGAGCAGAAGTCCAGGTGTTCAGATGGAAAAGTGTTCCCAAAGCTTTGCTGGCAAGGGAAAAAAAAAAACACAACAGAAAAACATCCCAGAGTTTGGAGCCTCCACACCAAGGAAGAGATGCAGCTAAAGCCGTGCTTCTGCTTCCAGGGCTGTCAGGACTCTGGAGTGGAGCTTGAGGCCAAAGTGATGAGGAGCGCATGAAAGGGCAGCAGTCACATCTCCACCTCCTGTCCTGCTCATCCAACATCTGGCCAGACCCTGCTTGGTCAAGCCCACACGAGCCCTGCAGCGGTGTCCAGCGTGGGGGCGAAGGGCTGAGAGGCAGCTGCCTTGTGCTGGGTGCAGGTCTTGAACCGGGATCAGAGGAGAGGCTGAGCCGGCGCGGGGTGACTCAGGGCCAAGTCACGCAGCACCCATTTCACCCCTCCAGCTCCCTGCAATCGCTGCTCCGCCTGAGCCTGCGCCTGCACATTGTGCTGGGGGTGATAGGGAGCCGGCACGGAGCCACGGGTGATCCCGAGCCATGATTCTGGAGTGTGGGAAAAGCGCAATCGCTGCAAACAATCAGCGGCAAAGCCGGCAGCAGCACGCAGCGAGCCAGCGAGGAATTTGGAAGCGCATTCCAGCAGGGATGACAGAGGAGGGGCCGGGAGCTGGGCTCGGAGTGCAAAAAAAAAAACATGCTCCGATTTGTTTTGGTTTCCCTTCGTCCCAGCAGAGCCATCGCAGCCTGCCCGGCTTTCGAGTAAAGCCGCTGGGTGCTGCAAGTGGGTGGCACGGCAGGGAGCTGGGACGCGGCAAGCCCTGGGTGGCACAGCACTGTCCTGCTGCCACCGGGGTAAAAGGGCAGCTCTGCCTTCCCCCCCCACGTCTCAGCCACACTTCCTGTGGTCGGGATCTGGGCCACAGGGACTCATCTCCACCATATGTGTGGCCATAGAGCATGGCGCTGACTGCTGATGGACGGCGCTGCGGGCCACAGCCAATAAGCCATGTGCCAGGAGACGCCCAGGTGGCTCAGCACCCACCCACCAGCAGGTACAGCAGCACTGGCATCTCCTCCTGCCACAGCTGCTGACTTTGGGCAGGCTGCTTCCCCACTCGGAGTCCCAGCTTCTCCTTCAGTGCAATGAAACCCACATCTCTGCACCTCGGAGACTGCCAGGGCTTTGCCCTGGAAGGGGTCAGCTCTGGGCATGGGCACATGTCTCTGGGCATCCTCTGCCCACTGCAGGCAGTGCAGGCAGAAGTGCTGGCACGCAGGAGCCATGGTGGCCACCAGCCTGGCATCACAGCCAGCCAGGGGAGCACATCCCCTGCCAAGGGGCTGCCTGCGACCTTGCAGCTCTCCCCCTCCCTCCCAGCAGCTCCTCCTGGCTCTTCCTGACCCACTTTCGACGTCACACAATTAAAGCAAAGCGAAATGGAGCAGGAGGAGGGGACACTGGCACGGCTGCTGGCGCACTGTGCGGTGACCAGCGGCACAGTGTGCTGGCGGCTGCTGCCCGGGCAGGACATGGGCATGGTGCTGCCTGCTGCTCAGGCTCTGAGAGAGGACCTGCCGTTGCGTGGTTTTCTCTTGCCCACTGCCCGGTGTGGGACCTGTTCAAGGTTATGGTTGCTCTAGAAAGCCTTGCACACGAGTGCTCACCACTCACCCTCATGGGGAGCGAAGGTGTGGGGCCGAGCTGGAGTGCCAAGAGGGGGCAGGACCTTGACGGGAGATCTCAGCCTCTCCAACTGACAACGTTCACAACCCTCCACGTCTTTGGTGCCTGTCTTCAAACCATCCCACCAGCATCGTCCTCCCTTGTAAGGGTGCCTGGTGGGCAGAGGCTCCTTCAGAGGCACAAGTGAGGGATAATTGCTCGAGTGTGCAGGGTGCCTTGCGCAGTCTTTCACTCATTGCTTCAGGCAGAGCAGCCGTCCGGGAGCTAAAAGCATTCAATTGTTCACTGACGCTTTTCTTTGAAGCCCTCATTCATCCTCCAAGGTCTGTATTGATTGGGGACTCCAGGAAAGCATCTGCCCTTCTCTGCCTTCATCAATGACTTTCCCACATTAATCCACCTCTTCCCTTGATAACCACACTAATTACTCTCAGCTAAGTTGACTCTGGCAGGTCACTGGAGGCTGGGAAGAGCAACCTGCTCTGCAGCCTGGCTGTGCCTTAAAGCTGCAGATCTGTGCAGTGCTGGACTCCGGTGCCGGAGGGAGCTGGCGACACTGGGAGCACGAACGCTGCAGCATGGGGCTGACCGTGGGGGAGCACAGGAACCTGGCAGGGGCCACACTGAGGATGTGTGCTGCTGATAGAGATGGTTGCTTTCCATTGTTGAGGCTTGTGTAGCTCCCAGGGAGTCACTGATGCTTTGGTGTGGGTGGGGACCCTGGACCCTGCCCTGCTGGGGTGCACATCCACACTCCCCACCTGAGCTCAGGCTCGGGGGCTCTGCACTGTGAAGGGCTTTCCTCTGGTGTGCTGCAGGGTGTTTCAGACCACCAGGGGAGGTTCACACCCCTCACCCCGGGGTGGTCTGGGCATAAAATGAGATCTTTCCCATTTCTCCACCTGTGTTTCCTTGGAGGGAGGGGGAACTAGAGGAGGGCATTTCTCTGACCTCCCCTCTGCTCTCAGATATGGTCAGGCAGTGCTGTGGCTCTTGAGCAGCTCCACAGAAGAACCTGTGCAGAGGGAAGCCCAGATGGGCTTTGAGGGGCTGATGACTGTAGGACATGGCCTGAATGTCCTGCTGGAGGGCTTCCATGTTCACATCACTCCCAGGGAGGGAAGAGCTGTCTCTCTGTTGCTGCTGCTTTGAGTAGGCAGCATCCAAAGGCTTCCAGTGCACATGGGAGGCGCAGAGGGAAAGAAGAGATGATCCAGAAGATGTGGGTGGTGCAGAGGGCAATGCATGGACGAGATGATCCTGGTTAAGTGATGCAGAGCCTGCTCTCACTGGGAATTAATGCAGGAGGGAATGTCTTGACCTATGCACTCAGAGCTGCAGAGGTCAGGAACGTGCTGAAGGGACCTGTTCAAGGGAATGTGAAAGCCTGAGGACAGGAACTGGCTCAACAGCTGGTAACATTGGAAGGAGATCTCAAGGGAGAGACAGGTTTAGCCCTGACTCATCTGGGATCAGCTTGGCAGCCGTGGGACAACCCCATCCCACTCTTCAGGGTTAGTTCCATACCCACTGGCTTTCTGAAGCAGCTTGATTCCACAACATTTTGCTGGGTTAAAATTGCAATGAATTAAAGAAGATGTCAGTCTGGCAAGGAGAGGGAGAGAGCTCATCCTGCCATGGCAGTCTGCTCATGACCTAGAAGATGCTGGCTTTAGGGCTCCCTCAGGAAAACCCTTCCTGCATCTTCTAACTCAAACCCTGTTTTTTCTCTCCTTCTCCAACTGATTGCATTTGGCTAACTGTTTTATTGTTCATCATGGGCAGCTCAGTGGCTGCCAGAGGAGCATGGCCTGTGTGGTTAGATGAATTCCCTGAGATTCATCTAATTGAATTCCTGCTGCTTCTTGCCTGGGAACAAAAATAGCCCTTTAGCCCTGCAACAGACTCTCTGAAAAGAGAGACAAAAAGTAGAGCTTGCAGGAGGGAAAATGGACCATGGACATGCAGGGAGCGTGCTGGAGCTGTCCTGAAGACAACTTTGCTGCTGAGGCCTTGACCAGCAGGGAATGATCCTGTGAAGTCTTGGGTGACAGGTTGGACTTGATGATGTTTGAGGTCTTATCCAACCTTATTGATTCTGTGATTCTGTGAGGTGAGGCTGCACCAAGCAGAGAAGGAAAAGCCTCCACCTTCGCAGTATCAGACTGAAAGAAGGTTGGTTTAGGTTAAATAATAGGAAGAAATGTTCTCCTGTGAGGGTGGTGAGACACTGGAACAGGTTGCCCAGGGAAGTTGTGCATGCTCCCTCCCTGGAGGTGTTCAAGACCAGGCTGGATGAGGCTTTGAGCAAGCTGGGCTGGTGGAAGGTGTCCCTGCCCATGGCCGAAGGGCTGGAAGGAAGATGATCCTTAAGGTTCCTTCCAATCCGAACCATTCTCTGATTCTTTGGTGATTCACTGGCTGGGTTAGGTCATGTCTTTCTTTCCTCATGGGTGATTGCAACATAGGCCTCCCTTCCCTGTCCCTCTGTGCCATCTTCTGTCCTGGGTGATGGTGGTAACCATCCACACCTGGGTAAATGCCCACAGGTGGGGGCTCACAGTGAGACATGCTGACCACTGGGCCCTAGGAGCACACTGCTGACCCACTCCATCCCTGTGAGGCTGTGAGAACCAGGGAACCCTTGACCAGCCCAGCCTGCCCTTGCCCTTCCCAGTGGGGACAATGGCAGCTGCCAAGCCCCCAGTCCAGCCACAGGCATCCCTTTGTCTTGCTGGCAAGACAGTTGGTGAGACCCCCTTGCTCTCGGCTCTGCCTGGATGGCTGTGGGGCAGCGGTAGGGCCCAGGGAGGGTGAGCACTCTCCTCCATGCTGCCATCTGCTGTGTTGCAGCTGGCTCCTGTGTCTCTTGCCACGGCCCTGCAAGAAGCTCTCCTTCACTGGTACCATTCATGCACCCAAGCTGGGCTGGGCATCGGGGGCCAGGTGGACAGCAATGCCCTGCATGTTGTCCTCCTCCTCCTTGTGGGCTCTGCGGGGTGCATGCCATAGAATCAGAGACTTGTTTTGGTTGGAACAGACCTTTAAGACCATCAAGTCCAACCACTAACCCAGCACTGCCAGGTCACCATTAAACCCCGTCCCTCAGCACCACATCTACACAACTTCCCAGTCCCTCCGGGGATGGGGACTCCATCATGGGGAAGAAATTGCTCCTGATGTCCAACCTAAACCTCCCCTGCTGCAACTTGAAGCAGTTTCCTCTTGTCCTCTCTCGTGTTCCTTGTGCGTGGCACTGGCTCTGAACGCCCCCCACGGCAGCCTCCACTGGTGTCTGTGGGAACACGGGGTACCAGGAGTCCCCGGGCCACCCTACGAGGACGGGGGACGCCCGGGCTGGCACACGCCGTGCCCCGGTGGCTATTTCTGAGCTGCCGCTGCCACCTAGTGACACGCAGCCAGGCTGTCCCCAGCCGATCCCCAGGGCAGGCGCTGGCCCTGGCCTTGTCCCTGTCCCTTCTCCCGTCCCCGTCCTTGTCTCTGTCCCCATCCCCGTCCTTGTCTATGTCCCCATCTTTGTCCCCACAGTCCCTCAGCTCCTCAGGGGAAGGATGAAGTGCTAGAGGTGCAGAGCCAAAGCCAGGGGTGGGAGCAGGAGTGGGGCCCCCTCCACGCCAAGTGGGGTGAGGCAGTGCAGAAACACCAACGTGCAAACACCAGCATGGTTGGTTGGTTTGGTTTGTTTTAAAGCTCATTTCTTGACAGGGTTTGTGAGGGAAACTCTTCCCCTCTCTGTGGACCTGGCTGCAGAACCCAGCTGCAGGGCCACTGCCCTCCCTGGGATGTCTCCAGAACCACCCCCAGCTCCCTGGGGACGTGGGAGTCCCATGCCCCACTCATGGGCACCCAGCTGGGTGCTCTGTCTCCTTCCTTCAGTACCACCTGTGAGCACAACAGGACAAGTCCAGAGGAAGACCCCTGCCCTACAGATGTGCAAAAGGAAGGGCTGATCCCTGCCCTTGTGCCCAGCCTGCCCGGAGCCACCAACAGCGACAACCAAACCTCGCCTGGCCCCAGCCTTGGCAGCCCAAATTCTTCCCACCCCGTGCTGCTCCTTCACTACATTCAGGGCCGCCATTATATCTTCAAACCCCCCACAAGGTCCTCTTTCTGCCTGCAGAAACGGAACAAAGGCTCTGCTCGTCCCTCTGGAGGGGGCACGGGCCGGGCCGTCTCTTGTTCCCACTCCATTTTCTTCCCTCTGGCTGCGGAGAAAAGGGATTCAGCCATGCCCAGCGCCTGTGAAAAGCTCCTGCCTGCCTTGTGTTTTATGAAGGAAAATCTCCTTGGGAGAGCAGCCAAACGTTCCCAGCCTCCTGCTGGGTGCTTCAGACGGGCGTGCTGGAGGATGTGAGGGCCACGGCGGCGCTGGGGGCTTGGGGGGAGAGCAGGGGGATGGGGCTGGGAGCTGCTGGGCTCTGTGAAAACCACAGCCAGATTGAACCAGGGGGTGAGACAAGAAGGTCACTGCCTTGCTTGGGTGGCCAGAGCCTGCTCTGTATCTGCTGATTGAAAGGGGAGAGTTTCACTGCTGGGCAGAGGATGCTGAGCTCTGTCTGCATCCCTTACTAAAGGAAGTGGAAAGATGGAGTCTGGCTGTGTCTGCTGTGGGCCAGGCAAGGTCCCATGTGCCTTCCGAAGGAGGCTGGTTCTGCTGGTCCCTCTCTTGTCTGGACATTCTCCTTTATCACCCACATAGTTTTCCTACCCTTTTCTCTCCCTGCCTGACCTTCTCCCCCCACACCACCACCTCCAACATCCCTCCTGGACCACACAACCCCCATGCATGAGAGACCTTTCAGACCCAGCAACTGTCTCAAAGGCAGCCAAAGAGCCCCCAGGGCTGCAGCCTACCAAACCAAACTCAGCTCATATACAAGCATCATGCATCTGGAGGAGGGGGCTCTGCTGGCACACAGAGCAGATAAACACAAACACATGGCTGTGCCTGGAAGAGCAGCAACCTCAGAAGTCCCTGCGAGCTGGGGCTTGTGGAAGGCTCTCAACCAGCAGCATCCAAAGTGAGCTGATCACACCCAAACTACAGCTGCCATGGGCACTGCCAGGCCCATTGTGTGCCCAGGTCCACAGCAGGGCTCCACTTGAGAGCTCGGGGGGGTGGGGAATGGGGTTGGAGTGGATGTTTCTACTCTGAACTAAACCCCACAAGAATAAAGTCAGATTCAGACCCAGGGCTGCGTTTCCTTTTCTGGTTTGTTGTGCTGATGTTGTGTTCCAACTGAAATGAAAACCTTCATTTCTTTCTTGGGGGCTGTTTTAATATCCTTTAAAAGCATTTTTTCCCCCCCTTCCTTTTTAGGCTGGGACTAATTTCTCAGGGAAAATGCCACTTCCCCAAAGCACATTTCAGACCTGAAAAAGATGAAACAAAACCCCTTAGGAGCTCCAGAAGCAAACCTTTGATTGGTAAGCCTGGTGCAAAAGGTTTTGCTGCACCCAACCTCCTTCCCCTTTCTCTGGGAAGCCTCAGTTTGACCTCCACAAGCAGCCAGCTTCACTCCTTTTCCAACTTTGAACCTCTCACTTGCAAAACCAGCAGAGAAACCTCTGCTCTTAAACCCTGCAGCTCCTGCTAGCGTGGCTCTCCCACTCCACCTTCCTGCCGCCTGGAGATGCTGCTCCTCCTTGCTTGTTACGTTCTGTCCTCTACCCTTTCCTGAAATGTGTTTATGAGCTGTAAAACAGCTTTGGGGGGAAAAAGAGAAAAGGCCTCTGGGCCTCCAGAACTCTCCCTGCTGCCTTTGGGTGTGTAACCCAGAGGTGGGAACCCAGCTTCGCAGTGGTAGCAGCGGCTGAGCAGCCCTGCAGCCACTCAGGACATTCCCTGGACATCCCTCTCCTGCCTGCACTGTCTGGAGGGGCACTGGGATGCTCTGATGCTCCTGTGCCAAAGCACACCCTGTTTCCACACATTTTTGTGGGCAAGGTGAAGCAGGGAATGCCTCCTCCCAGTAGCTGTCTCCTTTTCTGCTTCTCCCTTTGGAGACTGGTAGCATGCAAAGGGCAGCCCCCAGTCCCCACACTCCCTCACTCCTGGGCAGCTCCCAGTCCCCACACTCCCTCACTCCTGGGCAGCTCCCAGTCCCTATATTCCCCCACTCCTGGGCAGCTCCCAGTCCCCACACTCCCTCACTCCTGGGCAGCCCCCAGTCCCCACACTCCCTCACTCCTGGGCAGCTCCCAGTCCCCACACTCCCTCACTCCTGGGCAGCTCCCAGTCCCTATATTCCCCCACTCCTGGGCAGCTCCCAGTCCCCACACTCCCTCACTCCTGGGCAGCCCCAGTCCCCACACTCCCTCACTCCTGGGCAGCTCCCAGTCCCCACACTCCCTCACTCCTGGGCAGCTCCCAGTCCCTATATTCCCCCACTCCTGGGCAGCTCCCAGTCCCTATATTCCCCCACTCTTGGGCAGCTCCCAGTCCCTACACTCCCTCAGTCCCATATTTTCCTGCTGGAAAGTCCCAATGTCCCCTTGGTGGCTACCAAGATGTTGGAAACTCCCTTTTTAAAGAGTCCAATGGAACAGACAAGGGGTGCTGGGGACCAGTCACTGCTGGGGAGATTCCCAGTGGAATCCAGAAGAGAATGTTTCCCCTTGGGAACAGCTGGGCATTGGAATCTCTGCCAAGGAGAGTGTGGGGCAGTTTCAAGAGTCAGCTTGCCAGGGTGCTGGGCCAGCTCATTTCAACCACACTACCACCTAGAAACGTTGCACCAGATGATCCTTGGGGCTCCTTCCAACCTGGCATTCTGTGATTCCATGAGTCTAACAAGTTCACTGGCCCAGGCTGCCCAGGGAGGTGGGAGATGCCCCATCCCTGGAACCATTCCGGGTCAGGGTGGACAGGGCTGCGAGCAACCTGCTGTAGGTGAAGATCTCCTGGCTGACTGCAGTGGGGTGGGACTGGATGAAGGCCCCTTCCAACCCAACCCAACCCAGTGTGTGACACTCTGGTTCCAAGTGTGCAGGCAGCCACAGTGGGGTGTGCTTCTCCTTCCTATGTGAGCCGGGAGGGAGCAGTGCAGGCAGCCGCAGGCCGCATGCACAGGCACCTCCCACTCCACCGTCCAAGAAACTGCACGGGTGTCTCTTCCCTTCCCAACTCCTGGTTTTGCTTCCTCCTCCTCCTCCTCCTCACATCACGGTCTATATTTAGCCCCTTTTGCACGAGTCCTGTGGACTGCCTGGCAGGATCAGGGCTGGCACTCCTTACGGTAATTCTCTGGGCTGGGAACCCCCCCCACCAGCATGGACAGCAAATAAGGAGGGCAGCTCCTGGGGCACAGGATCATGATCCCCACCGCGCTGGGGGCTGCGTTACAGGTCTGCCTCCACGCCAACAAGCAGGCTTTAGCCGGCACAGCTCAGGAGAGGGATCCAAGGGAAACCTCCCACGGGTACCAGAGGAGGGCAGGAGGAGGCAGGGAGATCGGGGCCCCGCCGAGGCTCCTCTGCTCAGCCGCTGTGTTCAAGCTCTGTGTCTCAGCTCCTGCTGCTGCCCGGTGTGACAGGAGGGTGGCTCTCAGCCGTCACAGCCTCCCTGTGCACAGCTGGCAGAGGGCTCGGGCTGCAATGTGGCTCTTGGGGTGGCCAGCCTTCTGCCCAGCCCCTCCTTTCCAGGCATGCCTTCTGGAAGGCACATTTTCCCACACTGCTCCTTCGCACCAGGGACAGAAAGGGGATGAGGGGCTTCATGGGATGGTTCCCTCTCACCTCCACTTCAAAGCCTGTTTATCACCCGGTCCTGGCTGGGTGAGGAGATGCTTGCTGGCTCCTTTCAGACAGGCTGAGAGGTTAAGGGGTCAGGGTCTGTGCTTGGTGACTTGGGCAAAGTCTGTGGTTTAACCACGGAGCAGCACTGCCCTGCCCCCAAGTCTCTTTGGGTGACCAAGTCTCACCAGGCCGATGGCCAGGGGCCTGCTGCTGGGGTCCTGCTGCCCTGAGGAAGGAGCTGTGGGTTTTTGCAGGGTTTGGGATGTAAGCTCAGCTCTTTCATCCTTAGTGTGACATGGGCTCATGGGAGGACCTAGGGGCCTCCAGCTCCAACAGCCCCTCCAGCAGTGGGGAGATGGATGGGTTTGGTGTAGTGAGCAGGCACAGGGGAGAGTTCAGCACATTTAGGAGGAGGATGAAGCACAGCAGGGGGTTAAAAGTCAACCACTTTCCCCCTCCCAGCTCCCTCAGGTCAGAGGGAGCTTTCCAAGGTTATCAGCTGGGGTCAGCTGCTGGGATGAAGGCGATAGGAGGCTGGGGGGGGGGGGGTGAGGGAGCTCAGCAAAAGTCACTCCACCAAGCTGGCTGCTGCCTGCAGTGGTGCACAGCAAGACAGCAGCATGACTTTGGGGTACAGCTACTGCATCTTTAGGCTGCTCCCCAAGAACTGCCTGGCAAAATGCACACACAAATGCATGGATATAGAAATACTGAGGGGGGGAACCAACCCTCCCAGCTGGATGAAGCAGGACAGCAAAGAAAACTCAGGGCACTCTGCAGTCCATGCTGCCAGTGGGCTGAGCCTGGCTGTTGGGGACCTGGCCCCACTGTCCCCAGTGCCAGTGAGGCACAACTTATGGCTTGAGTCATTTGCACCCTGCCCAAGAGGCTGCACCACAGCCCATCAACCCAGCTCCATGGGAAGCTCTGTGGGACCCTCTTGGCTTGCTGGGTGTGAGATGAGGCCCAAACTGCTGCAGTTGCCCTGTTTTGATGCAGTTAATGTGACAAGCTGAATTAATTAAGTGCTTTTGGAGAAGGCCCTGGTGCTCATCCCTTTTCAAGGGGTTTCACTTCAAAGGCAGGCAAACAACCAAGGCATCTCCCTCTCTGAAGTGCCTTGGTGTGTCATGTCAAGGCAGCCCTCCTCAGCTGACCCCAGGCCGAGGACACATCCCACCCTCCCATGGCCAAACAGCCACAGTGGGGCCAGGAGCTCTCCTGTTGGTGTGAGGAGAGCTGGCTTGGGCACCACACAGCTCACAGCCTAGGGAGGATGATCTGGGAATTTCAGGAGCATCAAAACCATTTCTGGCCACCAAAGCTGAGGTCTAGACCACAATGACCATGTCAGAAACATTCCTGCAGCTTGTCAGCTTCCCATGTGGGTGCTCCCCATCTGCCACTAGACCTGCAGTCCTCCCAGCTCTGCTCCAGCACAGCCAGCAAAACACAGCCCTGTGCCAGGGAGCAGCTTCTGACTCACTTTCTCCAAAGAGCTTGACCCAGACATGTGTGCCTGGAAGCTGAGAACAAGTTGGCTCTTTGTAAAAGCCCCCAAGAAGCTGAGGAGCTGTTTCACACTCCTGCTGGGTTTGTCCTCACAAACCAAGGCTGTTACAGAGCTCCCTTTGCATCTGTTTCCTTTGCCTGTCTCTCTCTGAGTCTCTTGCCCCAGTTTGCTGTGTTTGTGACAATGGCCTTCAAAGCCCTGCTGGGGAGGATGGCAGCTGTGAGAGGAGCCCTCACCTGCACTGGCAAACAGCAGAAGGGTTTCAGAGCTGGGGGAAGTGCTGCTTTTTATATCAAAATAGCACCTGAGAGTGTTGCCTCATGGCTGTGGAGTCAGCTCTGCCCCAAGCAGCCCCCAGCCTCCTTGAACAGAGGCAGACTATGGTTTACCTGGGGAGATCGAGGCATGGAGCAGGGATGAGTGTCTGTGCTGCTCCCTCATCCATCTGGGCTGATGTGTTACCTACTCAGTGCTCTCCTTGATTCCCCAGCATGGCCAGAAGTGCCTTATCCACGACATCCACCAGCAGCTGGCTGATGTGTGCTGGCAGCTCACTTAGATCTGTGTGAATGCAGAGCTGGTTATCAGGGGAGGCTGCCTGGGCCACTCTGCCTCATCCCTTGCCTGGGCTCTGCAAGCTGGCATCATTGACTGGAAGGTTTGACAGTAGAGGCACAGAGAAGTGACAAGCAAAAGCAGGAGCAGGGAGGGCACTTCCCTGGGGAGTTCACTCCTTATCCAGCCCCGCTCCCGTTTCCTTCTGGGATAAACCAGGAGCGGGTGGATTTGGTTCCCTTCGCTTTGCAGCTGGGGTGGCCAGCCCAGACCTCCCCACAGCGCTGCCTCCATGGGTGGATGGGGAAGAGCCTCCAAATCCTCTGCCTGGCGTGGTTTGGGAATCAGCCACGCTCCAAGGCCAGGGTGGGAAGGCTGTGGAAAATTCACTTCGCAGGGCCTCTTGGTGGAGAGCAAAGTGGAGGCACAGGGGGTCCGATTACAATGTAGTTAACATTTCTGAGCTCGGTGGGGCCTCGCTGGCTCACAACTGGGTCATGCAATCAGCCCAGAGCTGCGATGTCAAACTGGCTCGAGGATTAAGTGTGTTGTAACTGGAGCCCGAGCCAGGCACGCTGGGAGGGGGAGACTTTTATCTGGCCGTGATTGCCAGGAGGGAGCAGGGGTGAGCTCTGCCGACCGGCGCTTTGCAAAGCGCTCAGCCGTGTGTGGTGGGAGGACGTCTCAGAGGGCTGGCTGGAGCGTTTGTGTGGCAGTGTGTCCTCACCTCTGCTTTGTGGGAGTCAGCCCTTTTGAAGAGCTTTTGAAGGGCAGTCTGGCGCTGCTGGGTGGTCTGGTCAAGCGCCGTCCGTAGATCACAGGATGGTAAGGGTAGAAAGAGACCTCTGGAGATCATCCAGTCCACCACCACCTCCCCCCTAAAACAGGATCACCTAGGGCAGGTCACACAGGAATGCATCCAGGTGGCTCTTGGAAGTCTGTAGAGAAAGAGACTCCACAAGCTCTCTGGACAAAGAGGACAAAAAGGAGAGGTGTGTGTGGGGGGGGGCCGAAGGTGGGAAACTGGAGAGAAAGGAGGTGGGGTGCAAAGATCACTGTTGGGTGAAAAGGAGACCTGCACTTCCAAAGATGCCCTTCAGCCCCAAGTTAATGGTTGCCACAGCCTCCCTTTGCAGGAATGGTCACCAGTGCTGGGCCTGCTGGATGCTGGCTGAGGGCTGGCACCCACTGCCCTTGGATTTCCCCCCTCCCCAGAGCTCTGCTTGCATTTCTTGCTCTCTGGCTCGTCCTCACTGCAGTGATGTGTGTGTGCCTGGAGTTTCCTGTTGTGAAGCTGTCTGGGGGAGACCTGGGTTTGAATTGTCTGTGGAGAGAGTTCTGACTCATGACACTCCCATAAGAGATGGAAAATGAAACAAACCCAGAGCTCAGATGTCATGTCAACCCAAGGAAAGGAAAGCAGAGCACTCGTTGTCTTGGGTTGATCAACACTTACTTTAGACTCTGAAATCTTGAAAGATGACATCACTTCCTCCCAGGGACAGGAGCTGGCACCCCTCTGAAGGAGGTGAAAGGCAGCAACCTGCCCTGGCTGGGCTAATTCCTCAACCAATGTGTGTCCCTGAAGCTGTCTGCACAGCCCATGGCCCGAACCTGGGGAGAGCTGCTCTCCTCTGCTGTCACAGCAGTCCCACCTCTCTCTCTCAGGCGTTTTGGGAAGCCAGATCTCCTTGCCTGTGCAATGGGGGAGTACTTTGTTTCATGGACACATAGATGTGGTGCTGAGGGACAGGGTTCAGTGGCGACCTGGCAGTGCTGGGTTAACAGCTGGACTTGATCTTTAAGGCCTTTCCCAACCAAAATGACTCTAACATGTGCTAGGAGGGGATTCAGGAGCCAGGAGTGGAGAAAGCCCTATGTGTGCAGGGAAAGCAACCAGCCCTGAGCTTTGGCTGACCTGGCTCCATCTGCCAGAGTCAAGCAGGTCTAGTTGCCATTGTAAGGAAGTGGAAGTGAGAAGACAGCCCTGTAGGGTTGTCTTGCTCAGAGAGGGACAAAGAGGGTTTGAATCAAAGGCTCAGCTTTGCTTTCCCGTGCTGGGCTTTGCTTTGTTCTGTGGCTCAGCTTTCCCCCCTTGGCTATCAGGTCCTGTCCCCAGAGGAAGCTGTCAGCCCTGCCTGCTCTGGAGCCATCGTGTGGCTATTGTGACTGCACAGATGGACAAACAAACAGGTCGTGGGCTTGGGGCACACGGGGCAGCCCCCAGCCCAGCCCTGCATGCCTCGGGCTGGGAGGGGTGGGGTGGGGTTGGGGGGGCAGCTTGTTGCATCCTCTCTAGCAGGGTCCCTGAGGTCAGGGACTGCGGGAAGTGTGATCTGGTGGAGTAGGAAAACAGGAAACGGTGCTGGTGGCAGGAATTTGTTTCGTTTGGTGTTTCACCTCCCAGCCTGGGGAGGTGTGGAGCCGGAGTGGTTGCATCACACTGCTGGAAGGCTAAGCCTCAAGCAGGCACACTCCAAGCAGCCCTTCTCCTTCACTAGCTAAGATGTCTTCCTGGGGAGCCCCGGGTGCCGTCTCAAGAGCAGGTCTTGTGAGGAGCAGATGAGGGAACTGGGGTTGGAGAGTCTGGAGAGAAGGAGGCTGAGGGGAGACCTTAATCTCTACATGAAAGGAGGTCGGAGCAAGGTGGGGGTTGGTCTCTTCTCCCTAGTAACAGTGATAGGGCAAGGGGAAATGGCCTCAGGTTGCACCAGGGGAGGCTTAGGTTGGTTTTAGAAGAGGTTTCTTCACTGAAAGGGTTCTCAAAGACTACAACAGGCTCCTCAGGGAGTTGGCTGAATCCAAGGGTGGTGCTGAGGGACATGGTTTAGCACCAGATTTAGTGAGTTAGAGAATGGACTGGATGATCTTAAAGGTCTTTTCCAACCAAAATGATTCTGTGATCAACTCTGATACACCTGCATCCAAGGCCACTGCAGTCTGGACACTGTGAACTGGGTTAGGATGATTCCAAGCAGGCAGCAGTGCCCATTGCACATGCTGCTCCTCCAGCTCCAATAAAGACCTTGTCCTGCTGATGCTGACTCCAGGGTTCCAGGGTGGGTGCATGATGTGGATCCTTGCCCCATGCTGTGCTCCTCATCTGCCTGGGGTGCCCCAGCTCATCACAGGGATGAGTGGCTTCAAACCAGACACCCCATGCTGTACAGAGTGGCTCCCTGCACTGTGTGCTGAAGGAGAAAGACAGAGCCTTGTTGGATGGGGCCTTGAGCAACCTGGGCTAGTGGAAGGTGTCTCTACCCTTGGCAGGGGGGTTGGCACTAGGTGATCTTTGAGGCCCCTTCCAACCCAACCCATTCTATGAAAGGCCAGGGACCATTCAGCTGGCCAGTGGCCACAGTGCTGTGGTGGGGAGCAGCACATGGCCAGGCCCAGCAGGACAGCCCCTGTAACCTGTGCTCAAACATCTGCACCACGCCTTTACAGCAGGGTTTGCTCCCTACAGACCACCAGCAGCCCCAGGGCGTATTCCTGCGTGGTGAACACTTGAAATCCTCACTGCTGTCAGGATGCCACGGTGGGAAGGGACTGGGATGGATTTCTGGCTCATGGCTCTCAGTTGCTACCTGCAAAGTCAGCTTGTCCCGTGGCTGCTCTGGTCCTGGCAAGCTGCATCCAGGGGAATGGTGCCCACTCAGGGAACTACCTGGGCCCCTTGGACCCAAGCACTGTCCCTGCTGCTCACACAGGAGCCGTGGCCTCGCCCGGGCTGCCAGGCAGGCACCGCCCCGAGGCCCGGAAAGCTCTGCTTTGATAATCCACCGACCGGCCAAGTGGCCCTAGTGTAAACCGTCTTTGTGTTCCTGGGGAAACAATGCTGCTCGCATTGTTTAGGGCTGAAATAGCGTCCTGGAGAGCCGCTCAGCCCTTGGAAAGCCCTTGGCTTTCTATAAATACCAAGAGGCAGCCGGGAAGGGGGAATGGAGCTTGTGACAGTTGGCAGCAGGAAGCTTTCTGCCCATCTCCAGGTTGTGCTGCACCTGCTTGCGGTCCGGGGTCAGCTGGACCGCGGGGAAGCGTGGCCAAGGTGCTGGCTTAGCATCCCTTGAGCGGCACCAGGCTCGAGCGAGCCGCGAAGGGGGCTGTGCCTTCCCGGCAGAGCCTTGGTGGGGCTCCCGGCTGCGCTGCAGCCCTGCCGGTGCGCACAGCGGCACACGCGTCCCGCTCCCGGCCCCGCTCCCGGCCCCGCTCGCACCGGGTCCCGCTTCCTGCCGCCGCAGCCGCAGCGGGCGGGGTCGGTGATTTATTAATGAAGCGGAGGGTCCGTGCCGCTGGGGCGTGCCAGGCGGAAATGTCTGCTCCGAGAGATTGGATAACCCTCTGGCCCGCTTCCCCTCGCAGCCTTCAAACGGCCGCTGCTCCCAGAAGCACCATATCCTCTTCCTCTCCTTGCCGGCTCCCTCCCTCCCTCCCTGGGGCAGCCGGCTGCCGCTGAAGGCAGAGGAGGGATGCAGAGACAGAATCACAGAAGGGTAGGTGTTGAAAGGGACCTACCTCTGGAGATCATCCAGACCAGCCAGAGCAGGATCCCCTAGAGTAAATAACCAAGGAACACATCCAGGCGGATTCTGAGTGCCTCCAGAGACTCCACAACCTCTCTGTACAGCCTGGTCCATCGCTGTGACATCCTCATTCAATCCAGAGGGGTGAAAACCCATGGTGGGAGCTCCTCAGGGAAAGGAAGGTCTGTGAGCTAGCTCTGGTCCTGTCTTTGCACAGCACCTTGCCCAAAGATGCTGTGATCCTACTGGGGGCACTACTCGTGATCTCATCAATGCTGATCAATATTTCAAGGGTAGGTGTCAGGAGGATGGCACCAGTCTGTTTCTCAGGGCTGCCCAGTGACAGGACAAGGGGTAGCAGGCACAAACTTGAACAGAAAAAGTTCCATCTAACCATGGTGAAGATGATGGAGGATTAAGGGTGATGGAGCCCTGGAGCAGGTTGCTCAGGGAGGTTGTGGGGTTTCCATCTCTGGAGACATTCAAAACCCACCTGGATGTCTTCCTGTGTGACCTTCTTTAGGTGATGCTGCTTGGGCAGCAGGGTTGGCCTCAATGGTCTCCAAAGATCTTTCCCAAGCCTTACTGTTCTGTGATTCTGTGATGAGCTGATTCTGGAAGTGATGTGAGCCCTCCTTCCTACACCCTACCACCTCCATCAGCCTTGCTCTGAGTCTCAGGTCTGCACCTGACTCATCTCTGGGTTACTTTAGAATCATAGAATGGTAGGGGTTGGAAGGGACCTCCAGACATCACCTAGTCCAACCTCCCTGCCCAAGCAGGCACACCTAGGGCAGGTCACAGGAACACATCCAGATGGGTCTTGAAAGTCTCCAGAGAAGGAGACTTCACAATCTCTTTGGGCAGCCTGCTCCAGGGCTCTGGCACCCTTACAGTAAAGTTTTTCCTCATTTCAGGCATGTGGGGAACAGCTTTGCTCTTGAGCTGGGCTGGGTGGCAGCTAAACCAGGCTGACAAATGAATCCAAAAGTAAAGATGCAAACTGCACTGCCTCTGATAGAGAGTAATTGAATTTAGCATGCCCTGCGCAGTGTGTGTCTGCTTTGAGCTCATAAGCACTTGCACCAACATCCTGAAAGCAGTCAAAACCAAACTGTACAGACAGCTTGTGCAGCCTTTCAACCTGGGAGAGCTGAGCTTTGCTTGGCACCCACAAACCTCAAACCCCAGACTCTGCACAAGGTGTTCAAAAGGTGGCCAAATGCTCCTTGAAGCTTTTGGCTGGGTGTAGAGCTCCAGCACACAGAGGGGAGGGCAGGAGCTCCGCTCCCTTGAGTTCAGTGTGACTGGGGGCACCAGACACAGGATCGAGGTTTTGTTATTTGCTTGCCCCGTGGTCCACAACTGGTCCATTGTGATAGTTTGGGCTAACAGGCATTGCCATTCCAGTTGCTCCAGGAATAAAGCTGTGTTTAACTCTGGGGAATTCTAAAAGTAAACAGCCAGGGAGGAACCAGCTCTGTGAGCAGTGGCTTTCAGGCTGAAACCTTGCCTGTGGAAGCAGCAGCCAGGAGCAAATATTTATGGCTGAAGTGTAAACACCTGGAGAAGGTTTCTATGGCAGGAGCTGCTGGCTCTCCACGCTGTGCCAGCTCAAGCTCTGCTCCTACACGGGTGGGCTCAGGGCTATGCACACCAGGACCTGTCTGCAAGGTGCTTGGGCCTCCACTTTACGATAAACATTTATTAAAGGGATCCATCTCCTGGGGTTTCCAGGCCTGGAGAGCCTGTGGCCAGCAGCAGGGTTCCCAGCGTGGCTGTGACCAGGTAGCATTGAGCATGGAAGGGATGGGGGGGGTGCACCCACACGCTGCAGCCTGTGCATCCCACAGCAGCCATGCTCCTGCCCACCTCTGTCAGCACAAAGTGCTTCCAGGAAAGGAGCTGGGAGAGGAAACAGGCACAAAAGAAGAATCCCTGGGTGAAAAATGGGTTTCTGTGACTGGTAGGTTATTTTGTCCTTGAGAGGCTGGGGGGAGGGAGATAATAAACCAACCTCATTGCATTCCAGCCTTGGCTTTGGGGACGCTGATGCTGTGGTCTCCAAGGGTGCTCCATCACCCTCTTGTTCCTATCAAGGCCCCTCCTGCCCTGTGCTGCTGTGTGGGACAAAGTATCTCCTGTGGAGCTGCTCCTCTGCAGCCAAGTGCTGCTCCTGCATCTGGATGATCTTGAAGATCTTTTCCATCCTTAACAATTCTGCTCCTGGCAGATCAGGCCTCCCACCTCGTCCCCATCATGCAGCATCCCTGGCATGAGCTTCCTGCCCTGGTCCTCAGCTCATGGCAAACATAGCATCAGCTCTGAGACCAGCAGGAGCCCTGCAGCCTCGGGGAGTGGGGAGTGACCAGCTGGCTGATGTTATCCTGCATGAACATAGGTCTTCACTGAACAGAAGCAGAGGTGACTGTAAAGTGAGGTGCATCTGGAGAGCCAAACCCACAGTTCTCTCTTGAGAAGGAGCCTGGGGGAAAGTAGATTATTAAGAGGTGCTCCCTCCTTTCAATTCAGAAGGGATTTATGCAGGGCATACATCTCCTGCCAGGGACAGGAGTCCCTGGGGGTTAACCCTGGGCTGTCTGAGTGTGTGCCAGGCCAGGCCCAGGCAAGTAGCAGGGACTGTCACCATTGTTTGCAGGGGTGCCCAGCAGCAGGACAACGGGCAGCAGGCATGAACTGGAACCCAGGAGATTTCATCTGAACAGGAGATGGACCAGGTGATCCCCAGAGGTTCCTTACAACTCCCACCATGCTGGGATTGTGTGATTGTGTCACAGCCATGAAACACTCGGTGAGCACCCTCCAGCCATGAGCTGGGGCATTTGATGAGGCAGGCAGGGACCTGAGCTGTCCCGGGAGCTGAACGCCTGTGTAGGACAGCAGTCAGCACTGGAGCTGCTTGCTGGGCCTTTGGGGCTGTCCTGGGTTCCTGAGTGGTGTTTTTCCTGTGAGCCTCTGACTGCTTTTTGTCTCCTGCCCACAGGAGTGGCTCAAGCCAGGAAACTGGAGGACATGGCAGCCTATTTCCATCATGCTGGGATACCTCTCACATCCTCCTCGGGCTCCTGGGGCAGTTCCCAGCCCGGAGCTGCTGGCTGCTCTACACCCCGGGGTGGCCAGGGTACCCATACTCTGGGGTGGCCAGGGTACTCACTCCCGGAGTGCCCAGGGTACCCACACCCCGGGCTGCCCAGGGAACCCACACCCCAGCTGAGCAGGCAGCGTGCCGCGGGCAGCGCGGCCACTTGGCGTCCCGCGGGCAGACGGCAGCAACGACATTCCTTCGGAGATGGGACGTTTCTGCTCAGGAAGGCCTGAAAAAAGCCCGGGACAAAGGGGGGAAGTGATGGTGGCTGTGTCTGGAGTTATCTTGCCGCTGCACTTGTGGGGGCTGCTGAGTGACAGCGCTGTTCTGTTTCGCTCCTGAGAGCCAGGAAACACTCATCTCCGCCGGCTCCCTTCCTGCCCTGCCTCGCCCTGTGCTGCGGTTCAGCAGGCTCTGGGCAAGGGGATGGAGGCCAGCTGCCTCTCCCAGTGGTGCCCAGCATCGGTGGGTACTGCTGAGGAAGAGCTGTGTATCCTTGTGCCAGGACTGCCCGAATCTCCTCAGCTAAAGTTCAGAAGCCAGGAGAGCTTCTGGTGTGAGCAACTCATCAGCCAAGGTCGCAACGGAGCATAAAAGCCTTTTACCCAAACTCACTTGCTCCAGTGGGTGTGAAATTAGTCCAATAGCTGCAGTCAGCTTGAAGAGACCCAAACCAGCTGCTTTCCACTGTTTCCTCACTCAGTTCATTTAAGTCAGATTGTTTCACTGACCTGGCTTCTTACCAGAGCCCCGAGTGAGGGAAGATGATAGTGGCATCACTGGCAGCTCTCTGGCTCCCAGCCCTGAGCTGGAAGCAGCAAGGGTTGGAAAGGTCAGGATGTTACACCTAGTGCCCTGTCTGGTGGGCACAGGAGCCTGGGATAAGGCATGAACCACTCTGGTCATGCTGCTGAGCTGCAGGAAGCTGCAGGATAGAAATTCAGCCTCAGTTCCACAGCCAAACCGGCCCTGGGGGAACCCGGGGACAACTGTGCAGGGAGGGGAACCTCCTAGCACACATTAGTGCAGGGTGCAGGGCCATTGGATCACCCTCCCTGAAATGGGAAGTGAAAGAGTAAAAGGATGTTTAGCTTAACTCCCGTCTGCTTTGGAGTATCCTGTGCTGAAATGTTGCTTTACAGCTTCTTTCCAGAGTGGAGCAGACTCCACTCTGGTTGCCAGCAATGCACCTGGGACTTCACCAGAAACAAAGGACTCTGCTTCATCTCCACTTAGGAGTGGAGGAATCACAATAATATTTTCAGTTGGAAAGCTTTGGTTTTTTTTCACCATGAAAAAAACCCCCAAGTGTTTAATTTTTGGTAATGATACTTAGCACTTCTGGAGCCAAATCCAGCCCCAGAGGTCTTGGCTGGACTGAGATGTGGCTTCTGCTGCTCTCGTCCTGCCTCTGTCTCAGCAAGGTGTGATCTGCCTGGCCTGGTGTCGTGGGGCTCTCTGTGTCAGTGATGAGATGGGGACAAGGACTCTCCTGCTTGTGTGCTCCAAACCCCAAGTCCTGTCATGGACACCTGTAGAAAGAAGTTTATACAGCACAACAAAATGTGATTGGAATCAGGTTTACCCCTACAGTGACTCTTGCCAGGCTCTCCTGGTGTTGAAGGTGCATTTCAATAGCTTTCAAACATGATTTTCTTACAGCTCACTTCTCAGGCAGGTTCTTTGCCCAGGCTGCCCTGGCCTGAAGCTCCCACATAGCCCTGGTGTGGCTTCAGTCCCCCTCTGATTACTTTTACAACCCTGTTCAGTCTCATTTGCTTCGCTGTTGCAAACGGCAGGTCTGACAGGGCAGCGTTTGCAGCAGCTTCTCCAAGGCGTGGGGCTGATAAAGAGCAGCAGCCACAGCCTCAGCCCTGCCAGAGCTGAACTGCCAGCCCTGAACGAAGGGGAAGGGCAGCAATTAAGAAGCCAGCAGGAAAGCAAGTGATTTCTGTCACTGCTGCTCCGTGCCTCAGCCTGAAACTGCAGCAGCCACAGAGGTCAGGGAGCCCCGGGAAACTGGCAGGCTGGGCAGGGTGAGGATCTGCTCCGATCTTGGGGCAAGGTCAACATGGGGGGCTGCAGCCAGGCCCCCCTTCCAGCTAGGGAAGATATCTGGTTCCCTTTTCAGGCTCTTAAAATTATTTGGGCAGGGATTTCCACAGTGAGTGATAGGTTTAGAAATGTGGGAGCTGTGTTTTCAGCGCCATGAAGGGCTTCAGAGGGGTGCCACCTGTCAGATCTCAAAGGGAAACATCTGCTGGGGTGCAGACCCCAACTCTAACCCCTCTGTGTCTGGGGATGGGGTTTGCTCTCCTCCACTGCTCCCACAGAGGACCTTGCTTTGAGCTGACGTCGGCTCCCTGTGATGGAAATGTCACAGCAGCTGGCTGCAAACCTGCCACATTCCCTGGGCCGAGCACTTCTATGCTAATAACGGTTGGTTGTTCTTTTTTTTTCCCTAGGGCCAGGCTCCTAAAACCCCACAAAAAACCCCAGGGCTTTGTCATGGAAATGCTGAGACAACATTAACGGCAGTGTCCCCAACGCAGCTCTAATTAAAGAGAGGAAGGAGAACTGAAGCAGGATGTCCTGTTTGGCTGCCCAGGATGGAAAGCCTGTCACAAATAAAGTGCATTCTCCTACTTTGTCTCTGTCCCTCTGCACGAGGCTTTCCCAGATTTTGCAGACATTCATTTTCTTATCTCCCCTGGATCCTTGGTTCCTTTTCTTTTGCAACAGCTCCTCACAAGAGCGTGCGTTCTCTGCTGCCTTCCCCACCAAGCTCCCAAACTCACCCATCAAGCAAATGTCATCTCCTCCAACACAAAGTGAAGGTGGGGGTGTTGTTTATTCCCTGAACAACATCACTTGGGCACCACAGCCGGTTTGGCTCCCTGCAAAGAAACTTTCCTTTTCCATGTCGTGCAATAAGCTCTGGCAAGCGAGCAGGGACAGGCAAATCAAAGCGGGGAGCAAGGTGGGCAAAGGTTTCCCTCTGCAAACCAGGCTTCCCACTCAATTAGCCCAGGGTATGTCACAACCAGTCCCTGAGCAGGAAAAGAAAACCAAGTCAAAACACATCAGAAAAGGGACAAAAAGAGGAAAAAAAAAAACCAAAAAAGAGTATTTCAGAAGCAACACTGAAGGAATTCAGTTGACTCTGTGCCACAAGAACCCTGATCCAACCAGGCTGGTTTTTCGGCTGCTTCTATAGAACCTGTGGAGTGTTGGTGGGTTTGCACCTGGGACCAGTCTCAGTTCACAGCTCAGATTTAAGGCTGATCCTGGAGCTCAAAGCACTGTCCCAGCACTGCTCTCCTGCAAATCCAGGATGCAAATTCTGGTGTTTATGGAAAATCAGATGCACAGCCCGGGCTGAGCTGGGCACGTGACGACCTCCTGCTCCAATGGCTTTGACTTCGCTACCAACTGGCTGATCTAGATCTTATCACTCCTGCTGTGACATTGGCCACGCTGCCTTTGCTGACCTGCTCTTTGCTTGCAGCACAGACCCTCTCTGGGCTGGTGCCAAGGAGGCAGCAGCTCCAGGGCTGCCGTGCAGGGTGACTAAAGCAGCTGAAGGCACCCCCGCAGTGTGCTGGGCTGGCACAGCTTCCAGAAGCCTCGCCGAGCCTCAGCTCCCCCAGGGGTGCAGGGAAAGAGTGCCCTTCTGCTGCTTGATGAAAGCTGGGTCATTCCCAGAGTTTCTGCTGGATAAGTTGTCTCCATTCTTATGGGTCACTGGCTGGGACTGACTTATGCTGCCTTGTGATGGGCAAAGCAAAGATTGGAGAGGGAATGTGCTTGCTCCAGCCCCACGGGGTTTTGGCAGCCCTGTGGCGGATGTGGAGCTCAGGGCTCCTCTCTTTGCACCTCCAGCTCTGCCACCACCCCTGTCCTTGCACAAACACTCACGACCTGTCACGATCTGCCCTGCCTCGGCGTCCCCACGGGGTGGAGCCTGCCTGGTCCCACCTTAGTGGTGTTTATTCTCCAAACCTGGTCGGGAGTCCCAAACGCAGCGGCACAACTCTGCTAAACTCATTCTGCCTGTGAGACGGACAAAATACCTCCTGTGACCCAGCCTTACACATCCAATGCCATTGGCACCAGCTCCCTGCTCTTCAGAGAACCTGCCCCTGCTGCACACCAGCGCTGTCCCTGTGTCCTCAGCCTGCCTGTTACACAGCACTTTCTCACGGCCAACGGGGACAGCCCTGCCAGGGAAAAACCATCAGGTGTAAGCAGGGTGAACTGGGATTTGTGCTGTCCCTTCCCTGCCCGTGCCCTGAGGGTGCACTCTGGGCTCTCCTGGACTTTGCACCTTTCCCTTGTACCTCTTTGTCACTGCCTCTCCCCTCTGCCCTGCTCAGAGGGTGCATTCCTGCAGAGTTATGTACACCTCCCCTGCACTGCTGGCACTGCTCCAGGAGCCTGTGCCCGGCACATCAGCATGACTGAGAGCTGTCCCAGTGACTAGGGGAAAGTTTAGGCCTCCTGGTTCTTGCAGGTTAATGAATTACCTTTATGCACCAAGGTGTTGGCTGGGAGTTAAAGTGGAACAGAAATAAGAATAGAATGCCATGGGGGTGGTAAATTCCTGGTGCACTCACTCACACCACTCTTCTGCTGACATCCTGGGCTGGACACAGGGATGGGCTCACCCAGCTTGGCTCCCTTGAGGCCAACAGACCTCTATGCAGAACCTGAATTACACTCGGGCTTTAGCCGAGGGGGGCTTGATCTGAGGGACTTTTGGTAGTCAAAGGTAAAAGTGTCTGTGGGGGTGGTGGCAGCAGTGGAGCTGAGGGAGCAGACCTGCTGCTGAGAGCTGGAGAGTGACACCATTTCCTCACTCAGTGAGTCATCACCACAGCTTTGCCAGAGGCACCTTTGCCTAGCACCGGGCTCGGCAGGCGTGGGACCTTAGCGGAGGTGATGCCTGACCTGCTTCTGTCCTTCTGGCTCTCCATTGGCTCCCGCTTGAGTGCCGGTGGGGACATCCCTCCAGCTGCACACACTGAGGCCAGGCAGCTTGGGAGAAGAAAGGTGGAAGCCTGCCAAGATATATTTGGAGGACCTCATCTTTGGTACCGAGAGGTGATTTCATCCGAGCTCAGCTGTGAGGTGTCTGTGATGTGCTGTCAGGGAGCTCTGCACCCGGCTTGCTTTGTCCCAGGGTAAGTCACCAGAGCCAGGTGAGCCACTGGCTCTGGTCAGACTCAGTGAGGCTGCCTGCCTGGATAAAATCAGGCTGGAGGCACCAAGAGAGCACAAAATAATCTATTTAACCATTAGGCCACATTCATGCTTCCTGCAGCGATGGCAGGGGAGCTCCCCCCGGGAGGAATTTGGCCCATTTTATCTAATTAGTTTCTCTCCTGCTGACACTTGCTGCTGACATTGCCCAGCCCCAGCTTCACATTCTGAGCAAATATTTTGCTTGGATGGAAGAAAATCAGCTCTGTGGAGCTTGTGTGAGTATGTGGGAACCCAAACTGGAGCTGGATTCCCTCTGCTCCCTCAAGCTCCTGTTTATTACCTGCAACCCGAGAGGAAAGTGGGCCTGGGAAAGTGCTGCGCTCTCTGCAGCGTGGATGATGCGAGCCGGTAGCCTGAGCTCTGCTTTGCAGAAAGCCCTCATGTAGGTTTGTTCTTGGGGTTTGACAGAGGTGTGACTGTGAAAAGAGGGAAGGGTGATGAGTCCCTCTGCTGCAGAAGGTTATGAACTAATGCTGTTTACCCAAGGCTGCGCTGGCAAAGCACTAGGTACCATAAGGAGGTCCCAGACTGTGGCACTCACCTTGACAGGCTCTGGGGCTGATTGCCTCAAACGTCCCCAAGTGTTTAGTGCCATGGGAGGTAGGATGATTAAACATTCAAGGTCTCAAAATCCAGTTCTGGAGTTTTCTTGGGAATCTGGCTTGCACAGAAGAAAGAAATACAGTGAGAAGTGTGGATATTCAGTGTCCACTAAAAGGGAAAGCAGTGGTGAGGATTAAAGTGCTTGGGACTCATAGACGAGATCACACAGAGAGTGTTTTGACAAGCCCCTGAAACCTCAGCTCACATCCTCTTCTCAGGAAAGCTGGGAGAGGATTTTGTGGTTGACTGAAAAGGGACCAAAAATGATGTGGTCAGCATGAGGTCTTGACCACAAACCAGGTTGCCTGGCTGCCCTGCCTACTTGTGCAGACAGCTAGAAATAGGATTCCTGGGGAGGAGGAAAGCGAAGGGAGCCACCAAACCCCATCCGCCAATCTCCTCTGACCCCTTAGCTGGGCAGCACTGGGGAGGGACAAAGAGAAAACTGGTGTATGTTTTGCAAAGGACTCAGGGACTGTCCCTCCTCACCAGGAACTGTTGACAGGTTCTGGTGACGTCCTTCACCTAGGGCAGCTAAGAGGGGGAGCACACGGGGCAGCGTTTGCAGTCGGGCCCGCGCCGCTGAAGGACGGGAGCGAGCGGCCGCGGGAGCCCTTGGGCAGGAAAAAGCCTTTATGGCTATATTTGTGCAGGCAGCTCTAAATGCCCAGACCTGTATTCTTTCAGGCTTTTAAACTAAAGGTCAGGTTTTTTTTTTTTTTTTCCTTTCTCTTCCCTTCCAGAAAGCAAAAAAAAAAAAAAAAAGGAGAGAGAGAGAGAGGGAAAAAAAAGTGAATTCCTCTTGACGCAGATCCCCTTCCCCTCTGGATGGGAGTTCAATTGTTCTTGCAAGCCAGCTCCAAATCTGCCCTGTGCATTCACTTCCTTTTTCCTGCCCGAAAGGAAACAGAGATTTCTGCCTGTGTGTGAACTGGCCCTTTATTTAAGGATACAAGAAAATAGCTAAACACCACTTCGGTGCGGTGCTGTGCACTTTAGCAGGCGGCAGGGCCAAACAAAAGAAAGAGCAACATCTCCCCGCCCTTCCCACTTGAATTGTAAACTGCGGGCTGGTGCGAGGAGAATGGGTGTTTAGGGAAAGCTGCACTCAAACATTCACCGGAGCCCCAGGCAAACCAAAAACCCCTTCGGCCAGGAAGTGTTTTAAAGCTACCAAAAATAATCGCCAGGCCCTGGCTAATATTTTTAACGATCATGGGGTCTTGGGAATTTCCTCTTCCCTCCATGGAGATAAGTGATTAAACAAAGTAAAGGCAGTGGCTGTTTTGATGTGGCTGCGACGTGGCAGAGAGGAGACATCTCAACACTTCTTTTTTTGGGATCTTTCCCTCCCTACACCCCACCCCCCCCCCTCCAGTTCTTGACTTCTGCATTCGCTGTCTGACTTTTAGGCTGAATTCCGCTTCTCTGTTGTGCTGCTGAAATCCAGTGAAGTCAGCAGAAAAGCCATGGGAGCTGCCTGGGTAGGACTTTTAAGCCAAGGTATTAGGTCCACTAATGGGGAGTCACTTATCTGTTACATGCCTTATTAATTTGACAGAAAAGACACTGAGCTCTATTCAGCTGCCTGTTGTGTGGCTTAACCATTCCTGTAGAGCACTGCTAGTGTCCAGCTGGCTTAACCGCTCCTGTGGAGCACTGCTAGTGTCCAGCTGTAGGACCCCCAACACAAGAGAGACATAAACCTGCTGGAGTGGGTCCAGAGGAGGGCCACAAAGATGATCAGAGGGCTGGAGCACCTCTCCTGTGAAGACAGGCTGAAAGAATTTGGGCTGTTCAGCTCCAGAGAGACCTTAGAGCTGCATTTCAATATCCGAAGGGCATCTACAGGAAGGCTGGGCAGGGTCTGTTTAGAAGGTCCTGTGGTGATAGGATGAGGGGCAGTGGTTTGAAACTGGAGCAGGGGAGGTCTAGGTTGGACCTATGGAAGAAGTTCTTCACAATGAGAGTGGTAAAATGCTGGAACAAGTTGCCCAGGGATGTGGTTGAAGCCCTGTCCATGGAGACATTCAAGATCAGACTCAATGTGGCCATGGGCAGCCTGATCTAGCTGGAGGTGCTCCTGCTGACTGCAGGGCAGTTGTGCAAGGTGAGCTCTGAGGGCTCCTTCCAACCCAATGAAATCTGTGAATCTCTGAATCTGTAACGTCCTGTCCATTCTTCAGGTCTTTTCCATGGAGACCTCCTCTGGATTTGGAGATCCCACAGTGGGATCCCAACCAGCCCTTTCAGTGCACTTTTCAACACTTCAGGTATTTTTGATGTAGAAAACTTTGAATCTGCTGCAAGTGGGCAATTTTGAAACTTCAATTAGGGCTACAAAGATGATTAGGCAGCTAGAACATCTCTCTTATGAAGACAGACTGAGAGAATTGGGTCTTTTTAGTCTGTAAAAGAGGAGACTGGAGGGGGGAATCTCACAAATGCTTATAAATACTTGGTGTGAGATAATTCTCCCCAGGGACTTGCAGCAAGAGAAGCCCTTGCAGCCTGATCCTACAAGCTGAGGAAAATTGCTTTGCCCTTGCATGGACAAGGAGACACTGAAAGCCCCACAGTGTGGATCTAATCCACCCTGTGTGTCTTTCCATTGCACACAGGTTGCACCAAGAGAGGGTCTTGCTCAAGTATTTTCTGAATGCCTGATACCTTTCTGCAGCGAGGGGAGGGATCTGTCAGTGACACAAAGCTGCTCGGCAGGACAGCTCTGAAACCTTATCTCACACCAAAAGGCAGATAAAGAAGCCCTTCACCCAGCTGGCTTAGCAGAAATGAGGCTCTGGCTTTTTCCTGTCTCTGTCCTCGATGCTATCGCAGCAGCAGTGAGGCATGGCCATGTCCCCAGCCTTGGAGACACCAGGGTCCCAGTGGTACCCCAGACGGCACTGCTGCAGAGCAGAGGAGTTGTCCCCCAGCCCAGGGTTTGCTGCCTGTGTGCAGGACACCAGCTGGCACAATATTTAGTCTCTGCCCTCTGTCTCCTTCACTTTCTCCTCCTCTCTCATCAGGCTTTCCTTGAATTCTTGTCAAGAGCAAGAGAGAGAGAGGAGGCTGAGCCTGTGGGTTTGCTCAGATGAAGCACACTGAGGGCTCACCTGCACAGCAGCTGCCCACCGCCAGGCTTAGGGGAATGCATCCTTCAAGGGGAATCACACACAAGCTCTCTTGGAAGCTAACAAATGGTCCTTGGCTATGTGAGAGCTGCAGCAGTGTCTTGGAGTGACTCTGACTCAGGAAAGCACAGAAGCATGAGGTGCTTCACAGTAAGGCCTGGCTGAGCTTTTGATGCCAGCCTTGATTTTGCTGGAGATGATTTAGGGGCCTGGAGAAGCTGACCTTGACAACCAGCACACCTCTGACCCGGCACAGGACCGCATGCAGGGCTTTAAGTATGAGCTCAGGCATTGCCTGCAGCAGGAACACTTCCCTGGCTGGGGGCTGTGTCCCACTCAGCCTTTGCCTTGGCTTGTCAGAGACATCCTGGAAGAACCTGCCCCCACCTTCTGCAGGAAGCACCACTTGAAGTCAGCATTCTAGAGGCCAACCTTCAGCCTTCTGCCATCACAACCCCAACTCCTCGTGCAACGCGATGTTGAATACCTGACTAAAGTAATTGGTAGCAATTAGCCTTTGGTGTTAATGAGCAGCTACTAGCAGCAATGGGGGCAGAGGAGGGCTTCTGTGTGTCAGGACACCTTGAAAAATGTTTTTATGACAGGAGTGGAGCCTTTCATGGAGGGACAAAGAGGAGGTCTTTGTCCAAAGTGGGCCCAAGTCGCTCTCTCCCGGAGAGGATATTCAGCTGCGCTCTGGTGGCATCTGTAGCCTCTGGTCATGGCAGTGGCAGCTCCAGCCATCCCTGGAGGATGTTGCATTGTGCTTGCCAAGTGTTGAAAATCAGGAGTCAGCTGTCAGAGATAAAATAAGCATTTACCACAAGCTTAAAATAAATATATATATATATATATATATATCTCAATCTAGAGACAAAAAGCCTCAAGCAAGCTGAAATAATACCAAGAGAAAGACCTCAGAAGAAGCAACTATCCCAAAGCTTTTCTTTATCTTTTCTTCATGATCTTAAAAAAAAAACAAACAACCAAACACCAAAAAACACAACAAAAATAATCAAAGAGCTGAGGGAACAAACATTCCCCACACAGCTCTGCCAAAAGAGCCTTCTCCAGTGCTGTTTTCTCTGTGCCTGGTGGGAGGGTCTGACTGGACACAGGGTTGCAGAGTGACACACCACCCCCCCCCAAAAACCTTTCTGCAAACAGCAGCCTGTTGGACATCTCAGCTCATCCCCCTTGGTCACCCCCCTGCACCCTGCATGGCCCCATCCCAAGCCAGCCATCGTGTGCCCCAGCTTGTGGCCTTCCCAGCTGCTTCCCTGGTGAGGCTCTGTGGTAACAACAACACTTTTCTTGTGGTCTTTTATTTTTTAACTCTTAGGGAAATCTGAGTGGGAAAAATACAGTTCCAACTAATCCTTCAACCTTTGGGGCTCTACAGTTCAAAACTCAGTGGTTGAACTGGGAGGGTTTGATAGTTTCAGAGGAACTTTTCTCCTGAGCTCGGCTTTCTCTGAAGTCTGCGACATCCTCTGCAAAGCAGGCAGATAAAATTCCTCCTCGCAGAAGCTTTTCTCCAGGAGAAGACAGATTTGTTTCCCAGCCAGGCTGTGGTTGCCTGTCTGACTCCTGAGGCTCTCCCTGCACAGTGAGAAGCTCTGATGAAGAATACAATCTCTGAACTTGATTAATGAGGTCTTCGCTGCCTGCCTATTCCCACGGCACCCTCAAAACTCCTCTGTCCTGCCCCGCCGTGCGGGAGGCACACTGTAATCTCCGGGCTGGACTCTGCCCAGCACTCCTGTCTGATGTTTTCCCCATCATCCTCACCCCAAAGGTGGGCTGGAGGGTGGTCAAGTAGGTTTAGAGGTGCCACTCCTCCCCAGGAGCTCCTGAGATCTGGCCAGGCAAGACCTGGTGCCTCACATGAGCCATCAGTGAGGGGATGAGTTTGCTGGGGCGCAGCTCATCTAGGGGATGGTGGGGTGCAAGGGGCATCAAAGGCTCCCACTGCAGAAGCCTGGCTGCTGGAGGTCTTGCTGTGGTATTGGTGGCTCTAAGCACCCTGGCAACAGCACAGCACATTGCAGAGTAGTGCCAGGACTTGGCTCCAGATCCCACATGCAGCACCTTCAGCAGCTGGAGAAATCAAAAGGTTATCCTTTAATAAAAGTTAAATCATGAAGGTGGCAGCCTGGGTTCAGCAGAAGATGAGCAGCAAAGGTTTTGCTTTTCCTTCCCTGCTCCCTGAAGAGGTTCAGGTTTGTTTTGAAGCTCAAGGAAGCATCTGCTGCTTCTGCTGAGAAGAGAATTAAACCCTGTGGAAAGTTCACAGCACCTACAACGTAGGAGCTGGATTTATGTAGCAGGTTTCGTGCAGGAATCTAAAAGCAGCTCATGGGTGTTAGCTGAGCAAGCAGCACAAGACCCCTGTGATGGGACTGGCATTTTTATTGTCTGCTGATGAGAAAGCAGGCAGAGGATGGTAAAATACTTGATGCATGGGAAGTACAAGAAGTGGGTGGAAACAGGACCCCAGCGGGCTGGATCCCATGCTCTTGCCCAACAGCTGGGGACCATTCCCAGATGCACCCTGCTCCCTGCAGTTGTGCCTCAAGGATTTGGATTGGCCTGAGCCTGGAAACACTTGGCATGGTGTTCCTAACCCAACAAAGGCCTGGGTCACCTCTGGGGAGGTTGGGAGAGTGAGGGGGTACAGCAGCACCCTAGCTGAGGAGTCAACCCCACCTCTGTGCAAGCAGCCTGCACACCCCTACCAGACGTGGCCAGGCTGCCCTCAGCTCACTGCTCTGGCAACAGATGTAGGAACTGAAGGTGGAGTTTTTGCCATCTGACTTTGATTGCTGCTCAGTAATTGACTTGATTATTTAAATAAGTATCAAATGTTGCTGGGGGACAGCATTTTCCCTGGTACTCGCACGTATGCTCATTACAGCCCGCCTGACTGCACGCTAGCAGAGGGTGGCCCAAAAAGGCCAAGAAAACAAACCAGGCAGGGTTTAAATCTCAGGAGCAGCTGAGACTCGGAGGGCAAAGACAGACTTAAAAGCTCCTGCAGCAAAATCGCAGAGGAAAACCAGTCATAAAGCAAACACGGCCTGAGACTTCAAGGGATCAGCGTGGGCAGGGAGGTGTTCAACGGCAGCCACATCAGCTGACAGGAGAGCAGCATGCCACACTAATTGGCTAGTGCTAATGAGGAGCTAAAGCCCCCTCCATCCCCCTACTCAGTTCATGCCTGACAGACCCTCAATGGGGGCAGAGGGATGGAGCAGGCTGCATGGCCTTTGGAAAAGCACATGTCCAGCCCAGGGCTGCCTGCCCATCTGTGTGCTCTGCTTTTGCTGAGTCCCACTGCCACCTGCCACCAGGGGCTTCCCAAAAGGTCACCTTGTGAGGGGCTGAGGAGGCTGCCTTGGTGTGCGCTGGAGGGGATGACAGCAGGAGGTGGGGGACGCTGGGGAGGTGCAGGCAGAGGCAGGGCTGTGGGCATGGCCGCGCATGGCCGGGTGTGTGGCACCAACACCCTGCAGCTCCCTCCCTCCTTCCTCCCTTCTCACACACCACAACTGAGCCTTGGCTGACACCCAGGTTTTTCCCAATGCCAGCTTCCACGGGAGGGTAGCAGCAGCTCTGCAAGGTGAGGAGTCACGATTTCAGCTTTAAAAGTACTCATTGGTATGGCCCCTGCTGACCGCTCCAGCTGCTGCTGCTGGAGGTACTACAGACTGGGTAAACAGGAAGCGTTCTCCACACATCCATTCTCACTCCTGGGGCTCCACTGCTGAGCCCAGAGCAGCCCCACTCTGTGCTCAGCTCCGTGGGCACGTGGAGGTGTGGGTGGCTGATGTCCCAGCCCTGCACCCTGACCTGCATCCACCCCAGGGGGGAGGACATGAGAGGGATGAATCTGCCTCCATCCTGGGGCAGAGAACGTGGGAGGGATGGCACCAAGCCGTGTGCTGGTTGCTGCAGCTGAAATGTCTAGAGCTTGTCCCAAAGCTCATGGGCTTCAGTTGTGGAGGAGGATGCTTGGAGACTTTGTGAAGGCTCTGACCACTGCAGGTCTGAGCCTGTGTGGATGGTGGAGAAAGTTGTCAGCTCTGGACCTGAGTTTCCAGTGTCCAGCCTCTCTGATCTGAAAGGAGCATCGAGTGCTGCCGCTTCTCCCATCCAGGCAAGCCCTCTAACTTTCCACGGGGAGCTGCTGCTTCGCACTCAGCTCTGTTCCGAGCACAAATCCAGAGTCAGACCCTCCCTGTGGGTTAATGCAGCGTGCACACACAGCCACGCACAGCGTTTCGTGCACAAACACACCCTCGTGCCTACAAGCGACTCCCCTGGAGGGCTGCACTCCCATCAGCTGGCAGGGCTGGCGGCAAGCAGCTGGCAGCTTCAGGTCACCTACTGCTGGAGAGAATGATGGGCGGCAGAAAGCAGCCTTCGGGAGCAGGTCTGCCAAGGCAAACAAGAGGGGGCTTTCTTTAGCCATGCATTTATATAAATAAACACAGGAATGTTTTGCAGCTCCCAAGGGATTTGCCCAGAGTAATATTTTGCTGAATAAGGGTGGGAGTAATCCTCTGCCTGCCGTAAGCCTGCGCACAAGGGCTTTGTGCTGCCTCAGGCCAGGAGGACCCAGCACAAGCCAGGGACATGTCTCTGCTCTAAGGGAGCCCCACATGACTCACAGCCCCACATCTGTGCCATGGGCTCCGCTGGGACAGGAGGTGAATGAATGGGATGCTGTGGCTGTCATGCTGCCCACAGCACCAGGCAGCAAGAGTCTGGCAGCCATGGGGCTTGCTGGCTTGATCACGTCCTCGGAGGGAATCAAGAATAATTACCACCCTCACAGCCCTTGTGTTCCAAAATGCTTCCTTTCCTGGATTGAAGTCTGGATCAAAGTATCCAACTCCAGTTGAAAAGTGAAATATCCCTCCTTTGGTTACCCAGAACCGAGGTCACAGAGGTACAATCTGAAATCACAACCAGCTTGGCACCAGAACAGCCTTGAGAACCAGGGTGCTGGGGCGGCTGTTTCCGTGCCTCTCTCTGCTGCCTGCTCCCATCTCTGCTGGGTGAGGTCCTACAGGTTTAGTGACCCAAACTGTGGGCACCTTACTCTTTCCCAACACAGGGCTGTGTCATGGGGGTGACAAACCATCCAACAAACTGACTGATCCCTGTGTTTTAACCCAGATTCAAGGGGGTCATGAATACCCCGAAGGTGCTCCATTGGCACCTACCATCAAGGGGGTCATGAATACCCCTGAAGGTGCTCCATTGGCACCTACCGTCAAGGGGGTCCATGAATACCCCTGAAGGTGCTCCATTGGCACCTACCATCAAGGGGGTCACAAATACCCCCGAAGGTGCTCCATTGGCACCTACTATCAGCATGCCCTCTTCTCAAGAAGATGGCTGCTAGCCCTGCCATCATTGGTGTAGGCTTTGAAGGAGGCCCCGGGGCTGTGAAAGAGGCCCCAGAGCTGTGAGGGTCCCATCAGCCCCCCCACCTGTCTGCTTTCAGGGGCAAAGAGAGGTGGTGGCTGCCAAGCGAGGCTGGAGGGCGGTGGGCAGCAGCCATCTTAGGCCTGGTGTGAGGTGCGAGGGGACAACCCTGGCGGGCAGCCTCCTCCACCCCCCCAGTCCCCAGGGACACGTGGCTGCCTGCTCTGCCTTTCGTCCCTCGGTGGCCGTTCCCGGTGGCCGCGGTGTGGGGGTACCGCCCCGCGGCCCCTCTCCCCCTCCGGCCGTGTTTGTTCTCCTCGCGGTGCCGTTATCAGCGCGCAACACACACAGGAAGTCCTGTCTGGGATTGTCCATCCCCGGCCTGATTTATACAGGAAGAAAAGCATAAAAAGCCTCCCTTCCACCTCGGCAGCCACCTCCTGCCTGTGCGCGGCCGGCTGCTGGCCATGCCGGGGGCTCGGGGCGGGCGCCCAGGCCTGCTGGACGCGGGGCGGCCGGGCGAGGATGGGCACAAGGAGCCAGCATGGCGGTGGTGGGGCTGCTCCCGGCCCGGCGGGGGACAGCGGGGTGCCGCAGGTACCGTGAGGGTCACAGCTGTCGCCACAGCTGGGATGGAGCGGGTGGGGCGGGGTAGGTTGGGTGGGGTGGGATAGGATGGGGTGGATGGGATGGGGGTGTGGATGGGACAGGTAGCACTGGGGGCTTCAGGAGTGTGTCCGCATTAGGCCGGACCCTGCAGGCTCCAGGCAGGCTTTTGCCCCAGCTCAGGTGGCAGCCTCAGAGGCTGGGTGAATGCACGGCAGTGGCAAAGGGCTGCTGGAGCAAAGGGGGCTCGAAAGCATCCTTCAGCCACTCCCCGTGAGGCTGGCTCTGCTGCCAGCCTCACACGTGCCGAGCCGAGGAGCATCCTCAGCGCTGGTTTGCCCAGAGCAGAGCCCAACCTGCAGCACTCTCGTTTTCAGTTCCCCCGCTGGCGCTCAGGCTGTTTTCCAGCAGCAGACAACTCCGAGGGTAAATGCTCCCCTCGCAGAGCTGCAAACCCTTGCACAGATACTTGTGGGACAGCTGGAAATCCTTAGCAAATCTCCTTTCTTGGCACAACTCCTTCCCTTTCTCCATCTGCCTGCTCTCCGAACGCCTCTGATACAACCCTGCATTGTGCATCCTTCCACCTGCGCTCCCCGTGCCTGCTCTCTCTCCCTTCTGAGCAGTGCATGGAGCACTGCCGCTCAACCTTTGCACAGCAGGACCCTGAGCTGTGACCCCGTGCTGCTGATTTTACGGTGCACTGCTGCAGAGTCTGGTCCCTTGGGCACGGACAGGACGTGGAGCTGGATGGGGCTGCGGGCTGTGACCCTCCTCCCTGCTCTCCTGCAGACCTGAGGCTTCCCCTGGCTGACAGCTGAGCCTGGAGCGTGCTGGTGGTTGCATGCCAGGAGCTCAGCAAAGCCTCTCAGATTTAAAGCCGTGGAGCTGGGTGATTTGCATACTGTCTGTCTGCGGCTACCTGCCGACCTAGGTCTTATCACCCTAATCTGCGGCTTCAAGCAGTGCAAGCAGGAGGGTTTGGCCTCAGATTGCACCAGAAGAGGTTTAGACTGGATATTAGGAACTAACTTTTGTTATTGGAAGGGTGGTCAGGCACTGGAACAGGCTGCCCAGGGAGGTGGTGGAGTCACCATCCTTGGAGGAGTTCAACAAACCATGTAGGTGTGGCCCTCTGGGACATGGTTTAAACACTGTGGTGGTGTTAGGACAATGGTTGGGCTCAATGATCTTAGAGGTCATTTCCAACTGAGAAAATTCTGTGATTTTCTGATATCAGTGGGATATTTTGGGATCAGAGGCTGGCTGTGGGTGAGAGCAGGGATACCCAAGCACTGGGTGGCTGTGCTGGAACATGGAGAAGGACCACAGCAGTGAATGGCTCTCGGCTTGCTTTTTCCCAGGGTCTAGCATTCACTGGGCAGAGAATCACAGAATGGTTTGGGCTGGAAAGGACCTTTAAAGGTCATCTAATCCAACCCCCAATCAAACCTAATCAAACATAAGAAGAAACAACAAGGCTTTGCCAGGGATAAAGTTAATTTTAAGGGGTTTGGGAAGCTCTGCCACTGCTTGGGATGCTGTGAGAGGCAGAAGCCCAGATGTGAGATGGCTGGAGCCTGAGCCTTCTCAACAAGCCTTCTCTCCTCTGGGTAGCAGCAGGAGAGGCAGCTTGAATGTTATATGCTGTGATCCAGCACTCATTGTGTCGATTGAGTTAGTCTCTCTCTCTCTGCTTTTAAAATCCCAGCTCCTCTCTGCTGTTAAACTACCAGCTCTGCACAAGTTTCCCAAGAGGTGAGGCAGAGAAATTGAATGTGGGCTGCGGGCTCCTCTGAGCCATTTCCCAGGCTCTGCTGCTGCAGATGGGGCTGGCTCTGGGGAGACAGATTTACAAACTGCAACAAATTAGAGTAAACGAACCTGACTCTCAGCCACACCAGCAGCAGGGCACGGTGAAACACAAGGCAAGATTTAACTTGAGGTTTCAGACCAGGAGGGGAAAGGAGAGGCTCTCTGCAAACAGAAGAGGCTGAGCAGCAATGTAATTCCACTTTCCATCCTCTCTTCCCAAGCGAGCACCCAGATCTGCATCCTGCCCTTAGCCTGGGAGGTGGCTGCAGAGAGGAGCCCCACTTTGTGCAGGTCTCTGGGGCTGGAGACCTTCTCCTGGTAGAGACGGTTAATGAGAACAAAACCCACTCTTGTGCACACTGCTCTCTCCTGAGCTGCTCTCTGGGACGGCTGTAAGGAAGGGACCAGGCTGTGCATTCAGCAGCTCTTCCCACCGCGCTTCCCATGCGCTGCCTGGGGAGTGATTCACTGGGAAAACACAGAGGGGGCAGTGGGGTGGGGGACCATTCTCCTCTGACTAAGGCCCCTTATTTTTTTGCCAAGGATATTTCACAGAAAGCCATGAAATTAAGTTTATTCCTGGGTGAGATGAATCATCTCCCAGCTTTTATGCAGCAGCCATTACTGCCTCCTCTAAAAGTAAATAAGAACACATCTGTGTGCATGGGAGAGAAGATAAACCTGGCCACAGGATGTTGCCCTGAACATGCAATTGTTTCTTTGCACAGCTACAGCTGGGCTGCTGTATGGCTTTATGGCCACCTTGAGTTATACCCTACCAGTCCTGAGACACTTCATGCTTGTGAAAAGTCCTTAGGCTAAACCAAAAATCACTTCATGGGAATCAGATCTTGGGTTTAATATGCACAGCACTGGGCCACTGGTGACGACAGGCTGAGAGCTGTGGGCCAAGTACTTCTCTTGGTCTGACCTGCTTTGATCCCACTGACATCAATGGACTCCTCTAGATTTCCATGGAGATAACTGGCCTGCAGCTGACGCAAGGAGAACAATATGGGACAGAATAGAATAGTGGGAGGTCGCTTTCCCTACAGAGTTCTGCAGAACAGGGGCTGCTCCCAAGCCTACACTTGAAGTGCAGAGTTTACAAACAGCCTTCTGAAAAGCCTGGGCAAGAAGAGTTTGTCCTAAACCAGGAAAAGCCATTCCCCTCTGCTTTTCAGATGTACCCAAAATTCCTCATGCTTTAGCAAGTGCTTCCAGTCCTGGGCAAGACCCCTGTGGAGGCCAGTGAGAGCCCATTGTACACAGCAGGTATGGGGTCAGCCACGGCTGGCAGGAGCTGGAAAGCTTTGCATCTCTATGTGTGTCACTCTCCTGCCTCTCTCCTCATCCATCTACCTCCATCTGCCTCTTCAGCACCTCCAGCCCCAGTTTGGGGAAGCTCTGGTGCTCAAGCATGTCCCATTAAATGACACTCCTCTCTTAGGAGAGGGTTCTTGATCTTAGTGCTTACCACTCGTTAATTCTCCTCTGTTTTTCATTCCTTTTTCTTGCCTGCAGACCTAGAGCAGAGTTGAATTCCCCCCCGACCTCAGCCCCAGACACCCTCACACCCTCCTAGCTTACCTACCGCTCAGGGGACCCAATCCACCACCGATGCTCTCAGGGTGATGCCAGGTCTGGTGCCACTGCCCAGGTGGGTGTGGTGTGCTCCAGAGGTCTGCAGGATGGGCTGTAGGAAATGGGGCGGGTGGGTGAGCAGCTCACCTTCACAGCCAGCCCAGTGCTCAGCCCAAAGCCTTCTCGGGGCCAGCACTCAGCGTGCCTCAGAGCTCACACTGGTGGTAAAAGCAGTGGGAGACAAGGAGGTTTCAACGTTGTTAAATCTAAGAGGGAGGTTGGGAAGAAGCATTTCTTCCTTGGCTGGGAGACAAGCATTAATATTAGATGTCGTGGGAGTGCACTTCTAGGAGAAGGCTTTGGAGAAAACATGTGAAACACTGGTCCGGGGAGGACTTCAAACCCAGACAGGCTTGCAGTCAGCAGCCAAAATCTTTGAGTGCTGCTGTCAGGAGCTCGGCACACCGATATGAGCAGAGCCAACAGATCTGATCCTCCCCCAGTCTGAGCGGGCATAACTCCTCTGCTTTCCAGGGAACTTTGCCAGGCAGCATCCTGGGGGATTTCTTCCCAGCATGATGAATATTAGCACGTAAGACACCGAACCCTCCCTGAGAGCAGAGGATTAAATGCTCTTCTAATGGGCTATATGCAGTCCTTAAGCACTGACATGGGCACCTGGTTGAGCACAGGTTTGACCCTGTAAATGGAACTGCAAAGCAAACGTTTTGGCAGTTAAAATACTTGGAAGGTTTAAAAATGCTGCAGTGCTGTTAGGAAAGAGTTGTCCAGTGGCTGAGGAGGCTCTAACAGAGACCCTGGAAGGTGGCCTGCTTAGTCCTGTGCTGAGTGGTGCTGTCCCATGAGGAGCTGGAAGATGAGTGCTGGGGGGGGAGGCTGTGTTTGCAAGTCCATCTCCTTCTTCACCATCAGTTTCACTCTGGGGATCCCGGGGACTCATGCAGAGGTTGCCTGGGCCCGTGGGGGTCTTTGTCCCCACCTGGGCATGTGTGCATACTGAGGATGGTAAAACAGACTGCTGGGGTAGAGCAGGGGGATCACAAATCGGTGTAAGGGAGCTTGGATACATGCAGGAGGGTGCCAGCAGGAAGGGGACACCCTACTCCCCTGGCTTCTTGGGAAATCCTGGGCTTGGGCATCGAGGAAGCTGCTGGAGGGCACAGCGTGGTGTCCAGCCAAGCCTTGGCACCGGGCTAGGTGAAACCAGGGCTTCTGCTCTGCTCAGCCCTTTCTCATACCCATACCTGCTCGCTGTGCTCACACCCATGAGCTGCTCAAGCCCAAGAGGCACGAAGGCACCAGGGTGTGCCTGGCCTTTCCCACCCGGGGCACAGCAATGTGACCTACGCTGCAAGCTCATGTGAGCGAGGGGAGGATCAGCACCCACAGGATGCTCCTAAAGCACCCTCAGTGCAGCCTGCACTGCAGAGCAGGGAAGGGCTGGGCCTCCCTGTGCTGCACCACCGGGATCACAGTGTCCATGCCCCTCCAGCACACCACTGAGTCTCTGCAGTGTGAGCTCAGTCCCAATGCCAGGCACAGGCACTCTGTGGCCACGATCCTGCTTTTGTCCACCACTCCATTCCACAAGGACCTTTGGGAGCATCCAGGGAACCCCACATCAGGTCCGTTATGGACAAGGACTGGGTGGCTGGCCTCTGCCTGAATGATAAGGGGAGTGTAACTGAGGGCTTTTCCTGTTCTGACAGTAAGGAACCACGATGCTCCTTAAGGAAAGGACCCCAGCCCAGGACAGATGATGGAGCATCGCAGATAAGGTGAGTGTCTCAGCTGTGAAATGTGCTCCTGTGCTGTCAGTATGGTCAGGTGAAGAAGGCTTTCATAGGCTTTGTAATTATGAGAGAAAGCTGAGTGTCAGGCTCTGTGCATCTCCCCCATACACCAGAAAAAGCCAGCACCACTCTCTGCATAATGAGATAATTACCGCCCCTTCAAGGCTCTGGGGAGAAGTTGCCTCTGCTTCGTGCTGATGAGATTAGTGAGCTGAAATCATTCCCCAGAGGAAGGCTGGATGCAGAGAGTATGAGCAAACCTGTTTGCTGTGTGATGTGGAGCTGAGCTTCCACCAGCACCAGCCAGCCTTTTCCCAGAGGGATTCCCATCTCCCATGCTCTCCATCTCCCTGGCATCGGAGCTCCGTCTTCGCCAGCACATCCCAGAGCTGGTTCCTCTCTGCTCTGCTCCATTCCCCGGGGAGGATCTCACCAAAGCAGTTCATGCTCTGCTTGGGGAGGTGGTGGAGTCACCATCATTGGAGGTGTTTAGGAGGAGACTTGATGGGGTGCTTGGTTGCATGGTTTAGTTGATTAGGTGGTGTTGGATGATAGGTTGGACGCGATGATCTTGAAGGTCTCTTCCAACCTGGTCTGGTCTGGTCTATTCTATTCTATTCTATTCTATTCTATTCTATTCTATTCTATTCTATTCCATTCCATTCTATTCCATTCCATTCCACACCTGAGAGCCCCACACCAACCCATCTATCACCCAGCAGCTTCCCTGGTGCTTCCCTGCACAACCTGAGGCAGCTGCAGCCCAACCAGCCGGCTCAGTGTATCCATGAGGCAACAGAGTGATCTCAGTTGCTCTTTTTGGAGCCATTATTGTTTAACTGGTAAATATTTCCTTTAAATGCTTCTATGCTTAAAAGACAAGGAAAGAAAAGGGAAGAAATTGCAAAGCTTAATGGGAACAAATATTCCCAGGGGGCTGTATCCTGCCTTTCATTTGCACATCAGACCCCTGCTATCTTGAAGGCTGGCTCTGTGCATGGGCAGGAGCCTAAGTCGTTGGAAAAACAATAAACCTCTGTGCTCTGGTTTCCCAGAGAAAAATGTAGACAAAACAAGTGGCACTTTGGCACAAACTGAGCTGCAGGATTCGCTTTGATAAGGAACCAGGTGTTTAGGAGAAGCCTCTTAAGAGTTGGGGGGGGGGGGGGATCAGCCTGATCCATCCCCAGGCAGGTTTAGGCAAGCTGATGGAGCTGCACCCTGTGTGGGTCTGGGTGGTGGATTTAGGTGTCTCTGTGAGCTGATCTTCACACTGGGGAGGACTCCAGAGAATCTTTGAAGCATCCATTAGAGAAATCAGCCTCCCTATCCTGGCAGTTCGCTGCCTGCCTCACAGAATCATAGAATGCATGGGGGTGGAAGGGACCCTCAAAGGTCATCCTGTCCACCGCCCCTGCAATGTGCAGGGACATCTCCAACTAGACCAGGCTGCTCAAGACCGAATCAGTCCCAGAATCCCAGCATGATCAGAGTGGAAGTAGCCTCTGGAGATCACCTAGTGCAGCCCTGCTGCTAAAGCAGGGTCACGCAGAGGAGGCTGCCCAGGATCACAATCTCTGGGTGGGTTTGGAGTATCTGCAAAGAAGGAGACTCCACAACCTCTCCGGGCAGCTTCTGGAGGACTTTGCTGTTGTGCTGAGCTCCGGGGGATTAACGAGGCGGGGCGGAGGCTATGGACCACAGGCTGTGTTAGGTCTCTAACGCGGGGAAAGATGATGTCTCCTCTTGGGGAGTGCAGAACCAGCTACAGTAGTGTTTTAGCAAAGTCGGGGGTGGTGGTGGTGGAATTGCCCTGTCTGCTGCACTGCTGACGGACTACTTCACCTGAACACCCCTGGATGAGGAGCTGGGGGATCTGCTCAGATCTCTTTCTCTTGTCATTACTCCCCTGCCCACCCAGGTGAGCTGATCCGGGAGAGGGATAGGGACATCGTGTCCTGGAAGCATAGGGCACACAGGAACAGGCTGGTGGGGCTGGGGGCTCAGCCCGCCCTAGGGAGTTTGCAAGTATAGGTCCAGATCGATGCCAGGGTAGGGATCCCCCTTAACCCCATCTCCATCGGGGTCAGCACAGCAGCACCAGCATGTCCCCCCCACTCCTGGGCTGGGCTTCTCCGAGGGTCCTGCCGAGTCACTGCACGTCCCCTCATGACCGGGCTTCCCTGGGGGGTCCCCCCGGGACCAGACTTCTGCAGGGGGGTCCTGTCCTGTCCTTGAACATCCCTCCAGGACCATGCTTCTCCGACGGTCCTGCCCTGTCCCTGCCCGGGGGAGCCGGGACACCTCGGCGGGGGCAGGTGGCGGCTGGCGGGGGCCGGCGGGGCGGGGGCAGGCGGAGGCTCCCCGGGCCCCGTCGCTTCCCCCCGGTCGGGAGGCTCCGCTTTCCTCCCCGCTGGGAGCTCATTGGGCCGGGGCGGAGGGACCGGCTCGGGCCGGGGGAGGAAATGCGCGGGGGGCCGCGGCACGGCGGCGACTCGGCGGCTTCGGCACCGCCGCCGCTCCCGGTGAGTCCCCGGCGGGCTCTGCCCGAGGGGGGGCCGGGGGGGCCGCGGCCGCATCCCCCGGCGGGGAGGGACGAGCGGAGCGGGGAGCGGGGGGTGGTTCGCGGAGCGGGGCTCGCTGCCGCAGCGGGGGCGCCCCGGCAGGGGAAAGCGGCCCGGGAGGTGCCCCGGGGGCGGTGGCGGCGGCGGGCAGTGCCCGGGGTGGCGGACAGGACTTTGCCTGCTACGGGGTTGCGGCGACCGGGGGAACGGAGCTCGGCCTGCTGCGGGCCGGGGGGAGCATCCCTGCGCCAGGCACCGCGGTACCGGCGGCTCTGCTGCCTGCTCGCCGTGCCCGCGTCCCTGTGCCCTGCTCCGCGATATCCGTGTCCCTGTGCCCTGCACTCTGGTCCCCATATCCCTGTGCCCTGCTGCATGGTACCTGCATCCCTGTGCCCTGCTCCACGCACCCCCGTTCCATGATACCCGCGTCCCCGACCCTGCTCTGGAGTGCCCATGTCCCTGCAGCCTGCTTCACGTTTTCCCCCTCCCTGAGCCCAGCCCCGTGCCCACGTCCCCATGCCCTGTGCCTGAGCCCCGTGGTACCTGCATCCCACCCCAAGCAGAGAACAGTTTGACAGGGAAAATTCATCTCCCTGCTGCTGCTGACCCTCTCCAGGGGTGTTTGGCTCTGAGGGCACAGTCCAGAGAGCAATTGGGAGCAGCAGTTTTTTCACCTGCAGACCCAAGGCTGTTTGAGAAGTGCTGCTACCTGCTTCCCATGGGGGTAATTCCATCCTCTTGAGGGTCTGGATTCTTCTCCACCAGTTTGCAGACAGTCCCCAGTTCCTGCTGCTGCCATCAGCTGGTGCTTTAGCCCTTATTCCATGGGCAGAGCTGGATGAAGCCCTGCTCACCACCCACTTGGCTGCATTTTCCCCGTTGTTAGGCAAGAGCAGACTTAGGAGAGTTACAGAGATGCTTCTGGCTGGTGGGAGAAGAACCTCCAGACTCACAGGAGCACATGGCAAGCCGAGGAGGCTTTGCTACCCATTAAAGCAGCAGAAGCTCAGGTGCACCCACATAGTTTCACTTGCCAGACCATGGGGCCTCATCTCTCCAGCTGAGAGGCTAGAAAAGGCAGTGACAGCCACTTGTTTGTTTGTTTCTTTCTTCCTGAAAATATTTCCTTTAAGCTTTGGGCTTTAAAAGAGAGGAATGAGGCTGGGTAGTGGCAGCAGGCTGGAGGCTCTTCAGCAGCTTTAAGGAAGCTGATTTTTTTGTTGTTGTTGTTGAAACCATCATATTTTCCACTTTTGAAGCATTTTGTTGTTGTTGTTGTTGTTGCTGCTGTATGAAGCAACCATAACTTTATGACCCAGAGGGGTTCTCTGACCACCTGAGGTAGGGCAGTGCTGCTCCATTCCAAAGTGAGCAAACAAAGCCTCTGCATTTTAAGGCTCGTGCCCCGCGTTTCCTTGCCTTCCCCACGGGGAAAGCTCCCACAGCAGTCACGGGAACGCTGTGGGAGGATGGAGATGGTTGGCAGGGTTTGACTTACAGACTTCTGGAGAAGCATAGCTGAGCTAGAGATCTGTGACGGGAAGGAAATATCTGTCCCAGCATAGCCCCGGGGAAAGCTGGCTGGCTGAGCCAGTGGAGAGTTCGTACAGCTCTCCACACCAGCGTCCCTGGGATGTCTCCAGGAGGAGTGGGGATGAACAAGCTCTCTTCACTGTGTTTTCTTAAACTTCCCTGCAGTTCAACCAAGATTTGGTTTCCTGTTGGTGCAGATGCCAATATTAATCGATAGAAGATGAAATCTATTGCTGTGGCATGGAATGGAATGGAATGGCATGGAATGGAATGGAATGGAATGGAATGGAATGGAATGGAATGGAATGGAATGGAATGGAATGGATAGGATAGAAGGATGGATGGATGGAAGGATAGGAATAGAATAGAATAGAATAGAATAGAATAGAATAGAATAGAATAGAATAGAATAGAATAGAATAGAATAGACCAGGTTGGAGGAGACCTTTGAGATCATCAAGTCCAACCTATCACCCAACACCATCTAATCAACTAAACCATGGCACCAAGCACCCCATCCAGTCTCTTCCTAAACACCTCCAGGGATGGTGACTCCAGCACCCCCTGGGCAGCACATTCCAATGGCCAATCTCTCTTTCTATGAAGAACTTCTTCCTCACACCCAGCCTAAACCTCCCCTGGTGCAGCTTGAGACTGTGCCCTCTAGTTCTGGTGCTGCTTGCCTGGGAGAAGAGACCAACCCCCATCTGGCTACAACCTCCCTTCAGGTAGCTGTAGAGAGCAAGAAGGTCTCCCCTGAGCCTCCTCTTCTCCAGGCTAAGCAACCCCAGCTCCCTCAGCCTCTCCTCACAGGAGAGTGCTTGGAGAATGGAGGACTACAGGCTTTGTACAGCCCAAGTGCACCCCACACCCTCAAAGCTGGGCTTGCACAGAGATTAAGATCATAGAATCATAGACATTTTTTGGTTGGAAAAGACCCCTAAGGTCATCCAGTCCCAGCCATCAACCCAGCTCCACCATGGCCATTCAACCAGATCCCCAAGTGCAAAGTCTAACACACTTCTTGCACATCTCCGGGGATGATGCTTCCACCACCTCCCTGATGAGCCTGGGCAGGGTGGAGCACGCTGCTGTCCCTTGCTGTGCTGCAGCCAGGCCCTCATCCTCCGCAGTACTGCTAAGTTCAGGGGTGAGGTGATGTCCCCACGGCGTTTTTTGGCAATAGAGTCATTTTCTTTCGTGACACAGACCCTCCCCATCGCTCAGCCCTGCAGAGCTGTGTGCCCTGCTCGCGGGATGGGCTGCATCCCTGGCTGGGTGAGGAGGGGAAGGGGCTGCTCAGCCAGTTCAGTGTTATCAGGGCATGGAAACACCCACAAGACCTTTGATGTTAAGGGGTGGGAAGGTACCAGGCTGGTTTCTCTCCAGATGCAAGTCTCTCCAAGCCTCCATTCCTTCACCTGCACAAAGGGAAAGTTGATTGAGTGCCTTGGTGAAGTGCTTTGAGACCTGCAGGGGCTACAGGTTTGGGATGGTTATCCCTAACAGCTTAGCTTGGGGTTAGGAATTGTCCCAAAGGGGTTTGGGGGTGAAGCTGCATTCCCAATCCCACATCACTTGGGGGTTTTAGAGTCTATTTGCAGCTCCCCATATCTGCTGCTTGAGAAGGATGCTCCTTGTTGTGTTGCCTCCCCATAAAGCTGTTCCCCAGGCTTAATCAGAAGAGCTGATTCTTTCTGTAACTGAGAGATACTGAAGGTGGGCTTCTTTGTTTCTTCCTCCTTTAACTGCTGCCATCCAGAGGCCAACTGTTTGCTTTGTTGGGCTGTTTTGAAAGTCTAGATGTTGATATTGTTATTGACCTTCTCCAGCCTTGTCCTCTGCTAGAAAATCCAAGCCTCCTTAAGTCACCACTAGGCCAGTTCTCACTCTGCAGTGGGTACATGTGGCCCTCACAGCACTTTTCTGGCAAGAACTTGTGTTCTACAGAGAGGAAGGTCAGGCTTCAGTGTGTGGTGACAACACAGTTTTACAATGCTGTATGGATGAAGACATTCTGGGCCATTGGTTTTCCCTTGCTGCCTGAAACTGGCAGCATATTTCATCTGCCACGGGTCCCTTCCCTGCCACTCAGCAAGCAGTTGTGTGGCCCCTGGTGTCACAAGAACATCTCCTGCACACCCAGCCAGGCATTCTGGGCTTTATTGCTCAGAGAAGTGGTAGATCATAGAATCAATAAGGTTGGAAAAGAGCTCAGAGATCAGCAAGTCCAACCTGTCACCCAACACCTCATGACTACTAAACCATGGCTCCAAGTGCCACGTCCAGTCCCCTCTTGAACACCCCCAGGGATGGGGACTCCACCACCTCCCTGGGCAGCACATTCCAATGGCTAACAACTCTCTCAGTGAAGAGCTTTCTCCTCACCTCCAGCCTAAACTTCCCCTGGTGCAGCTTGAGACTGTGTCCTCTTGTTCTGGTGCTGGGTGCCTGGGAGAACCCCCACCTGGCTACAACCTCCCATCAGGTAGTTGTAGAGAGCAAGGAGGTCTCCCCTGAGCCTCCTCTTCTCCAGGCTAAGCAACCCCAGCTCCCTCAGCCTCTCCTCCCAGGGCTGTGCTCCAGACCCCTCCCCAGCCTCGTTCCTCTTCTCTGGACACGTTCAAGAGTCTCAATGTCCTTCTTAAATGCCCATCTCTGAAAACATTTCAAGTCAGGTTGGTTGGATGGGGCTTTCAATGTCCCTGCTCACTGCAGAGGGGTTGGACTAGATGGCTGTTGAAGGTCCATTCCATCCCATAGTGTTCTGTGATTCTCTGGGGCAGGTCACTGCCACACCAGTGAAATGAGTGGGGCAAAGTGGTTCATTCTTGGAGAAGTATTCACCTTGCCAGGGATTCACAGGTCCCTCACATCCCCTCTTCCCCTGTGCTTTGGCATGCCAGCAGTGTGCTCCTGCCCCAGCCCCTTGCACTGCCCTCGGAGGGTTTGTGCACACCCAGCATCATCCCTCTGATTCCCCAGGGAGAAAGGGCTGTCCCCATCCCCGTGGCTCCATCAGATGTCTCCAGCTGGGGATAGATGCCACGTGCCCACGCTGCTCTTCTCTCTGTTGCAGGGCTGCCCAGTGAAGGGTGAGACATGCAGTAGGAGCCAGTGCTTCCCACCACAGAGCGAGACTCGGCTGTGCCGCGCAGCCTGGGGCACCTCGGCAGGGACAGGACATGCACCACATCAGCTGCCTCCTTTTGGGACTCTTCTTCATCCTCAGCATCACCACTATGGGTGGCTTTGCCCAGGCAGGGTAAGCCACCTTTTTGCCTGCATCTCTCAGGTAGTGCCCAGCTGCACCACATCCTCTCCAGGTGAAGAGCCGTGTTGAGCCGCCCTGGCTGGACGTGGCTGAGAAGCTCACAGGGCCGGTGAGGAGGTGTGAAAAGGCTCTGCTGATCCTCCTGGGGCAGCTGGAGCTCAGCAGCCCTTCACTGGTGGTTTGCTTTGTCACTGAAGTGAAAGAGCCTCTCGGGAAATGCTCTGACTCCCTGCAGAGGACACAAAGAGACTCTGGGCTTTTTGTCCACAGGAGTCAAACGCTGACCAGGCCCTGATCCCTTCATGAATTATGGCTGTCTCTTTCAAGCATCTCCTTGCACAAAAATGCACATCCAGTTTTGCTATCACACTGGTCAATCCTTGCAGACCAGGCATCAGAGGGGGATGCAGCCGCCCAGCTCTGAGGATGCACCATCCAGGGGGTGCAGGCATGGAAAGCCCCCGGGATGCTGCAAGCTTGGGATTGGCAGCTCCAGTCATTCCCCATCCCTTCCTGGCAAACGGGGCTAACACAGCACCCTGCATCCCAGCACAGCTCAGCTCCTGCTGGCTCAGAGGGAGCTCATGCCTCAGTTCCTTCCCCAGCCAAAAGGAGCTGGAGCTCAGCGCCCACCCCTCAGACACATTTTGCCCCAAAGTTTGCTTTTTACACTGAAATTCTTCTCCTCTGGCATCAAACCTCCTGCATCCTGGTGGGCACTGAAGCCACAGCCTGAGCTCCTCGCTCACACACAGAGGCTGCAGCTATGGCTCTGCTCTAAGCAGGGCAAGGCCAACAATTGCCATTTAAAAACTGCCTCTCCTGTAGCACTGATCAGTGAGGCTGAGAGGAGTGTGCTGGACTTAATGGAAGCCATCTGATGTCCATGCTAATTCCCAGGCTTTTTGTTCTACTTACTAATTGGGCTGGGAGGCTGAGGCAAGCAGATGAGTTCCTCAGTGGGACTGACCTGCTTGGGCTGGAAGATGTTGAAAAAAGAGAGGAATTTTTAAGCATAGACCACTTCAGTTGTTAACCTTGGGAAAGTTTTGGGCTGGATCACAGTTATCTTAGGGTGACTTTCATCTGGCCTTGAGGGTTGTTGGGTTTTGCTTTGTGTGTGGTGAGCCTGACCCTTCCTGTGACATCATTAATTTCTCAGCAATCACAGGGACATCTGTTTCAGGAGTGCAAATGTCTCAGAAAGGAAAAAAATCCACCCAGAAAGTGAGCAGGGAAGGAAGGTGATGAATGGACGAACTGCTCTGAGTAAATCCTTCCTAAATCAGGGCCCCAACTGCTCCCCTGGGACGGGGGTGAGTGTACGAGGAGGCGTCAGTGCCCTCACTCAGGGGCTGAGGAGGAAGAGCAGCCCTGCAGAGCTCAGGCTTTGTGTCGCTGCCCCCGAACAGCTTGAAGTCCTCCTGGGTCACTCGGGCAATTAGCCGCTGCTGTTTAAATGGCCCTTTGTAGAGGGGGGCTGGTGTAAATCACTGCGGCCCCTTTGCCCCCGAGGGAGGAGCAGGGGGGGTGGTTTTTTGGCTGGAGCCTGACCTGCTCCCCTCTCTGCAGCCGCAGGGTGTGCGCTGTGACGCCGCAGAGCCGCATGGCTGCCCGCACCGAGTCCCACGTCCAGCCCGTGTACCAGCCCTACCTCACCACCTGCCAGGGCCACCGCCTCTGCAGCACCTACAGGTGAGGGCAGCTGCCTGCTCCCCCCGGAGAGGAGCCCCCCGTGGGGGCCGTGGGAAGGGGCAGTCCTGCCTTGATCTGTGGGGAAGGGGCTCCCAGGTCTGACCCACTGGTGTGGGAGGGCTTGGAGTGGGTGCTCCTTCACCCAGCTCAGCCCCATCCTTGTGTTGCAGGACCATCTACAGGGTTGCCTACCGGCAGACCTACAGGCAGCTGCCCCAGTCCATGGCCTCATGCTGTCCGGGCTGGAGCAGAGCCGACAGCCATGCACTCAGCTGCAACAGAGGTAAGAAGCTGCCGTGTCACCCTGCTGCCGGCTCTCGTCCTGCCCCCAGACCTCCTGGACCGGGGTAGCTCAGCTGCTGGATGAGGCCCCGGCGGCCAGCTCGCTCCTTTCCCAGCACTCTGCCTGTCAGGCAGATTCTCCCTGCAGGAAAGCATTTCCATTTTCAGCGTCACCACCAAATGTGGTTCAATTTGTGATTAATTCCCAGCCTTCCTCTGCTGCCTCCCAGGCCTTTTTCCTCTGGGATGGCTTATTAACTTTATAGTTACCAGAGGATAAATAAAATGACTAAGTAGTTTCCCTATAAATCAGCAGTAATGGAAGAGAAATGCTTTCAGGAGGCAGTTGTGATGTACAGCACAAACCAAATGCAAAACATCAGCAGCTAGCTGGCCCCCAGATGAGCTCAGAGCACAGCACTGAGGGCTTCTCAGGCCTTGCTGCTGCCCTTTAGCCCTGCCCTCTCCCACTTTGCTGGCTTGCAGCTGCCTTGGCCTCTTTACAGGTTGCAGAACCAAGGGCCAGTTCACCCCATCCTGTGCCCTGTGCACCCTGGCCAGCTCACCCCCACCACTAGGCTGGGGCATCCTGGGCTGGTAGTGGTCTGTATTTTGGGGGTATGGGTGTGTACACAGATCCATGGTGGCAGGGGATGGAGCTTGGGACCCCCAGAGCTGCCCACTGATGCTTTGCTTGTGTTTGGTCCCACAGCTGTCTGCTGGATGCCGTGCCAGAACGGTGGGAGCTGCACCTTCCCTGGCAGATGTGCCTGCCCCCCCGGCTGGATGGGCAGAGCCTGCCAGACAGGTACTGGCCATGACATTCCCCTCCAGCTTCCCTGCACTGGGCCTGCCCCACAGCAGCTGGGAGAGCTTCTCTGAGGAGCAGCAGGGCTTCCATGGGGCTTAGCCCACAGAATGACCCCTCGATGGGGGCGCAGAGACCAGCACCATGGCTCCTCAGCAGGCCTGATGCCGTTCAGACCATGGAGCAGACCCAGTGTGTCACCCCCCTGCACACACACCGCCACATTGCTCCAGGGCAGCAGTGCCTGATGCTCTGGCTAGGAAAGGGTGGGAAGCTCAGCTCCCAGGAGAGCTCTGACCTCCCTTTGGCTGCTCTGGTGCTCCCAGTCCTCATGTGCAGCCCAGACATTCACATTTGCTCTCTGCTGCTGCTCCAGGCTGGGTCCACGTGAGCAGAAGCTGCTCTCTGCCATGACTCTGCAGCCAGCAAGAGGCTTTCTGCAGAGCCGCCCTCACACTCGTGGGGTGGGCTGGAGATGGTGGTGTTGGTGCTGACCCATCTCCCAGGCTTTGTAAACTCTCTCTGTAAACTAAGACATCCATTTACTGCAGAGACTAAATCTGTAACCCAAGAGTAGCTGGGGGTGGAGTGGGAGCCGGGGGAGCTCCAAGCACCTCTCTAGCATGAGAGCAGCCCCAGACCGCAGGGAACTCAGGCAGTCTGGCACACACCAGGGTGGTACAAATCCCCTGCCACGGTGTTTCCCAGCTTGCTGCCCTCCCCTCAGGCAGAGGAAGAGCGGGTGGCACTGACCCACGCTGGGCAGGGCTGAGCACATCGCTGACAGCTCCGGCTCCAGCGCAGGGGGAGAGGATTTTCCCATTGCCTGAAACAGATTTGCCCGGGCGTGGGAAGCGGTTCAGCTCCTTCTGCTTTGTGGGAACAGCTTTAATAACTCCCCCGTGTGAGGAGAGGTTACTGGGTTTTGTACACACTTGAAAGGCTGATAGCTCCTCGCCACGGCTGGCTGGAACCAAAACCCCGGCCGTAAATCCAGGATGAGAGCCGAGCGCTGCCCCTGCCTGGCCAGAGCTGGGACGTCTCTGACCACAGCTTTCGCTGTGGCAGGCAGAAAGGAGGAGGCCAGATCCTCCCCGTGGGGCTAACCCAGGTTTACTCCAGCGGGTGCAGGAAGAAAGGCTGTCCCAGGCGCGTGTGCTCACACCGGGCAACGCTGAGAGCAGTCAGAGCACAGGCTCCGGCTCAGCCGGAGGTCCCATCACCTCCCCAGCCTGTGCCAGCCCACACGGCTCTAGCGAAGGTTGCAGGACCCCTGCTTGCAGGGCTGAGCTGTCTGCAGCCCTGGGGAGCACCTCCCCACCAGCCCTGCCCTCACTGAGCTGGACCTGTGCTTTCAGACGTGGATGAATGTGCTGGGCAGAGCCACGGGTGCCATCAGCTCTGTGTCAACACCGCTGGGAGCTACCACTGTGCCTGCCAGGATGGCTTCAGCCTCGCTGCCGACCGCAGAGCGTGCCAGCCCCCGCTGCCAGTGCCTGAGCCAGAAACCTTCAACCAAGCAGGTAACCTGTGCCCCCTCTGCAGGACAGCCCTGGCTGCTTGGAGTACTCGGCAAGAGCTGGGCTTAACACTCAGCGTTGCAAGAGTGGCAAAGGACAGGAGAGGGGGCACGAGGCAGAACCTCTCGGCTCTATTGCCAGCGGCCCAGGACTCCCCTCCACCGCCCAAACAACTTCCCTGTGCACCGCTCCAGCGGAAGGGTGACAGAGCCTGGCTGCGACGCGCGGCGTGCAGGTTTCTCTCCATCACCGTCATCCTGCTCCTCCCCGCAGGACAAGCCTGGAGCCACGAGGGGCAGCGGTCGGCGCCGGCGCCGGCTCATTATTACTTTTGGTACGCGCTGTGACACTTCAAACTCGTACCGTGAGTAATAATGCGCTGTGGCCAGCAGAGGCATCGAGCACCCCCGCGCCTGCCCCGGAGAGCACAGCGCAAGCCACCATCCGTAATGCCCTGCCCGGGGCCCTCAGCAGGGACCCTTCGTGCCCACCGCGGGACAGAGCAGACCTAGGTGCTGGCTACAACAGGGCCAGGCTTCACCAGAGGTTTTGCCATTTGAGCATCACCCCACTGCCTGGAATTCCACACTTTGTTGCAGGTATTGCAGCAGCAGGGAGAGACCTGTGTGTGTTAGCAGCAGGATTAGATGCCAGGGCTTGAAGCAGGTGTTGGATCCCATTGATGCTCCTAGGACTGGTCCCAGCACGTGTTGGACCCCACTGATGCTCTCAGGACTGGTCCCAGCAGGTGTTGGACCCCACTGATGCTCTCAGGACTGGTTCCAGCACATGTTGGACCCCACTGATGCTCCCAGGACTGGTCCCAGCAGGTGTTGGATCCCATTGATGCTCTTAGGACTGGTCCCAGCAGGTGTTGGACCCCACTGATGCTCCCAGGTCTGGTCCCAGCGGGTGTTGGACCCCACTGATGCTCCCAGGTCTGGTCCCAGCACATGTTGGACCCCACTGATGCTCTTAGGACTGGTCCCAGCACATGTTGGATCCCATTGATGCTCTTAGGACTGGTCCCAGCACATGTTGGACCCCACTGATGATCCCAGGGCTAGTTCCAGCAGGTGTTGGACCCCACTGATGCTCCCAGGTCTGGTCCCAGCACGTGTTGGATCCCATTGATGCTCCCAGGTCTGGTCCCAGCAGTGTTGGACCCCACTGGTGCTCCTAGGACTGGTCCCAGCACATGTTGGATCCCATTGATGCTCCCAGGTCTGGTCCCAGCAGGTGTTGGACCCCACTGGTGCTCCTAGGACTGGTCCCAGCACATGTTGGATCTCATTGATGCTCCCAGGTGCTGTGTTGGACCCCACTGGTGCTCCACTGGTCCCAGCACGTGTTGGATCCCATTGATGCTCCCAGGTCTAGTCCCAGCAGGTGTTGGACCCCACTGGTGCTCCTGGGACTGGTCCCAGCACATGTTGGATCCCATTGATGCTCCCAGGTCTAGTCCCAGCAGGGCAGACCCCAGGGACTTACTAGGAGGGGGGAGTGGAAAGCAGCAGAGCTTGGCCTGACCCCTGCAGCAATGTCTCTCCTCAGCACCTTCCCCTTCAGCTCAGGCAAGGGGTTTGTACTCACTGATCTTCTCTTGATCACTTCTCCAGGTCCCCACAGTGAAATGAAGGAAGAAATGAAAGACCTGAAGAGCAGAGTGGAAGCGCTGGAGCAGGTGAGCTTCCAGCACACTCCTCTGCCCTGCCCTGCCCTGTTGCAGCTCAAGGCCATGCTCAGCCAGCTCCCTCCCTGGGCTGCCTGCAGCCAGGGTTTCCCTCCCTCCTCCCCAGCTCTATTTTTACAGCAGGCTGGCCTCGCGCCGCCGTGCCCCGCGCCGCTCCTCCAGCCCCGCAGCCCTTCGCAGGCAGCCAAAGCCCCAGGAGCTGCCCAACGGGCTACGTGCCACAGGGTGGGCCTGCTGGCGGGGGGAGGACACGCTCAGGCCTCCCTTTCTCCCCGCAGAAACTCCACTTGGTGCTGGCTCCCTTCCACGACCTCATGCCCTCCGCACCGGAGGACGTCGGCGCAGACCCCATCAGCCGCCTGTCCCACTCCCTGCAGCAGCTGGACCGAATCGACTCCCTGAGCGAGCAGATCTCCTTCCTCGAGGAGAGACTGGAGACATGTAAGTGCCTGGCAAAAACCAGCAGGGCTGAAGTATTTCCCTCCAGCCCCCGCCCCCCACTGGCCAGGGTGAGCAGATGTGGGCCAGCCAGATCAGTAACACACATGCCACGATTAATCTGCATCTCCCTCGAGCTCAGCAGCCTGTAATTAATAAAAGCTGAGCACCAACAGCCCATTAGCTTCATTTCCAAGCTGTTTCTGTGGCTGCACCATCTGACTGCCCTTCTAGCAGCCAAAACCCATCAGAGCAGCACATGGAAACGTGGCTGTGGGGCAGAAGCAGAGGGAGCCCGCTCAGAGCCGCAGGTCACGTCTGGGGCTCAGCGCCCTCGCCGGCTGCCTTCCCTTCCTGCACCGGCAAGAAAGGAAACCCCAAGGCCCTGGGAAATGAGCAGTGCACCGAGTCAGTCAGGAAGGTTTAGGGAGCGTGCAGAAGCTGGCAGATTTATGAGCCTGGGAAGCTGGAGGCATTTCTCTTTGAAGTCTACAGACCAGGTCTTTGCTGAGCACTGGACCAGAGAGGGTCTCTTAAAGAGCAAGCTCTGAAGAAGACACTGAGAGAGCTACCACGTGTGAAATGGCTGGGAGAGGGGGAGGGGGCTGCCGTGGTCCCCTCAGGTCCCTGAGGTGTGCGCAGAGCTTGACTGAAAGCAGAGCACAGAACTTAAGAGCACTTTATTTCGATAGGCAGCTCCTTGCAGTTTGTTTTCCCGCGGAAGAATTCCAGCCCAACACGTCCGAGGAACTGGGCCAGCTCAGGAGCCGGTGCTCAGGAGCAGCCTGGTGCTCAAGGCAGAGGGCTGAGGGTGCTTGGAAAGACTTCAGGACAAACTGTTTCAGGGCATATCCAGTCCCAGTTCACTGCCTGCAGTAATGGTTTAGACATAAAAGACTTCAAAGAGCTTGGCTGGAGACTAAGGAGCTGCAAATCGACACTTAACAAAACAACCCAGAAAGGGGCAATCATCAGAACAACTTCAGAGTGCTCCAGCAGGCCAAGGCTCCTGCTATTGCCCTGTACAGATGATTAGTGCCAGCAGGGAGGAATGTGAGCAGCATCACAAGGTACGTGGATGTATTCCAAGGCATGACTCCAAAGGGCTGAAATTAACTTCTGCCAAGCCTCTTCCGGCAAGCAAAACTTGCTTCTGCCCCTCTGGCGGTCCTGAAAGTGCCTGAAGAACAGAAGCCTGTCCTGTACTGCAGCAAGCAGTGGGGCTTGCAGGGCATCCCATGGAGAGTTAAGTAGCTGCTCCTCTTCTGTGCCTTTCACAAGCATTTCACAGCTGAGTGCTGAGGTACAGCTGCACCCTCCAATTACCTGCCCAGCAGGGATGTGTGTAAGGACTACAAATCATCCTCTCTTCTCCACCCCACCGCTGAAGGCACAAGATCTCTAAGCCAGAACCGTTTTAGGCCCTCTTAAGTCTGAACTACCCCAGCTCAGCTCAGCTGTGCCACAGTTCCCAGCACGACAGACACACAACTGCATGTGGCTGTGCCACAGCTGTCCCCTGGGGTCCCTCCCCCAGCTCCCCAGGCTCTGGGCTTTGGCGAGCAGCAGCTGCTGCTTACTGTCACACAGAGCCACTGGCTGTGCCTGCTGTGGGGACAGGCTGGCCCCAGCCTCCCATCCTGGGGCAGTGTTATTGGCACTGGCTTTGCCCAGGTGAGGACTGTGGCATGATAGGTGGGAGTGATGCTTCCAGCTGGGGCAGGACAGAGCCAGTCTGGGGGGGGGTGGGCAAAGGAAAAGCAGCAAGCAGGGGTGGCAATTCCCAGAGGTCGATGTGAACCTCATCCTTCTCGAGGAAGGAGACAAATCAAACCCAGGCCAACACCATTGCTGGACTGAGCTTTGTTTTGGTTTTGTTTCCATCTCCCCAGGTTCCTGCAAGAATGAACTTTAACCAAGTGCCTGAGGAACCGCAGCAAGCTGAGTGCATCCACAGCTCTTATCTCACCCTCCAGCCCCAGGCTGGGGACAAAGCCACATCATCTACAGGAAGGCACAGGGTAGCAGGAGAAGGCTGGTTTCCCATCAGCATCTCCATTGTTTTCTCTTCCAACTCACCAAAGGTCACACAGCTACTTCCAAACTGGACTCTGAGCCCTCAGCATCCCCCCCCCCCCAGCTTCCCGCTGGAGAGGCAGCAAATAAATGCCTTCCCCCATGCCACCAGTGCCCAGCTGGCTGTGCCAGAGCCTGGCTGTATGTGAAGCCCTGTGCTGCTTGGCTGTGCCTGACTTTCACTCCCTCTTTCCTTGGGACATCATCTGCCAGGGCACAGGGGTGGGTGTGCTGCCTGCCCAGTGGAGCACAGACCTGGCCTGGGCAGGACAGCAGCTTGCCCCCACCTGCTGCCACCCAGCCAGGGTGAGGAGAAGGCCTTTGGAGGACTGTGGCAAAAAAAAAGGGCCCTGTGGCAGAGGGGCAGCCCCAAGCTGGGCATCACAGCAGGGGCTGGGTGCAGCTGGTCCCTGCAGAGGGGCTGCACTGGCTGGGTGCAGGGAGCAGGGCCCACCCCTGCAGCTGCTGCTCTGCTCTCTGGTTCCAGCCTCCCTCCACAAGCACTGGAGCTGAGCTGTGCCTCACTGCTTTTCAGCCCAGCAGCTGCAGCAGCATGCTCTGGCTTCCCTTGCTCCTGCTCCCAGCCCTCTGCACCACCCCTGGGCCCTGCAGAGCAGCGACTGGGGTGGTGCTCTTACCTGAGGCTGCAGAGAGGCTGCTTTCTCTTGCTTTAACAGAAAACCTTCCCCTGAGACATTTTCACAGAATCATTTTGGTTGGAAAAGACCCCTAGGGTCCTAACTCTGCCAAGGCTGGTGCTAAGCCATGGCCCTCAGCACCACAGCTCTGCTCCTCTTAAACACCCCCAGGGGCAGGGATTCATCCACCTCCCTGGGCAGCCTGCTCCAGTCCTTCAGAAGCCTTTCAGTGAAGGAGTTTCTTCTAATGTCCAACCCAAACCTCCCCTGGTAAAACCTGAAGCCATTTCCTCTCGTCCATCACCAGTGCACAGCACCCAGGGGCAAACCTGTGCCCCTCAGTGCCAACAGGGTGAGGCTCAGGAGGAAGGGAGAGTCCTCCACACCCCCAGCCTGGGGAGCTAGGCCTGGCAAGCCCAGGTGTTTACACTGGCACAGGCAGGCTGTGCTGGAGCCAGCAGCTGCTGCACAGGCACTTTGTCCCTGCCTCTCCCTGGCACTGTTTGCTGGAGCCCAAGGACGCTGGTACAGCAGAGCAGGTGGCACCCCTCTGGCACAACACCTTCCTACCCCGCAACAGGGTGCTGCAGGGGCTGTGCCAGAGTAACCCCCACTGCTGCAGCCCCTGTGGCTGGGGGACCCTTACTGGGAAGGGGTTTGCTGCAGGGCCTTGCTCAGGCGCAGGCTGCCGTTCACTCAGGCACCAACCTCCCTCTTCCCCTGCGAGAGGTCCCTGCAGGTGCTTCTCCCCCCAGTTCAGGCCAAGCTGTGACTCAAGTGCAAGGCTGGGGTGCAGAAGCACAGCCCTGTGGGGCACAGGGTGGGGACAGGGACCTGCCACTGCCCCATGACCACCAGACGTGCCTCCTTCGAGAGCTGAGGGTCATCACCCTCCCTCCTCCCCCTCCAGCCCTCCTCCCCCTGCAGCCCTCCTCCCCCAGCCCCCACACAAGACCAGGAGTCTCCTTCAAAGAGCCAAAGGTACTTTCTTTGTTTGGGTTTCTTTTGTTTCTTTAAAGCAGATACCATCATTTTCCAACCCCATTAAAAGTGAACAGCAGACAACTGCACCTGGAGGAACTGCTCCCTCCTCCCAGGGAAGGACACTGCAGGAATCACTCCATGGATGTGTTTAATTCCCCCCAGCCAGGAGCCCTCCCAGGCCCCTCCTGGGTTTAACCTCCACCACAGTCCTTTATCTGCCACTCCTACAAAGTGCTGGTTCCGTTCCCATCCTCCCACCCTGACCTGTCCCATGACAGGTCTCACCCTGAGTCTGTATTTTAAGGCCACTCTGATAAAGCTCCCTGCCCCTCCCCCCACCCTAGCCCAGCAGCTCCCTTTCCTGGGGAGGCTCTCTGGGAGCTCCCTGCCTTTCCCAGCAGAGGCTTTAACCCCCAAAATGCCCCATGGTCACAATTCCACCAACACAAAGACAGTTGGGATGGGTACCCCACTAGCCCTAGGTGAGTGATCACAAGGTGACACATCCTGTGCCAAGAACAGGAGAGCAAGAGCCTCCCTGAACCCAAGCTAGAGCTGAAGGCTCCCAGTGGAAGCACTGGCCTGACCTAGCCTGGCTCTTTGCAGAGGGCATCAATGCTCCTGCAGCTCCCAGCGAGAGCTCCAGGGTCCATCACTCCAGAGCACAGGGAAAAGCCCTTTCTCTGCAGGGCAGAAGGAGCCAGTTTTCCCTCAAGGGAGGGCTGAGGCCTTCCCAGCCCCGTTCCAGCTGCAGCTCACCCACCCTGCAGCCTTGCAGAGCAGCAGTTCCACTGAGCTCACGCGGGACAGGCACCATCTTTTGGCCAGTGCTGACCATGACAAGTGGCACAAGCACCACAGAGCCCTTTGCATCTGCCAGGCATCCCCTAGGCATCAGGAGGCTGCTGCAAGCAGGCTGAGCCACCCCCACGGCAGGGAGCTGGCAGCAAGGTTTCCCAACACCAAGGAAGCTCTGAGCCACCCCAGGGGCTCCTCCTGCAGGCTGTGTGCCACAAGCAGGTCACACGGGAGGACAGGGCTGCCCAGGACTCTGACAGGCCTGTGAAGCTTTTAACATCAGGCTGGTGGCTCTGAGTGTGGGAACAAGTGTGAGGTTTTGGTCAGAAGATGACTGAACTGGCAGGGTTGGACAGCTAAACCCTGCCCAGAACATTGATGCTGGCTTGCTCGGACTTCAGCTTCCCCCTCCACTGCTGCACCCTTCAGGGCTTCTTGTTCTGACATGACAGTCAAGGCCAAAGGAACACTACAAGGCTGACTGGCCCCACACATTCCCCTCTGCAGCCCAGCTGAGGTGATTGGCCCGTGGTGCTTCCCTCAGAAGAGAAAGACTTGGCTCAGGAGCACCTGGGCAACAGAAAGCTCCAGCACAGGATGCTGCTGTGACCCAGGGGTGTCTCTCAAGGAGACAGGCCCTGCTACAGAGACAGGCCCTGGGCTCCACTGTGCCTGATGGCTCCCAGCTGCCCAGGGAGGGTGCTGCTGAAGAGCCAGGTGCTAGATTTTCACCTGATTCTCATCCCTGTTTGGGCAGCATCAAGGTTATGCAGCTACAAGCTGCTGCCTCCCACCTGGGCCAGCACTGGCTGCCTGCTGCAGGGACACTCACACAGGGCAGAGCTCTGCCCCCGGCCAGGTTTTTGTTGCCACCCCACCCCAGCTGCCTGAGCTGGGGGAAAAACTCACCTCTCTGGTCATTGAGCCCTTTGGTAGGATAAGTTTGATGCCTGAGAAATTCAGAGAAAGGAGAAGTTTCATTGGGAGATAAGGAACCCATAAGAGAAATCCACTCGAAGAGGAACCTCAGCGCTGGCTCTGCACCCCGGGGGCCAGTCCCTGGTGTGCCCAGAGTCAGAAGTCACTGCAGAAGCAAAGCTCCTTTGGTATTTGGCAACAGACAGGTCCCTGCAGTCCACCACCACACGGTGACGCCACCAGAGAAGCGTCTAGGAGGAGTCCTTTGCCTCGCTCGGGCTTGGGCGGCCTGAGAGCCTGAGGAAGGTCTCCCTCATGGTGTGGAAGCATCTGTCAGTGAGGTCAGCGATGTCGTCCGAGGTCATGCCTTTGGTCTCTATAGGAGGCAGAACCTCAACCTTGATTTTGCCTGGGAACAGGACAAAAGCTTGTGAGAAATGCAGCATTCTCTGCCCTCCCAGGAGCCTGCTGCCCACTCCCCAAACAGCCCCAGCACAGCCCTCACAGGGCTTCGAGCATCCGCCTCTGGAGCGCAGGTGGAGCTGCCCTGGTCTCAGGGGCAAGAGACTGCTCTGGAGTTTAGATCTTGCCCTCAAACAGCTGCATCAAGCAGAGCATTTCCCTTTTGGCCCAAACTGGCACCCCAGCCAGAGCTTGTCCCTTTTCACAGCCACTGTCACTGCTCTGCACCCAGCTGCTGGCCACAGAGCAGAGGGAGCCCAGGGCTAAGGACCAGCTCAGGAGCTCCCTCCATCTGCTTCTGTCCTTCAACCTTGGGCTGTCTCCAGCCCCCCAGGCAGGGAGCATGGCAAGCATAGCTTCCTCCTCAAAGTGAGAATCTCAGAATTGTCAGGGCTGGAAGGGAGCTCAAGGCTCAGCCAGTTCCAAGCCCCCTGCCATGGCCAGGGACACCTCACACTGCAGCAGGTTGCTCACAGCCACAGCCAGCCTGGCCTCAAAAACCTCCAGGGATGAGGCTTCCACCACCTCCCTGGGCAACCTGTGCCAGGCTCTCACCACCCTCATGGGGAACAACTTCTTCCTAACATCCAATCTGAATCTACCCATTTCTAGGTTTTTTCCCTTCCCCCCAGTCCCATCACTCCCTGACACCCTCAAAAGAGAACTGCTCTGAACTGACCAAAAGCCAACTTTCTGCCCAGCATCTGTTCTGACAGACTTCTGAGCTTTGGCACCACCAGACTCTGCTTTGTTTGCTGAGGAGCCCCAGCTTTGACAGGTCAGGAGGCAGAGCATGCTTGCTTCCTCCCTCAAGCCCTCACCAGGGGACTTGGGCTGTGCCTGTTCTAAGGGGGAGAAGCAGTGTCCAAGTCTTTAAAGAAAACATCCCTCTGGTGCCCACTGCTTGGAACTGGCTCCACACACCTCCCATAGGGACTCCTCTTCACCCCAGCTCTGCTTCCCTCTCACCCCCTTGTGAACCAGATCTCTCCACCACCCCATCTCCAAGGCACTGTGAAGCCCCTCAGGCTCTTCAGTACCTGATGTAAATAGCTTCTTCTTTGGGTCATAGAAGGTAGTGAAGGAGGAGTACACCACAGGGATTACTGGCACCTTGTGGAAGAAGAAGAAAGAGGAGTTACTTGCACTGCAGCAACTCAGGGCAGGCCAGAGGTAAGCAGCAAAGCCCACACAGGGGAGCTGACCTGGCCCAGCACACACCCCACGGGCAAGAGCCCCTTCCAAAGGCTGGGACAGCCAGGAGTCCAATGGGATGGAAACTGCTCCCCAGCAACTCAGGGCACAGGGACATTCCAGGGCTAAGTTACACTCCAGCCTCAGGTCAGCACCAGCTCTCAGGGCTTCTCATGCCAAGCCAGGCCTCAAAACTCAGGCCTTTTCTGACCTGCAAGCATTGGAGGATGCCTGCTTTGACAGGTTTTGCTGTGCTGTACAAGCACCTGTCTGGGGCAGGCCAGCTGCTGTGCCTCCAGCCCCTAAGGGAAGGAGTCACCAGTTGTAATCCATTGCTCCCAGGGAAGCCTCAGACAGGCAGAGACACAGCCAGGAGGGCAGGCACAGAGTCCTTATTTCAGTGCTGATGACAACACAGACAAGACCTACAGTTGGTGACTCAGAGGGAGTGCTAGCAGAGCTCTGTGCCTCCTTCCAGCAGCTGCCAGCTCCTGCCTCGGTTGCATCACCACAGCAGGAATGGGGATGGCACAACGCAGGCTACACCCTGGGCTTGGCCAGTTGAACCCGGTCAGATCTGGCACCCACTCCCTTCTCTAGGATCGTCTCATTCAGTCCAGGCATTTCCCCTCAGGCCTTGAGTCATCCCAGGCCTCAGAAGCAGAGCAGGGCATGCAGAGGAAGGGAAGGCACCCACCTCCTCCCAGTCACCCTGAGCAGGGTGGCCCAGGTTCCAGTGACAGCCTGGGCACGGGAGCACAGACAGCTCTGCAGCATCCCTGGCACGGCGCCCCGAGCTCTGCCCTGGCCGCCAGCACCGCTGCCTCAGGAGGGCCAACAGCTCTGGCTGCCCACAGCCAAGGGGCAGTTTGCCTGCTCTCCCACTCACTGCTGATGGCTGCTGTCATCTTGAGGAGAGGGCATCTGAGACATCCCAAGAAGTGCCATAGGGCAGCCTGGGAGGGAGCAGCCATTCCCACACCGAGCAAGCCCAGATGCTGCTCTAAGCCATCAGCACTAACAAGCCCAAATCCACACCACTGCAGCCTGGGGATCCCAGCAAAGCTCTGGGAGCAGAGCACCTGCTGGGCTCCCTGCCAGAAGGCAGCTCAGTGCCACAGCCACGCTCCCAGAAGCAGGGCACAGACGCTGCCAGGCAGCACAGCCCAGAGCTGTCCCTGTCCCCCATGCTCTGCAGATGGGAATGCAGTGCTGGGGCAGTCAGGACTGAGAACCAGGCAGCTGCTCCCCTGCCTGCAGCCACTCCTCCCCTCCTGACAGGGATGGGAAAGACTCTGGGCTTGTGCTGGGCAGCACTTGTGACACTTAAAGGTGGTTTAGCTGAGGAGCTGAGCTGTGACATGGGAACACCTGAGAGCAAATAAACCACAGCACTGGCTGAGCAGTCTGCAGCACCACTGCAAAAGCACTCAGGGCCCCAAGCAGCAGACAAGCAGTGCTGTTACCTGTGCCTGGACAGCGAGGTGGAATGCTCCTTTCTTGAATGGCAGCAAATCCCCTGTGCAGTTCCTGGTGCCCTCTGGGTACACCCACACCTTCACCTGCACATGGGGAGAGAAGGCTCTGCTCCAGCAACCCATCTGCAGTGCTGCCCTTCCTGCTGGCTGAGCCACCAGCCAGCCTCACCCAGAGCTGCAGGTGGCTGTCACTCAGGCACCAGGAGCTCCACACAGTCATGGAATTGTCAGGGCTGGAAGGGACCTCAAACATCAGCCAGTTCCAACCCCCCTGCCATGGCCAGGGACACCTCACACCACAGCAGGTTGCTCACAGCCACATCCAGCCTGGCTGCAAAACCTTCAGGGATGAGGCTACCACCACCTCCCTGGGCAGCCTGTGCCAGGCTCTCCCCACCCTCATGGGGAACAACTTCTTCCTAACAGCCAAGCTGAATCTGCCAATCTCTAGTTTTTTTCCATTCCCCCCAGTCCTATCCCTCCCTGACAGCCTCAAAAGTCCCTCCCCAGCTTTCTTGTAGCCCCCTTCAGACACTGGGAGGCCACAATGAGGTCTCCTGGGAGCCTTCTCTTCTCCAGACTGAACAGCCCCAACTCCCTCAGTCTGTCCTCACAGCAGAGCAGCTCCAGCCTCTGCTCATCCTTGTGGCCCTTCTCTGGACACCTTCCAGCACCTCCAGATCCTTCCTGTAACAGAGGCTCCAGAACTGGACACAGAGCTCCAGGTGGGGTTTCACCAGAGCAGAGTAGGGGGGAGAATCCCCTCCCTGGCCCTGCTGGCTCTGCTTCTCTTGCTGCAGCCCAGGCTCTGGTTGGCTCTCTGGGCTGCAAGTGCTCACTGCTGCCTCATGCTGAGGTTCTCATCCCCCAGCACCCCCAAGTCCTTTTCTTCAGGGCTGCTCTCAAGCCAGTCCCTGCCCAGCCTGTATTGGTGCTTGGGATGGCCCTGACCCTCCCTTGGGAGTGCCCAGACATGTGCCACCCACCAAGTGTCACAGCTACACTCACTTTGTCACTTGCCATGGTCTTGGCCACCTCTGACATCACCATCTTGGCACTGCTGGTGCTCTTCCTGTTGATGAAGATGACTCCACCGAGGTACATGATGAGCCCCACAGAGCCAGTGTACATCAGCTCCTTCTTGGCCACCTGGGCACAGTTGTCAGGCAGGACCTCCATCAGGCCTAATGGGATGGCAGAGGGTGAGAACCAGCAGCCACCCCCCAGCCTGCACTCAGGTGGGACAAGGGAGAAGATCTGAGGTGTGGAGGGGACTGACAGGGAGAGGCCAGTGGGGGCTTCTCTGCTGGCTTCTGCTGCCATCAGGAGAGCAGGGGGAGACTCAGCACACAGGGGGATCACAGGGGCAGGGTGGCTGCAGCACCTGACCCCTCGAGACACAGCTCCCTGCTGGGTGCACAGCAGCACCACCTCTGTCACGTGTGCTAGGCCTGCCAGGCTGAGAGCAAAGCAGGGAACCAAGACTAACCCAAAGCTGAGCAGCAGCTGGGAGCTGCACGGGGCTGGGACTGCTCAGGGTGAGGGGACACCCTCCCTGCAGCCAGCACTGATGCAGCTGGAGCAGCTGGCTCAGCAGGACAGACCAGCCAGGGCAGGGCTGCTGACGGTGGCCAGCTGAGCTGCTCCCTCCCTCCCCCCAGCAACTCACCCATCATGTCCAGGATGCTTTGGTGGTTGGATACAATGATAGCAGGGCCCTCCACGTTGAAGTTCTCCAGTCCCTTCACCTCAAACCTCACACCAAGTAAATACTTGAAGGTTTTGAGCACATTCTTGATGATTCTGCAGAAGAGAAGAGCAGTCAGACAGCAGCAGGGCAGGGAAGTGACAGGGTCTGCTATGCCCAGGGTGGAGGGGAGGCAAGAGCAGCTGTCTGGGCAGAGAGCCTCCAGTCTGATTTGCCCTGTGATCCACCCAGAGGTCTGTCCTGCACCATCCCATGTGCTCAGGGTGCTTCCCTTGGGTGCTGAGCCCTGTCCACTCCCAGTGTAGGAATGTCACTGGAAGCTTGGGGGAAGCCAACTATAACTGAAGGCCACACAGCATGGTTCATGCTTCTTCCTTCAAGCTGACAGCAGCAGCTCACCACCAGCTCTTTGGAAGAGGCGATTCCAGCCCAGTGCAGCTGCAGGAAGCCTGCAAAGGGAGGGCAAACTGGAATCCCTCCAGCGTCCAGCAGGGAGAGATGCTGGGTTTAAGTTGGATCAAGGACCACTCCTCCTCCTCCTCCCAGTCCCACTCAGTGCTGTTTGTCCCTACCCTGTGCCACAGCTGTAGTTTGCTCCCATGCTAGTGATGTTTTCCTCCTGCAGCCAAAGCCTCACAAGCTGCTCAGCTTCTCCAGGAGCTGCCACTCCTCAGCACATGGAACCTGGGGCCCCCACACCCCGTGCCCAGGGCAGGCTCTGCCAACTCTGCTCCTTGCAGGGCTGGAAGGTGCTGCCTAGCAATACAAACATGGGGTTCCACTACCCCATGGGAGATCCAGAAAGGAGGAGGCTGAAGATCAGAAACACTTCCAAGGATGAAAGCAGCACGTGGGATGCTCCCCACACAGCTTGGCAGAGGCCACGTGCCCCCAGGCAAAGCCATCTTCAAGCACAGAGCTTCTTCCCCAGTGGATCTACAGGTCTGTCCACAATGCTCCCAGCTCTCCCCCCAAGGGCTGGGGGGTCCAGCTGGCAGGAGACAGCAGCCCCTGCCAAAGCATCAAGCTGGCTGCCATGCCCTTGCCGAGCACACCCAGACCCAGCCAGCCCATGGGAGCAGGGCCCATCTACACCACCCCCAGACAGGTGGGAGCTGAGGACCCTCCAACTCGGCCAAAGGACACAGTCAGGAGCTGGCAGCACGCAGAGGCTATTTTGGGCAGTCATTTGCTAGGAGAGGAGGCAGAGAGGAGCTTGCATGTGAACAAAGCTCCCAGAAGCAGCCACCCGCCCTGCTGTCCCCTGCAGCAGATCCAGGAGCTGACCTGCCCTTCCGGCAAGCACCTGAATGCCCTGCCTCAGGGCCTGCCTTCTCTCCCTGGCAGACAGGGGATGGAGATGTCCTCCTTGCAGGAGGAGGCTGAGGGACAGCGTCAGCTTCTCCCCCCCCCAGGCTCCAGCCGGCGAGCTGCATGGCACCATCAGCCTGGGAAGCATCCCTGTCACCCGGGGCAGGTGGTCAGCACCCAGCCAGCGTCTCCTTCTGCCTTAGCAGCAGCTCCCAGCACCTGCTCCCCAAGAGCATCCCCACTCCTGCCTTCCGCTCTTCGACCACACACCTCCGCCAGCACAACTTTCCCCAGCCTGCTCCTACCCCACAGAGGGCTTCCTCTCTCTGTGGGGTGCCCCAGCATGCAGACCACCCGGGCACTGGCCGTGAGCCTGGAGTTCAGGCCGGGCCAGTGCCTGCAGGTGACAGCTGGGTGACAGCTCTGCCGCCAGCTGCCATCATTGGCGCTCGCCGGGAAGGTCAGAGCGCACCCAGGGATGCGCACGGGGCGCCGCAGCTCTGCGCCGGGGCCGCGGGAGCACAGCCTGGGGGAGAGGGGCAGGGTGACACACCGGTGAGGTCACGCTGGATCTCATGCCACCAGGCCGACCTGCATCCCACTTCTCCTCCCTTCTGACTGCCAACCACAAAAGAGGTCACTGCTCTGGAAGTCACGGCGCTCAGAAGCCGCCGGGAGAGGCTGGTTACACATTACTCAAGAGCAACCATCCAACTTCCTCCTGCCAGTAAGAAACCAGCATCTCCTTGCACAAGATGTGGCCTGAGCCACTGAAAGAGGCGAAGGGGCAGAGCTCAGATCAAGTTAAGAACCACCAAGAGGCTTGCAGCCCTGCTGAGCTGGCCACGTCATCCCTGGGTTAAGCAGACGGGTCCTACCCCCCTCCAGCTCGGCAAGCAGCTTCTCTGCAGGGGTGAACGGTCCTGCCCTGGTGCAGTCACGGCTGCAGAGAGCTGGAAACCTGATGCATTTATTGCCAGACACAAGGAGAAGGCAGAAAAATGGAGAGAAAGTGACTTTTCAGTGCATCTGTAACAGGCAGAGCCTGAAAGCCAGTAGCCCCCTCCTCAACTTCACAGGTCCCTGCTCCACAGCCTGTGACAGAGGCTTTTTGGGGATGCTCTGATTTGCAAGGATTAATGAAGCGTGCTTACCAGATTGCAAGAGGTTTCAGCACTAGATAAACAGCTCTAGCTCTATCAGCCACAGCAGGCAACCTCTTCCATGCTCCACCAGCTTAGCACTGGAGCCAAGAGCACAGCAAGGACAGAGCGCTATGTACTGGGCAGGGATGCTGTTATCACCGTCCATCGGCACGTGCCCTGCTCCAATCTCCTTCCCCCGAGCCTGGGATGCTGTAGAAATCAGGAGCTCACTGCATCACCTCTGCCACAGCCCTCCCAGGGGCTGGGATACACAACCAGGATCAGCAGCCAGTGCCAAGCACAGGGAAGCAATGGGCTAAAGTTACAGGAAAAGGGAGGTTCTGGGCAAAATTCAGCTGGGAGTTTCAACACAAGGAGTTGTCCACTCCAAGAAGTTCTTGCTCCCAAATAATTCCATTGAGTTTACAGGGGATTTGGAAGTGAAGAAATAAAACAACACAACCAAAGAAGAGAGTGCCTCTCTAACTGACATCATAAAGTCTCCCGCTGCCAAGCTGCTCCTGAGCAAGCCACAGCATCCCAAACCAGAGACAGAACCAGGCTGGAGATCACAGAGCAGTCTGCTGAGGCCAGGGCACCAGAGTGGATCACAGACCATCAGCTTGGGCAGGCAGGGCAGAGCCCACAAGGCAACACCTTGGTGCCCTGTGCCCACTCACTCCACCCTGAGCCCTGCCTGTGACAGCTGCACCACAAAACAAAGTCCAGCTCCACTCCATGAGACACTGCCCAACCTTTGATCCAAAATGATGTATTCAGGTAGCTAGCTCCCCTTTCCCCCACACCCACACAGCATGGCCTGGACACTGATGGTTAGAGTAGGTCAAAAGCTGTCTACTGGAGAACAAAGCAAGGAGCCCACGTTCTCCTGTGCTGCCAGCAGAAGTGCCAGCTCTGCCCTTAAACTGTGCCTTTGCATGCAGCAGAGCTGCTCTTCTCCAGCAGCTCCTCAGCCACTGCTCCAGGCATCCTGTCAGAGGACAGGCACAGCAAGGCCTGACAGCAACAAGCGTGCCCTGGGCAGCTGCCTGGCTCTTTGCACCGGGCTGAAGGCAGCACATTAGACACCATCTGCCAGCGAGGCAGGGCTGGAAGGGGGAAAAAACGCCCCAGACAGCCACTGCTGTCATGCAGCTTTCCCCCAAACCTGTGTGGTCACAGCAGCATGGATGCTGGCCACCACCATGGAAACTTCTAAACCCCTCTGATGGGCGATCAGCCCCACACGAGGCTCTCTGAAGCCATAGAACTGTTTTGGTTGGAAGAGACTTTTCAGATCCAACCCAATCAGGTGCCCTGCCAGGTCACCACATCCACATGGCTTTTACATCCTTCCAGGGATGGGGATACCAACACTGCCCTGGGCAGCCTGTTCCAGGCTTTGACAACTCTTTTGGGGAAGAAACTGTCCTTAATATCCAACCTTAACCTTCCCTGGTGTACCCTTAGGCTGTCTCCTATTGTTCTGTCACTGTTACCTGGAAGACTGAGCCTCACCTTAGCCCAACCTGCTTTCAGGGAGTTGTAGAGAGCCAGAAGGTCTCTCCTCTGCCTCCTTTTCTCCACCTGAACAACCTCAGGTCCCTCCTCCCTAGCCTGTTCTCCAGACCCTTCCCCAGCTTTCTTGCCCTGCTCTGGACCTGCTCCAGCACCTCAAGGTCCTTCTTGGAGCAAGAGGCCCAAAACTGAGCCCAGTACTCGAGGTGTGGCCTCAGCAGCGCCAAGCACAGGGAGATGCTTCCTGCCTTAGCCCTCCTGGCCATGCTGATCTTCATGCAAGCCATGGGCCCCTCACCACATCCCCTAGCACCCCCCAGGAGCCAAGAGGCCACGCTGCTGCCTCCACTTTCTGCCATCGCAGACCTGAGGTGAAGGAGGCCACCATCACCTCCCCCCCAGCCAGCCACGCTGAGGCTGGGACTGAAACCGATCTCCCCAGTTTGTGTTTCACCCTCCCGCGCCTCGGCTCTGCCATTGCTCCCACCCCCGGCCACACTCCCCTCCCTCCCTCCTCTTCCTCTTACTTCATGTTCTTGACGGAGCGGCCGCCGTTGACGATGAGGCAGACGGGAGCCGTCAGCCCCGAGCTGACCAAGCACAGCAGGCAGTAGAAGCCGATGCGGACAGCGAAGTTGACGGCCGGGCTGAGCTCCATCAGGACGTGGAGCAGCAACAGCACTGCCGCGCCCCACAGCAGCCACCCCAGCTCCATGCCGCCGCTTACACCTCGCTGCCCTGCCCAGCCCAGCTCTGCCCGGCCCGGCCGAGGAAACCCCGCGGCCGCCTCCGCCGCGCCAAGCGGCCTCGGCTGCTCCCGCCTGCTCCCGCCTATGTGGGCGGGAGGCCCGGGCTCGGCCACGCCCCCCGCCGCGCCGCGCCACGCCCCCCGCCGCGCCCCCCGGCTGCGCCCGCCGCTCCGCGCCGCCCGTTGCCCCCCAGCGGGGCGGGAGGAGCTGCGGGAGGTTGGGGTATCCGCATGGCACGAAGAGCAGGCAGTTGTGTCCCCGCACGGAGCCCCCAGGGAGCTTGAGTTGCCCCTGGTGTGGCCAGCAGGAATAGGGAAGTGATTGTCCCCCTGTGATCGGCACTGGCGAGGCCACACCTGGAATGCTGGGTTCGGTTTGGGTCCCTCACTCCAAGAAGGACATGGAGGGGCTGGAGTGGGTGCAGAGAAGGGCAACGAAGCTGGTGAAGGGTCTGGAGAACAGGGCTGGGGAAGAGCAGCTGAGAAACCTGAGGATGTTCAGCCTGGAGGCTGAGGAAAGACCTGGCTCTCTACAGCTCCTTGAAAGGGGGGCATGGGGGTGTCAGTCTGTTCAGCCAAGTAACAAGTGATAAAACGAGGGGAAACGGCCTGAAATTGTGCCAGGGAAAGGTTTAGGTTGGACATTAGGAAAAAACTCTTTCGTGCAAGAGTGGTCAGGAAACAGGCTTTGGAACAGGCATTGGAACAGGCTGCCAGGGAGGTGGTAGAGTCACCACCCCTGGCTGTGTTCAAAGAAGACGTAGACGTGGCACTTTGAGACATGGTTCTGATGGCCATGATGATGTTAGGTCAACAGCTGGATTCAATTGTCTTGGAGGTCTTCTCCAACCAAAACAATTCTGTGGGCTGTGGTGCTGTGTGTCTGGGTCCCCTCATGGCACGGTGAGGAGGGCTATTGGACCCCTTGTGGTGCTCTTTGGGTCCCTTACAGTGCCATACGGTGTCTTTAGGTCTCCTCATAGCATGATGTGGAGATTTTGGGTGCACTCTTGTCATTATGTGGGGGTTCTGGGTCCCCTGATGGTGCCATGGAGGCTCTTTGGGTCCCTCTTGGCATGGTGAGGCATTTTTGGATCTGCCACAGATCTTCACAGCTAAGAGCAGCATGAGTCAGCTGCAAGTTTTTGTGACAGATTCCCACTCACCACATCTCCCTGCCCCTTGTCTCACCCATATTCTCCACTGGAGCTTGATGCTGGTTTTCTACTTGCACAGATGTGCTGAGTGGGATGGAGCTCTCCCCACTGGCACTGGGATTAGGTCAGGATCAGGCCCAACAGCTTTGTGGGTGCACAACTGGCAAGGGAGATGAAAGAGTGCCTGCAGAAACTGACACAAGCTGTTTGCTGTTTCCCTCAGCAGGTTTTGCAACACTTATTATAGCAAAGCCCCAGCCCCGTGGTGGTGGTGATTTCACCAGGGTTGTGTGAGCCTGAGACCATGGTCAGAGCATCCTGAGGCCAAGCTGAGAGAGGTGGGGCTGTTCAGCCTGGAGAAGAGGAGGCAGTGGCTGTCCCCAAATGAGCTGCCACCAAAACAGAAGTGAGGTCACTGCTTTTTTACTGCTCCTCACCAGCTTTACTGCTTGAAGGAGACAAGCTTCTCTCTGGAGAGCTGGAGGCCAGCACTCCCTACAGCTGCCAGGCAATGACATCTTAGAGCTGGTCTCATGATTCCAGCTAAGGCCACAAAGAACCTTTATTGTATTAGCATCTCGACACAGCATTAGATTAATCCCTCTGGCCCACGTCGTGCAGGCTGTTCAGAGAGCCTGGCTCCAGCGTTGTGCCAGCCAGCATATGCCTGGAAGTCACTGAGACCTTTCCAGCTGAACACATGCTGGCCTGCATTATCCTCATGACTTTTTGCTTCTGATGACGTGGGAGGAAAGTCACTGGAGATAGAATAGAATTAACCAGGTTGGAAAAGACCTTCGAGATCATCAAGTCCAACCTATCACCCAACAGCATCTGATCAGCTAAACCCTGGCACCAAGTGCCTCAGCCAGGCTCTTCTTAAACACCTCCAGTGATGGGGGCTCCACCACCTTCCTGGGCAGCACATCCCAATGGCCAATCTCTCTGTGAAGAATTTCTTCCTAGCCTCCAGCCTAAACCTCCCCTGGCACAGCTTGAGACTGTGTCCTCTTGTTCTGGTGCTGCTTGCCTGGGAGAAGAGACCAACCCCCACCTGGCTACAACCTCCCTTCAAGTAGTTGTAGAGAGCAATTGGGTCTCCTCTCAGCCTCCTCTTCTCCAGGCTAAGCAACCCCAGCTCCCTCAGCCTCTCCTCCCAGGGCTGTACTCCAAACCCCTCCCCAGCCTTGTTGCCCTTCTCTGGGTACATTCCAGCAACTCAACATCTTTCCTAACCTGAGGGGCCCAGAACTGGACACAGTAGAATCATAGAGCTGTTTCAGTTGGAAAAGGCCTAAGACCACCAAGATCATTAAACCAGGTCCCAAAGTGCCAGGCCCACAGGTTTCTTGAACACCACTTCCAGGGACGGTTACTCCACCACCTCCTTGGGCAAACTGTTGCATTCCATCTGTGTGAGCCAGTCTGCTCTCTTTGCAAATGCCATTGGTGGACATTAGGACATTCATTGCTGGAGTGTGTCCAGAGAAGGGCAGCAAAGGGTCTGGAGAAAAAGTCTGGTGAGGAGCAGCTGAGGGAGCTGGGATTGTTTAGTCTGGACAAGAGGAGGATGAAGGGGGACATCACTGCTCCATACAACTCTGAAAGGAGGTTGTAGTAAGGTTGGGGTTGGTCTCTTCTCTCTGGTGTCAGGTGATAGGATGAGAGGAAATGGCCTGAAATTGTGCCAGAGGAGGCTTAGGTTGGAGATTAGGAAAAACTTCTTTGCTGCAAGAGTGGTCAGGGATTGGCACAGGCTGCTCAGGGAGGTGGTGCAGTCCCAGTCCGTGGAGGCGTTCAAGAAACCTGTGGCCATGGCACTCCAGGGTGTACTTTAATGGCCCTGGTGGTGTTAAGTCAATGGCTGGACTCGATGATCTTGGAGGTCTTTTCCAACCAAAACAATTCTGTGGTTCTCTGCTTCCATGAAGATGCAATGCAACTGCCAGCACGGCTGCGATGCGCTGTGTGGGGATGGCGGCTGTGCGGTTGCTTGATGTGTGGGCTCCTAAAGGAGCTTGGCTGTAATCCCCTCCTCCCCACGCTCTCCCAATGGGTTATCCAGAGCAATGCAAATGAAACCTTTAATATTAGGCTGCATCTGGAGGAAGGGGAGTGATTTCTGATGCCAGATTAGAAGGCAGACAGGGGCCTGCCCGCTGGCGAGCAGAGCTGTCACACTGAGTTATTTCATGAGGCCGATGGTTACGCTGCCAGATGACGACAGCCTGTGTGTTGACATTATCATAACAAACTGCCTGATGGAAGAGGGCCTGCAAGCCTCAGCATGCTGCAAAATGCACCAGGGAGTGCATCATCACCCCTGAAACTCAGCCATTTAGGGGCAGAGGCAGAGGCAACCCCTTCCCTGCCCTCCTGAGCTCCCAGCAGCCAGAACGAAGCTGTTGCAAATTCTCCTCAAAAGCCCAGCAGCTCACCAGATTGTGCTGCGTGTTTGGCACAGTTAAAACCTCTGACTGAATTATTCAGAGGCATTGCAAGTGTACCCTAGCTGAGGGGGGCCAGGAATGCTGGCAGGAGCAAGCACCCAGGCAGAAAATTCTCTGTGGTAGGTGCTGCCTGTTGAAGGTGCGTGTGGCACCCAGTGCCTTCCAGCGCCCTCGGCAGGGACCTTCAGAAGCTGCCTTGAAATGGAACAAGTCTTATGAAGGGCAGCTGAGGGAACTGGGATTGTTTAGTCTGGGGAAGAGGAGGCTGAGGGGAGGCCTCACTGCTCTCCACAACTCCTGCAAGGAAGTCAGAGTGACATGGGAGTTGGTCTCTTTTCCTCAGTATCAGGTGATAGAAGGAGAGGAGATGGCCTGAAATTGGCTCATCTTACTGTCCCCAAGTTCACAACAATCGAGGCTGCTTTGCAGCAGGGGTTGCTGTCTAAGAGCTTGAGCAAGCCAGGGCTTCATGCTGCCTGTGCCATCAGCCCTCCCTGGGAGGGCTCACAAGCCACTCACATGCTTGCCTCGACATGGCCCAGCATCAAGAAGCTTGGCTGGTTGCTTCCTCCTGCCCCTGCTTTGAATGTCACCAAACCCAGCTGCTGCTTTCAACACACGTCCCTTGGCAGAGGGGAGGAGAAGCAGGCTGCTGAGGAGAGCTGCCAAAGACACCAGGGGAAGTCAAGGGCAGCTGCACGGTGAGGCAATGGGGAGTGAAATGGAGCCAGGCCTCCTCCAGCACAGGGGGCTCCTCACTGAGTGTCCCCCTGCCCAGCCTGGAGCCTCCTGCTGCTCCACACCTGCTCAGCCCTGCACGGTGCTGCCAGGCCATGGACACATCTCTCCATCCTTCCTATCCTGCTGAGTGCTTTCCCTCTCGCATGTGGGAGACGTTCTCCCTGGCTCCACTTCTTTTCCAGTCAGGAGCTAGGCAGCAGGAGTGAGGTCACAGATGGTTTCCAAAGGAAGTAATAAATTAAGTCAAATAAAAGATAAAAGACACTGCCACACTGTTGTAAGATATCAGAGAACTAAGGTCAAAGGTAAGGCTCTTGGCTTTATGATCAGCCACAGAAATGCCATCAGCAGCAGTGCCCTGTGGAGCCCTCTGCTCACCACACATTGCTGCCAGCACTCTTTTGCCTTTTTTTTGAGGCAGATTTTCATGGAATCATGGAATTGTTTCAGTTGGGAAAGATCATCAAGTCCAGCCATCAACCTAAGACCACCATAGCCCTTAAATCATGCCCCAAAGCACCACGTCCATGTGTTTCTTGAACACCTCCAGGGATGGTGACTACCTGTCATGGGTTCAGTTGAAGCTGCTGCTGCTGTTGTGAGCACTGCAGTAACCCTCAGGCCTGTGTAGCAATGGAGTTGCACCAAAAACCAGAAGCATGAGGCTGCTCAGCTCCCCCAGTGCTGGAGTTCTGCATGCACAGCCTTGGCTGGTCACTGGAAAGAGAAAGAGCCTGAGGTAGTTTGGCCCTGGGAACATGCAATTAGGAGAGAAACATACTGCAAAAGTCTATTAGATCATCAGAGCCTTCCTTCCTGTGACCTTTACTCACCTGCAGATAGCTGTTGAGAATGCTGCTTGAATGTTCCCTGCAGCTCTGATTCTGTGATCCTGTTCAGCAGGGATTGGGGCACTTTTCAGGCCCCACAGAGCCCCTGCCAGCCCCACAGACAACACCCCAGTGCTCTGCAGGTGCCTTGGGCCACCCAGCCCAGTCAAGGATCACTGCTGGGCCTTACCCCCCTGCCCCATGTCCCCCCCCACCACTTTTTTTTACTTTTCCCTCTTGGCAGACTTTGCCAAAACCAGGAGGCAGCAAAAGCATGAGGCTGCAAGATCTCACTGTTGCATTTACACCTGAACACCCAGGACTGGAAATCCCTCTGCACCTGAGGCCCTCTACAAGACATCTCACCAGGAGAGGCTCTGGATAAAAATGGGAGTGTACCAAGCACAGAGAGCATCTCACCTGGCTGCAGCCCCAAGGTTGCAAACCTGGCATGGCTGTAGGCTGGTTTTGTTCCAGTTGCAATAGGATTAGGCTTCTCCCCAAATGTCATCTGTAAATAAAGGAAATCAAATTGTTTCTAATGGATTTTGTGCTGGTGGAAGGGGCTGGGTGGTTGACCTGGAGACTGATGGCCTGAACAGGGAAGGTAAAGCTGTTAGCCAAGGTCTTCTCTTGATGGGCAGCCTGGAACTGAAGAGGCATTTGCTGCATGTCCCACATCAGAGACTCCCATGGCAGGGAGCCACCAGCCAGCAGCAGTACAACTTGCTCCAGCTGGGCTAGAGTCAGGTGGTGGTGCTGAGCTCTGAGTGTGCTCCAGGCTCTGTTGGGTGCCTGAGCGTGTGCCCGGGGTGCCTGCTGCGTGCACCACCGCGCAACCTGCTTCCGAGGCAGCATCCTCCTCTGCTGCCTCTGATCCCTGTGCTGTGGACATGGAGCTGTAATTACAGCAAAGATGGAGATCCCCTTTCCCCTGGGAGCTGCTGTAATTACTGCTGGAGCAGCAGGAGGCTGGAGCTTCAGGACTCGAGGCCAGATGTGCCCCAGGGAGGAAAGGGAAGCAGATCTCCATTGGGATCTCTGTCCCTGCCTCCAAAAGGGCATTTCCCTTACTCTGAGGCATCACTTTGGTGCCTGCTCAGTGCAGACCCTGTTCACAGGAGCCATGCTCCCTCCCTGTGCTCCCTCCAGTATGTAGGCAGAGCGCAGCACGCTGAGCATGGCATTCCCAGGCTGCCAGACCTGCTGGTGCGCTGCCACAGGGTGTGCCAGAGCTGTGGGACGCAGCAGGACTGGATGTCCTCTGGGTGAAGTCCACGAGTGCAATTAAATAGCAGCTCAGCTCCTTCGTCACAGGCTGTTCCCCAAGCTGAGCTCAGCCCATATGGGAGCCTGCAGCACCTCCGTGGCCTGAGGTTGCCCTGGAGCTGCTGGTTGCTTTGCCTGCAGCAGGTGCTCAGCTTTGAAGGCAATCCCATCCTCCCGCCGCTCGGCACATCTCCAGCTCCTTTTTTCCAGCTCTCTGGGGGGGGGGGGAATGGGCTCCAGCACCTGCACAGGCAGTTGCTGGGGCTGAGCACAGGAGCTGCTTGGAGAGGAAAACGAGTGCCGCTGCTGCCACCCAGCCATGGAAATGTACTGGCACCGTTGGGGCCGGGCAGGAAGCAGTGGCAAAGCCTGGAGTGCTTTCAGCCTGAGGACCATTTCTCTCACAAGCAGCTCCAGTCTTGCCACAGGAATGAACTCCAGGTCTCGCCTGCAGCACTGTGGGCTGAGCCACTGGGCAGAACCTGAGCTCAAACGTGGGGCTGGGCCATTGAGCAAGCTGCTCTCGGCCACTGCACTACGGCAAGGTGGCAACTGGATTGGGCAGAAGCATGAGGTGAAACCAGTAGCCAGCACTTTGGGCATATGAAATCAGTACCTAGCTCCTCCTGGGATAATGTGTGGCAGCAGAGGGCCTGGGTGATTCAGAGTGCCGGGTGGGATGCTGGGTACCTGGAACTGGATGCCATGAACTCCACACCTGGTCCCCTCTCATGGCATAGCTTGGCTGGGAACTGCCAGCATGTTGCAACCAACTCAGGATCTCCTCCAAGTGCCAGAGTCCAGCAGAAGGTGAATTCTTTTCCTGGCAGGTCTCTGTGGCTTCTGGAAGTAAACCACACGCACCAGCGAGCTGAGATCCGCAGGGGGAATATATCTCCAGGAAACAAACAGTTTCTCTCTCTCTCTGTTTCCCTAGTTATTGATTAATGCCTCTTAATGACTCCAGCTGAAAAAAAAAACCCTTGTAGTTGCTGCCTGTCAGGGAAGATCAATGGGGAAGCATTAGTGAGAGATAGAGAGGCAAACTGTCCCGGGTGAGTTCTTTGCAGAAGCCATCTCTGGGAGCAGCACTCGATCAATAGTTCATCATGACCTCTCCCTCTTGCTTGCTTTTTCCCCCCCTTTGAGCTAGCCAGGTAGCAAAGGCTGCTCCAGGATTTCACAAGGAGTAGATTATAACTATCTGGATTGATCTGATATGTAAAGAATAAAGGGGCCTCTTAAGCCAGCTGTCTGCGCTGGTAGAACTCAAGTGGCAGCACAGACAGGGTCAGACCCTTGTTAATTCCTGGATGCTGGGGACCCTGCTCACACCATGCATGAAACCTGCACCTTAGTGCTGCAGGGACTCAATTAGTCGTGACAAATCCAATCCCACTCGTCCCTGGACCTTTCCCAGTGCTGCCAGGGCCTTTTCAGGAGGCTGTCATCACTGCACCCACCATGCTCTATCCCTCCCAGTCCCCTTCTTGTGGTACTTCTCGTTTCTACTATTAACCTTTCTCCAGAATTCATAGTGTGTGGGGAGGAAGTGCTCAGTTTGGGGCCCTCCACTCCCAGAGGTGCTGGAGGGAGTCCAGAGAAGGGCAACAAAGCTGGTGAAGGGTCTGGAGAACAGGTCTGGTGAGCTGAAGAATCTGGGGTTATGTGGTGTGGAGAAGAGGAAGCTGAGAGGAGACCTCATGGCTCTCTGCAGCTCCCTGAAAGGAGGTTGTGGTGAGGTGGGAGTTGGTCTCTTGTCTCTAGTATCAGGTGATAGGACAAGAGGAAATGGCCTGAAATTGTGCCAGGGGAGGTTTAGGTTGGATATTAGGAAAGATTTATTGGTGGTCAGGCATTGGAACTGGCTGCCCAGGGAGCAGAATGGTTTCAGTTGGAAAAGACCTCAAAGATCATTGAGTCCAGCCAGCAACCTAACACCATCATGGCCATTAAACCATGTCCCAAAGTGCCATGGCCACACATTTCTTGAACACCTGCAGGGCTGGTGACTCCACCACCTCCCTGGGCAGCCTCTTCCAATGCCTGACCACTCTTTCAGTGCTCTTGCAGCAACAGGACCAATCTGGCTCAGGGCAGGGAGCTGTGCAGAGGGGATGGGGGCTGTCAGAAGCTGCCTGCAGGCACTGGAGAGGGAGAAATCCCCTGGGCTGTGTCTCCTAGTGCAAGCTGTGATGATAAATAACTCTGCAAGCAGCTAAGCCTGTGCAGGGATCTGCTTGCTCAGCCTCCATGCTCCTTTGCAAGCTCCTTTTCCTCCTCAGCTGGGAAGAGCCCACGGCTGGCACATGACAGAAATCCTAATGAGAGCAGCTCTCCTTCTCCAGAGCTGTTGGCTGGCAAAGCTGCAGGGCTCTGGGCCACAGCCACCATGCTTTGCTTTTAACCCCAGCGCTGGCTCTTGGGCTGCCCCTCTTCCACCCCATGGTTCAGTGCCAGGGCTCTTGGTGACAGGCAGGGGGGGTCCCTGGGGTGTCCCCAGCCCAGTGGTTGTTGGTGAATGGAGAGTGAGACCCCCAAACCATCCCAAACAAGCTCTGCATGCCTGGCGTGTGAGGAGCCCCAGCAGCTCCAGTTTTTGCCCCCCTCCCTAAATCCCTCCTATGCTAATTCCATAGGGATTTGGAGAGGCAGCCGAGAGGGTGAGCATAGGACAGATTGGAGGGAAGATTGTGCTGGGGGTGGCAGGGCTGTCAAGACAGAAACACAAGAGCTGATTAGCATTTCTAATTATAATCGCTGCGCTCAGCCCCTCCGGGGGCCCGGCAGAGGCAGCTGCCGGCGGTGTGCGGAGCCAGCTGTGGGTGCCGTGCAGGAAGCTCGGGCCATCAGCCTCAGATCCTTAAAGGATGCACAGAAGAGAGCGTTAGAGCCTGGATCCACCATTCCCTGAGCTGCAGCAGCGCCTGGGAGTGCCGGGCGCCATCACATGCCCCAGGGCAGGAACCGGGGCCACGGAGCTGGTCCTGCCGGCAGGACGGGCGGAGGGGAGGGTGAGGGCATGGAGAGGGGAGTGCGGGGGCAGGGGGTGAGCCTGGGCCCCTCTTTTGGTTCTGGGTTCTGCATCCCACTGCCAGGCAGCAGCTCTGGGCACTGCAGGCGATGGCCTTGGGCTGCGCCGTCCCCAGCCGTCCCACATCACTGGCATCCTGCCCAGAGGGAAGCAGGCGGTAGAAGGTGCTGCGGAGGGCACGAAGGGCTCGGTGGGTGGAGGTCCTTGCTCACAGGTCAGCGCTGCTCGGTGCTTTGCGGCTGCCAAGAGAATTTATTCAGCGTTGGAAAGCGTTATCAGGTAATTGGGTGGATATTATGGGCCAGCAAATGACCCTTACAGGGCTGTGGGTACCCTGAGAGCTCCCGTGTCCTGAGGGTACAGGGATGTGCCCGCAGGGTGGCCTCATGGCTGAGAAGTGATCAGAGGTGAGTGTGCAGCACGCTGCGGGTTTAGCAGATGTTAGCAGGGCTTCGGTGGGCTGAGTGATCGGGAGAAACTGAAGAGACTTCATCAAGGGAGCAAGGGAAGGATTCCCAGGGAGATCAGCACTGACTGCTTTCTGCATCTTCTGGATGCTGACAGCTGCTGGGGGACCACGTTCCCCATCTCCACACCACACAAAGCAGCTCTGGATGCCTGCCTGCTGCTGAGAGACCAGCTTGGCAGTGCCAGAAGGGTTTGGGAAGGGGAGAGACCCCTGGCACAGGGGCAAGCCCAGGCTTCAGGAGTGGGATAGCATTGCAAGCATCTCCGCTGCCAGGTCCTCCATGTTGCCTGGGATATAAACAGGAGATGGGCACCGTGGGGAGAGCTCTTCCTGCCTGTGCACATGGAATATGAGGCATAATCACACCTGCAGAATTTGTATTACTCTTTTGATTGGATTAATTAATCACTCAGTGATAACTGCTCATTAAGCATTCCAGCGGTCAATACTAATCACTTAATTACTTGGTGTATTACAGCTCAGGAAGGTCTGCTCTGTCCTAATTAGATTCTCCAGACAATCCAGCCCTGAGCACTGCAGAGCCCTGCAGCTGAGATCATGGCATTTCAGGCCTCTCTCAGCTTTGGCCCAGGCATGTCACTTCCCATCTCCTGTGAGGGTCTCATTCTGCCTGCGTGCACAGTGCTCAGCATCCCCCCCCCCCCCCCAGGTCAGGGCTCAAGGCATAGGGAACTGTAGCAGGAGGCTGCTGTTGAGCCCAGGCCATGGGCACAGGGGGGACTTCACTACAGGCAGCCACCCCAGCAGGACAGCTACCAAAAGGCTTCCTCTGTGCTTAGTTCTGCTGAGTTTCAGCAGGCAGGAGTTGAGGCGGATGTGAAGGGTCCGGGGTGGGTAGGGCAGGAAAGCTGCTGCTCAGCCTTCTGAGATGCACTGGCTGGGAGGTAAATGTCAGTGAGGAAGGCTCAGGCAAGCATGCAAGTCACCATCTTCTGGCTGGGAGAGAAGTAAGGGATTTATTAGTGCTTGAGCAGAGGAGCTGCCTTACTGTAGCTGTGAAGGAAAGCAGCACTGGGGCCTCTGGGAACCCTCCTCATCCTCACAGCTGGCGCAGCTACCAGGCACCCAGCAATGCATCTTCCTGTCCCTGCTGCTTTCCAAATTGCCAACCCCACCATAAAATAAATAAAAACCACAGAGGCTGACTCTTTTACTGTGCTAATTAAAACTAAAAATAAGCTGTGTAAGCTCCAGAGAGCCATCCTGGCTTCAGCAGAGCATAAAAGCCTGCACAAACGAGAGCTGGAGGAGGACGAGGTGACATTAACCTAGCCCTGGTGCCAAAGCAATGCTGGGGGCAGTGCTGGCTGGGCAGGAGGTGAGCACAGAGGTCGTGGTGCTGAGCTGGCCTTGCCCAGTGTGGGAGCAGCAGGGGTCACCTCCATGGCAGCAAACAAGCCACAGGGCTGGGGTGCTTTGGTTCCACTCTGTTCTGACGCTCACCATTCATTGTCCCTGTTCTGACGAGGCCAGCAAAGGCTTTTGCTAAGTGGTCCCTGGGCTCTTGGTGCTTGACACTGAGTAGGAGCCAGCGAGTATGAAGCAAGCAGCTTGTTTGCAAAGGTCATTTTGATCCAGACTCAAACATAAGGAAGCAATCTGAAGCCTGAGAAGGGGACAAAGGAATAAACTGAACATTTGCTAGCAGTGAGTGAGGGATTATCTTAGCAATGGCCTTAGGACCAACCACCCAGACCACTTTCTGTCATTTTTGCTGCCTTTTCCTCCTTGCTGTAGCTCACCTCCATGTACTGCAACCTCCCTGGAACAGAGGCTGCCCCTGGCCTGTGTGCTCCCTGCCTGACACAAAGCAGCCCCTGTCTTGCCTTGAGGTTTCCCTTCCCAGAGCAATGCAAACAGGGAGCACAGGAGCTGCTGCTGCTGGGCTTTGAGACTGGGGCAAGCAGGAGCCATGGCTGATCTCAGCCCTGAGGGGGAAATTCAGCCCCCTTGCTTGCAGACCCGGGGGGCTCTTCCAGGCTGACACCCAGAATCAGTTTAAATTAAACCTGAGCTGCTGTGCTCAGGTCAGGGGGTGAGCATCTCCAGGAACCATTCTCTGCTAGGGTCAGCAATACTGTGAGGGGTTGCTGGGTCCAGTTCTGGAGTCCTCAGCACAGGAGAGACAGGGAACTGTTGGAGCAGGCCTAGAGGAGACCACAACGATGACCCAAGGGCTGGGAGCCCTCTGCTGTGAGGACAGGCAGAGGGAGTTGGGGTTGTTCAGCCTGGAGAAGAGAAGGCTCTGGGGAGACCTTCTGGTGGCCTCTCAGTACTTAAAGGAGCTGAGAAGAAAAGTGGGCAGGGGCTCTGCATGAGGGATTGCAACGATGGGACAAGGGGTGATGGCTTAAATCAAAAAGAGTGAGATTCAGACTAGAGAGGAGGAAGAAATGTTTGACACTTAGGGTGGAGAGACCCTGGCCCAGGCTGCCCAGAGAGGTGGTGGATGCTCCATCCCTGGAACCGTTCCAGCTCAGGTTGTTTGGGGCTGTGAGCAACCTGCTCTGGCTGCAGATGTCCCTGCTGGCTGCTGGGGGGGTGGACTGGATGAGCTTGAAAGGTTCCAACCCAGACCAGTCTGCGACTGAGTCTGTCACCTGCCAGCTCCTGTGCGGGACCCCTGCTGACCCTGGAGGTAGGATGCCTGGGGAGGGTTGGGGTGCTCGGGGAGTGGGATACTTGGAGGGGTGGAACCCTCGGGCTTTGGGGTGGGACCTCGGGCGGGATCTCGAGATCTGCTTAACCCGGCGTGGGTTCTACCCACGGAGCCCCTCGAGGCCGGTGGGGGGTGCTGATGCTTCGGGGCGGAGCCGTGCCGGTCTGAGCCGAGTCGTGCTTAGCCATGCTGGGAGGAGCCGAGCCGAGCCGGGCGGAGCCGAGCCGAGCCGGGAAGAGCCGAGCCGGGCGGAGCCGGGCCGGGAGCTGCAGCGCAGCGGCTCGGCCTCCATCCCGGTCCCCCCCACCCCGGCCCCCGGCGACGAGGCAGGGGGGGGTCCCAGCCATGCCCCCCTGAGCTTGAGGCCCGCGGCCGCGGGGTGCCCGCAGCATGCGGAGGATCCGGCGGCTGGTGCATCTGGTGCTGTTCTGCCCCCTCTCCAAGGGCCTGCAGGTACCGGGGGCGATGCACCGGGGCTCGGAGGGATGGTCCGGAGCTGGGGAGGGCGAGGATGATGCGTGCCGAGCGGGGCTCAGTGATGCCCGTCCCTGCATCCTGGCACCAGCCGTGCACAAAGGGATGCTCCGCCGCGGTCCCCACGCCGACCGGTGCAAGGGGTTAGGGGGCCGTGGACCGGCACTGGGGACCTGGAGCAGCACCGGAGGGACCTGTCCGGCACCGGGAGCCGCAGACCGTTGCATAACCGGTGCTGGGGGAGCCTCACTGACCGTGGAGCATCCGGGCAGCCCAGCCCTCCGCCAGCCCGCACCGGGGAGCGAAGGAGCCGCTGCAGCGGCAGGGATGGATCCTGCCCTCTCTTTCTTTTCTGTTTCATTCCCCCTCCCTCTTCCCATTCCTGAGCTGCCGAGGGGAATGGAGATCTGTCTCAGTGCTCTGGGATTCTCTGACAGGGACCGGGGTGTCGGCCTGGGTGTATTCACTGCAGCCATGGGATGAGAAACCCAGATTCTGGGGAAGGTCCTGGACCAGAGAGGTTATCCCGCTGGAGGGGACATGGAAGGGGATATCTGTCAGGCGTGGGATGCTGGCAGGAGGTGGGGTCAAAGCTGGGACAAAGCCCTGGGCTGGCCGTGCGCAGGAAGTGCTGCATGGCCAAAGGGAGTGTTAAGAGCATCTGTGGGTCCCCAGGACAGCTGAGAACCGGCTGGGTGCTGCTCCATGCCCGGGGGAGATGGACCTTCGGCTGCTGTCTTCTCCCAAGACAAAAGGCTTGAGGAGCAGCTGTGAGGGGCCACGGTGATGGGCAGGGGCTGGGGACTGGGTCTGGTAGGGTGGGCAAAACTGTGTGCAGAGCGAGGGTGGGTGGGAGCTGGGGGTAGCCCTTGTGCTGCACTCACATGTGAGAATCCCCCATGGGAGGAAGGTGACAGCCATGCCAGGCCACCCCTGGGAGCACACCAGCCCTGGCACAGTCCCCACTGCTGGGACTCATCAGGAAACAACTCCCTGTGCTCCCAGGGTGCTGCAGGGAGCAGTGGGGACAGAGCAGGACTTTGTGATGCTGCAGCCACTTTGTCTTTGAAGTCAGGTCCAGACCAAAGTCACTTCCAGGTCCTCCAGAGTCACCCCAAGCGTCACATGGGTGAAGGGCTGACACCCTTTGGCAGAGACTGTTGGCCAAGGTGGTGTGCCCCTGTGTCTTGAGACTGAGCCTCTGGAGGAAACCTTAGCACCAGTTATGAATCCAGAATACTCCCAGGGGAACCTCCTGTAGCAATGGATCCCCCACCTCCTGCTTCTTTCCACCATTTAGGGGATGAGGAGGTGAGAACTCGGTGCTGGATTCCCCTGTCAGGTTGCAGTCCTGACCCCCATCCTCTGTCCCAGGAGTGTGATGGATTCTAGCTCTGCATAAGCAAAAAGGGGTATTTTGGCCATTCCAGGGCTTTGGAATGCCAAGGTGTGTCTCTAGTGGGAAGTCCATGGAAGGAGCCCCTTTGCTAAGGGCAGGGCTGGATCATGTACCCACCACTGCCCAGTTTTTGTGGGGGCTTCTACACTGAGGTCGCTGTGGTGTGTGTCTGACCTCAGGGACATGAGCTGCCACCCATCCTTTGTCTTTGCCAAGTCCTCCCTGTGGCTGGGCTCTCTTCAACAGGCATTGATTAGCAGTGCCCTTGCTCGATGGGCAACCCGGGCATCGTGGCCACTGCAGCATTTCCAGCTGACCTGCAGGGTACCACGACCTCCAGGCAGACCTGCCTGCTGTCACCCTCCCCTGCCCACCCCTGCAAAGCTCATTTGTCAGGGCTGGGCCAAGCAAGAGGGCAGCAGGCTCCACCACCTCTGCTTCCTGCTGTGGGGCAGTGTTGGGAGAGGTTTTGGGCTACAAGACTCAAGCCTGGATCCCTGGCAGGTCCTAATGGTGGGGCAGCCACTGGATCCAGCAGCAGGCTGTGGGCTCACTGGCTGATCCAGCACAAGGAGAGAGGAGGGTTTAGAGGTGGCCACTGGCCCAGGGCTCTCTTGGCCTGGCATGAGGGAGGAATTATCCATAGAGACTGGAGGGAATGGGGTGCTTGATGCAAGAATGAATTCCCTGCCTTCAGGAGTCACCAGGGATCTGTGCTGTGCCACACGAGTCAGGTGAACAGCCCCCACTGTGGGGAGAGCAGATGGCATCAGTGCTGCTCTTAGCAGGTCAGAGGGCAAGAGATGAAGCCAGGAAAAGAAAATCATGCTGGGAGCCTCTGAGCTGTTTGCAGGGACTGTTACCCCTACCCGGCCAGGTTTGGTACTTGCCCTCTCCCACGCTGGCAGCAGCAGCAGCCTCCTGTGCCCGTGGGGATCTGCAAGAGGGGTCTGCCAGGAAGGGTCTCCCCAGGCAGGATCAAAGCCTCTCACAGCCCCGCTGGTGAGCCTCAGGCTTGGCAGGAGAGTGCTGGGCATACGTGGCTGCGGCTCCTGGGCACGGGGATGTGTGGCAACCAGCTCCTCGCAGCCCAGTGCTGTAATCCCCCTGCTTTTAGGGAATTTTAAGTGACCTACTTGCAGCAGGAGTTGCATAATAGCCTGGTGGCTATATCTAAAGAAGGCTGTGAAGGTTGCACCCGTGCTCAGGTCGGTTTGTAGAGGAGCTGGCCTGGCCCACCTGCTGCTGACCCCTGCAGAGCCCAGGCCTTCACCAGTGTTTTCTTTTCCTTCCAGAGTCGCCTCCCGGGCATCAAGGTGAAATACCTGCTGGTGGTGTGGCTGGGCATCTTCGTGGGCAGCTGGGTGGCATACATGCACTACTCGTCCTACTCCGAGCTCTGCCGGGGCCACGTCTGCCGGATGATAATCGTGAGTGGGGGGCAGCAGCCCCTGCAGACACACACTGGCCCCAGTCTGGGGTGCTGGTGTGAGTGAGGAGCTCCATTTCTCTCTCCCCAGGCTCGGTGTGCTGCTTTGCAGCTGGGCAGGCAGCGCCAAGGCAGCATCCTGCACAGAAGCTGGGCCGGGAGCCCTCCTGGCAGCTGCTGCTGTGGCATCACGTGGAGCTGGGAGAGGTGACCTTATCCTGCCAGGGTGACAGGGACAAAATTTAATGAGATGTCAGAGGGAAGCAGGCCAGGGCAGGCTGGGCAGGCATGGCCAGATTAATGTCTGTGGAGATGAAGTTGCAATGTCAGAGCAGGATCTGCAGGCAGGCAGAGCATCACCCCAGCACACCCCACCCCGAGCTCTGCAGAGCCAGAGAATAAAGGGGAGCAGCCAGTCCGAGGGTACCCCTCTGTGACTGGTGGTGTGCCCTAAAGAAAGCAGCAGCCTGCACAAAGAGCAGGCCCCTCTTGGGAGCTTGCTTTGGTGCATTTCCCCCCCTGCCTGGGGTTCACAGGCTGCTCCCTGCAGCATCCCTGCGGCCAGCAGCCGAGTGGAACCCCCCTGGGACTGCCGTGTGTGCTGCGTGGCAGGGGAGCAGGGCTCTCGCCCAGCCCAGGAGAGGAAGGGGACGCCGGGCTCCGGCTGCTGGCGCCTCGTTCATCAATCCTTCGGCAGAGGAGGGAGGGAGGAATTGCCATAACAACAGCGCCGATCGTTTAATTTGATTTTCTGCATGACTCTGACCGCGGGGGGCTCGAGTGCTAATTCCTGCTCTGAGCTCGGGGCTTAGCATGCCGTCTCCGGCCGTGGCCCCTGCGAGCAGGTGAAAGGGCTAATTCCCATCCCCGTCGAGGGAAAAGAGGCAGTGAATGTCTGCAGCTCCCGCTTCCAGCCCTGAGGCTGTTGTGCTCTCGCCGAGAAGCTGCAGAGCTGCAGCCTTTCCTGCCCAGAGATGTCTCCAGCTTCTGATCGAGCTGCCTGGCTTGTGGAGCCGAGCCACTGCCTGTCCCTGTCCCCACGGCTGCCTGGACTGGGGCCAGCTCGTTTCGCAGCAGGGGCTGCTGCTCTGCAGAGCACCGTGAGCTTCTGCATCCTCATCCTCACCCAGCTCCAGCCTGCCCTCTCCTCCAGCCCTGGCAGCTCCCCTAGACCTCTGAACTTGCAGCAGGAGCACCCAGAAACAAATCCCCTAAGGTTCCTCCAGCAGCACAGGGGGAATCCTGCCAGGCCAGCCCAGCCCCACCTCGCCCAGGACACCAAGTCAGCCCAGAGGGCTCTGCCCAGAGCTGCTTCCCTCTCAGCCTACATGCCTCTCTCCCTGTATCTCCCCCATGAAAATCCTTCCTCCGGGGCCAGCAGCAATCTTTGGGTTTGAGAGTGGGCAAGATTTTGAGCTGGGATTTCTTTGGAAGAGAGAGAGTAGGGAGTCTGGGGTGTTAGAAGGGGCTGGACTCCGAGCAACTGGCACTACAGCTCCTCAAGGGAAGTGGGGAGTACAAGGCTTCCATCAGGCTTCCTCAGGTGAGCAAGGAGCTGCCCATGCTGAGGTCCCCTCTCTCTTCCTCCCCCAGTGTGACCAGTACAAGAAAGGGATCATTTCTGGCTCCACCTGCAAAGACCTGTGTGAGGAGCGCAGCCTCATCTTCCAGCACTGCCTCTCCTCCTCTCCCACCCAGCAGGTAAGGTCTCTGCTCCAGCAAGGAAACCACTGGGTGGGTGCAAGCATCAGACTCAGGAGATGTCCTCCTCCACCCCCCTGCACACCTGCCCCTCACCCCATCCCCAGCACCTGCCCTGAACCAAGACAGAAACCAGTTCTCTGCTCTGCCTGCGGCTTTCCCCCTGTCACAGCCCGTCCCCTCCCCTCTGCTGTAGGTTTACAGTGGGCTCTGGAGGGGGAGGGAGGTGATCATCAAATGCAGCATCGAAGAAGCCCTGAAGGCAGACCACCACCCAGACTCTGTGCCCAGGAGGGACGTGGTCCTCTTTGACAAGCCGACACGAGGGACCTCGATGGACGAGTTCAAGGAGATGCTCCTCAACTTCCTGAAGGTCAGGGCAGAGGATCCCTCTGGGACTTTGTGCCTCTCTAATGCCACAGAGCTGGAAAGGCTAATTGTGTCTTTCCTTCCCCTTAATTAAGAGCCCATGCCCCCCCCCTCCACCCCATCAGCTGCTGGGTGCTTGGGAGGACTCCTTCGATATTCTGCAGAGCAAGTACTGGACTAGCTGAGAAGTCCTGCAAGCTCACACAGCAATTCCAGTGACCCTGGAGCTTCTGTGCTGCAGCTGTGGGTGGAATCTCTGATGGGCAGAGCTTCTTCATGAGCCCACAAGAGGCCCTGGCAGTGTGGCAGCAGTTACCTCACTGCAGTGGTAGGACAGAAGAGCTGCCTGGCCTTTGCTCTCAAAACCTTGTTCCCACCAGGGTCTAGAGCTGGGTAATATTCTGGAGCTGACTCCAGCCAGCCACACTCATTAGAATCTGCCCAGGCAGGGTAGCTGTTTCCTCCTCCCCCAAGCTCAGTTCTTCTCAGAAAGAGAGAGTGGCCACTGGAGTGTGCTGCCCAGGGAGGTGGTGGAGTCCCCATCCCTGGAGGTGTTCAAGAGGGGATTGGACGTGGCACTTGGAGCCATGGTTTAATAGTCAGGAGGGGTTTGGGTGATAGGTTGGACTTGATGATCTCTGAGGTCTTTTCCAACCTTATTGATCCTGTGATTCTGTGATCCTGATTCTTTGCTTCCCCAGTTGGGATTTGTGCCATGAAGCCCTTACACAGAGGCCTACAAGGGTCTGATGCCACTTCTTGTTGTGTTTGCAGTCCAACCTGGGAGATCAGCCATCTCTTGCAGCCTTGGTGAGCCGCATCATCACCATGGCGGACGTGAACCGGGATGGGAAAATGTCTTTAGCGGAGGCCAAATCCATCTGGGCACTGCTGCAGCTCAACGAGTTCCTCCTCATGCTCTCCTTGCACGAGAAAGAGCACACCCCCAAGCTGCTGGGGCACTGCGGGGACCTCTACGTCACCGAGAAGATCCCCCACACCTCCCTCTACGGGGTGGACCTCCCTCCCTTCCTCCAGTCAATGCTGCCCTCAGTCGTCCACCAAATCATCCACCAGTGGTTCGCCCCAGCGTGGCCCCGGCGGGCGAAGATCGCCATCGGCCTCCTGGAGTTCGTGGAGGAGATCTTCCACGGGACCTACGGGAACCTCTACATCTGCGAGAGCAGCCTCAAGAACGTGGGCTACAACGACAAGTTCGACTTCAAAATGGTCCACCTGAGGAAGGTGGCCACGGAGATGACGATCAGAGGCTTCCTCAAGGGCCGCCACTGCGAGCAGAACGGGGACTGCACCTACGGCACGGACTGCACGGCCTCCTGCGACAAGCTGCTGAAGCAGTGCAAGGGCGAGGTGGTGCAGCCCAACCTGGCCAAGGTCTGCGGCTTGCTGCAGGACTACCTGCTGCACGGAGCGCCCCTGGAGCTGAGAGAAGACCTGCAGAAACAGCTCCGAACTTGCATGACCCTCAGCGGCCTGGCCAGCCAGATGGAGGTGCACCACTCCCTCGTGCTCAACAACCTCAAGACCTTGCTGTGGAAAAAGATTTCCAACACCAAATATTCTTAACGAGGCCCGGGGGTGGGTGGGGGGGTGAGGGGGGAAGGGTGCGGGGAAAGCATGGCCCTGGGGTTTAAAAGCTGCAATCCAAGGGCTGAAGGCTTGGTTCTCTCCATCCTCTGCCCCACACAGGGAGCTCAGCACAGCTGCAGCCCCTTCTCCCTCGATGGCAACCCGAGCGCCGTGACTTGCACCGCCCGGCAGGATCGGCGACAGGCTCGGCTGGAGCTGGGACGCCGGCAGCCGGGCGCAGGGGGAGAGGGGGAGCTGGGAACGCTAAGCGGAGCCCAGCTGGCCACGTGGAACTGTTGGCTGATGAGCAGGAAGGCAGCGCAGAGCGACGAGGATGAGTCATCCGTGCTGTACCTGTCACATCTCCCTTTGATGAAGGTCTCTGATGTAAATAAACAGCTTTTACGCGAAGCGCACCAGGACACCGGCAGTCAAGCTGCAGCTCTTTGAGTGCCAGCTCGCTTTGTGAGAGAAGCAGGAGGGAAAAAGGCAGAGTTCCCTATTCACAAATCTCTCCTGAAGTGTCTGAGTCACACACACCCCCCCCTCCCCCCCACCCCAGCTCCAGCTGTAGTTTAGGAGGCAGCTAAGCTGTCTTTTCCACAGTGGAGAATCCTGGCAGTTCTTCCATTCCTAAGTGCCTGACCCCAGACAGCGATGCTGTGGCCTGTGTGAGGCTCCTGCCCACGGTCTGCAGCTGGCAGCAGAGGCCATTCCCTCTCATGTGTGTCAGCTTTGGAATCCAAGCCCAAAAATAGCTTAAAGGAAAGGAGCTAACCGTCAGCCACCCTGATGGGGTGTGTGCTCCATGGGGGCCTCCTGTGGGACCCAGCTCTTCTCAGTGGTCCCCAGTGACGGGGCATGAACTGGGACAGAGCAAGTTCCACCTAAACAGAAGGAACTTCTTTACTTTGAGGGTGGCAGAGCACTGGAACAGGGTGCCTAGAGAGGTGGTGGAGCCTCCATCTCTGAGCCGGCTAAACAGCTCCTGCTCCACCACCACCATTCCTGCACCCAGATCACAGCCAGGGGCAAGAACCTCACCAACACAGACACCACCCAGAGGAGCCCAGCCCCAGTGAGGAGCCCCAGCCAGCACCTGTGGAGGATATTGGAGGAGTCATCAATCATAGCCCTAACAACCGGGGGGCCACCAGGCCCCCCGGCCTTTGTAGTCACCACCACCATCACCCAGTGTGCACCAGGGGCACTCACCAGCGATGAGAGGAGGATCCTCCAGCCCAGATGGGCTCAGCTTAGGGCTTCTGCCCTTCCTGTGAGGCATTAAATAGCAGAGTGGGTGGGGAGGGCCAAGTGGCCACACCTGGGGTGGGAGGAGACTCCAACAGAGCCCAGGTGCTTCAGATTCAGATTGGATGTTAGGTAGTTGTTCCCCATGAGGCTGGTGAGAGGCTGGCACAGCTTGCCCAGGGAGGTGGTGGAAGCCTCAGCCCTGGGAGTTTTTAAGGCCAGGCTGGATGTGGCTCTGGGCAGCCTGATCTAGTGTGAGGTGTCCCTGCCCATGGCAGGAGGGTTGGAACTGGATGATCCTTGAGGTCCTCTCCAACCCCAACAATTCCATGATTCTAAAATAATTTTGCAGTTCAGGCTGGATGTTAGGAAGAAATTCTTCTCAGAAAGAGAGATTGGCCATGGGAATGTGCTGCCCAGGGAGGTGGTGGAGTCCCCATCCCTGGAAGTGTTTAAAGTAAGACTGGATGAGGCACTTGGTGCCATGGTTTAGTTGATTAGATGGTGCTGGGTGCTAGGTTGATGATCTTGAAGGTCTTTTCCAGCCTGGTTAATCCTGTGACTCTGGAGTCTCCATCTCTGGAGGCTTTCAAGGCCTGCCTGGTCATGCTCCTGTATGACCTACCCCGGGTTGATCCTGCTCTGGCAGGGATGTTGGACCCGCTCCTGAGTTCCCATCCAACCCCTACCTCTCTGTGAGTTACTGCTCACAATATTCAAGCAGGTCTAAGCCAACCTCTTGGTTTAATTCTCCTTAAACCAGCTGGGCTTGCACTGGAGAGGTTTAAGATGAATCCCACCATAACCTCATGCTTCCCTCATCACTAAAATGCCTTTCCAGGCAAGCTTTCAGCAGCATCCATTTGGCTGTGGCAGTACTACCATACCTCCAAACCACACCCTATTGCCTTTAAAGACTCAGTTTCTGGGAACCTTTTAAAGCTACAGGTAGGGAGGAAAGAGTTGTGGAAACCACCCTGGGCATGTCCTGTCCCCAGCACAATCCAGCAGTGGCTGACTGGAGCCTGTCTGAGGTACAGTCACCGAGGAGAAACATTCATCTGACAGCATGTGGCGCCTCTGATGGCAATGGGTAGTGTCATGGCTGGGAATTTATGAGCTCTTTGGACCAGTATTTCCTTCTATTAGTTCCATAGGATCATCATTACCTTTCACTGGTATTTATGGAGGAGATGTTTCAGTGTCAACAGAGCTCTAAATCTAGCAGGCAGCGGCGTCGCTGGCTTCCCACAGAGGAGTTGGCTTCGCCTCGTAACTCATCCACAGTGAGCTTGAGTCTTGGGGAGGCTTGTGCCTGAAGGGTGGTGGCAAAGTTCTCAGCACCTTGGAGCCACCACTACTTCTGGGCAAATACTCTGAAGGCAGCCCAAGTCCCACCTCCAGGCATGGCCTGGTGGGTGCTGGTGCAGGTGGGAGTGTTTGGAGGGCGAAGGCAAGGACTGGATTGGGCGAGGAGGCCCCACGCAGCCAGCCCAGCTATTGTCCTTCATCCCCATGGCAACCAGCTCCACTGACAAATTAATTTTCTCCTGCTATTAGAATAAAAGGAACTGAACAGCCATGCCAAATCCTCTCTGCAGATCTGCAGGAAAGCCATTTTTCACCCTTCCCTCTGCGCCTGAAATCCACGAGTAAATTCCATCCAGCAAAGCATTTCCGCCCTTCCCTCCCTCTGCTCCCCCCCCAAAAGCAGCAGGTGAACACCTAGAGGAGACCCACCACCTTCCCTGATGCCCCACATAATCCTTACAGGCTTAAGGAAGCTGCTGTTTTAAGTTTGAGCCAAGCCCCTCCTGTAGCCAAACCCGGCTTTATTGAAGTGGAAGCCAGCCCAGGACTGCCCCATGCCCACGTTCTTAATTGCACACCCCAAGAGAGCAGGGGCCACTCCCAGGAATTACTCACCCCCAAAACACCCAACTTTTGTTCACCACTAACAAAAGGCAACTGTGTTGCAGCCACGTGGCTCATGGTTTACAAGCTCCACTGCAAGAAGGGAGAAAATGACTCAAGGCAAAGAGATTTTACACTCCTGCCTTCTCCACATTTCCCACATTAGCTGGGAAAAAAGACAACACACAAGAAAAAGGCAGAGCACTGAACTGAGCCCGAGCCCAGCAGATGCTTGGGTAAGGTTTGTGCCACAGGGGGATGGAAGGGAGCAGCAAAACTTCTGCCATTCAGTCTTGAAAGGGGAAAAAACCCACCCCAGCTCTCCTAGCCATAAAGTCCTCAATCCTACAAGGGGTTAAAAATGGACACAAGAATCAGTGCAGACTTGTCAGGGGTGGCATCTTTATTATCTTTATTTAGGATGGGATTTCAGCAGCTTTCTCAATCACCTCTCAATCCCAGTTTTCTCTACAGCAACCCTTTAGAACATGGCTGTGAAGAGTGTCTGAGCTGAGGTGACTGGGAGAAGGGTGAGGGGACAGCTCATGGCTCTTTGACAGGAGAGCCAAGAGGAGGATACAGACAGAAAAGGTTTTGAAACAGACATTAGAGTACAGAGCTTGAAGGAAGCATCAAGCAGCACCACAGGCACTTGGGCTGCCTGCAGGGAGCTTTGTCCACCATAGGAGAAAAGATGAAGTTGTAGCCATCTGCAGATCTTCAGAAGCTGCCACCATTCCTTCCTGTTGCTGCAGCCACGTTTGCCAGAGCTTCTACAACTCCAAGCACGACCTGCAAGTACACAAGGGCCAGGATGTTTAGACAGCTTCAAATACAGGCAGTGGAAATTAGCATTAAGCACCTAATTAATCCACAGCAGCCAACCCAGGCTCCTGCTGCTCACTGTGAAACAGGATCTGAGCGAAGGTGCTGCAGCTCGTCACGTCCAAAGGGCAAGGAAGCTGGTGAAGGGTCTGCAGAACAGGTCTGGTGGGGAGGAGCTTGAGGGAACTGGGGTTGTTTAGTCTGGAGAGGAGGCGGCTGAGGGGAGACCTTTTGGCTCTCTACAACTCCCTGAGAGGAGGTCAGAGTGAAGTTGGGGTAGGTCTCTCCTCCCAAGGAAGGAGCAATAGGACAAGAGGAAACAGCCTCAAGTAGTGCCAGGGGAGGTTTAGGTTGGACTTGAGGAGCAATTTCTTCCCCAAGGCCTGGAACAGGCTGCCCAGGGAAGAGGTGGAGTCCTCATGCCTGGAAGCGTTCACAAAATCCATGCAGATGTGATGGTTGAGGGGTGGTGAATTCTGACTCGGTCTCACAAACTGCAGAACTACATCAAGGTTTGGCTTGGCAGTTCTGAAGATTTCACACATCCCAGAGAAATGAAACAAAGCTTCCTAAAATGAAACTGAATTCCAGGGAAATCATCAGGTGGTCTTTGTTATCAGCACCCCCAGGGAAACAGGTGGAAATTGACTGCAGAACCACAAAAAGCTCCTCAATCCCCTCCTGAGACACTGAGGGTCTGCACACTTGTGGTGGATCAGGACCCAAAGCAGTGGCAGAAGGCAAATGGCACTACTGAAGATTAATTTAGGAGGAGCTCTTTGCCACTAGATCAGAATGGTTTGGGAGAAGTCTTCTGGCCAGGCAGAGAGCACTGTGGTGAGCCTGAAGAGAACAATAGCTGGAGCTTGCTCTGGGTTGCTCCACTTCAGACTCCCTAAAAAACACCAAGGTGAGTTTGCCTGGCTCAGTGCAGAGCCAAGCTATTAATAGTGCAGAGAAAGAAAAGCTGGGCTAATTCCAGCTCAGATGACATTAACCAGGTCTAAATGGTGAAGTTAATGCGCAGAAAGATGTCTTTAACTTATCTGAAAACCACTTTAATACAGACTATTAATTTCTTCCACAGCTGAGAGCCAGGGAATTCTGTCAGTAAAGAGACACTCTCAGCCTTGAGAAGCTGCCTAGCAGCTATCAGGGAAATGCTAACAGCTCTCCCATGCCTCACAGCTAAATGCTAGAGACCCATCAGCCACTCACTACCAGAAGAGGACTCTTGATGTGGGTTAAGCCTGATGAAAAAATTCACAGTGTGACTGTTTGGGTTAAAACAAGTCAGGAAATGCAAAGAAGTCCCATCTTAAGGCATGGCTCTCTGCACACCCACACCCCAACCACCCTATCAGCATTCTCTCCCCAAAGCCACTGCTGCTCTGCACTGACTTCTCCCAATTAAATGGCTCATTTTGCAGCCAGCAGCTCCCTGCTTGGTTAATGGCACCTTTGGCCCTCATAATGCTCATTTAATGAGGACATTTTCCACCATTTAGCACTGCCAGATTCTGCCTGCAAAGCCTCTCAGTTTCACAAAGCTTTATCTGTGTGTAGCCAGAGCCTCTCTCACCGCTTGTTTTAATGGCACTGGCACCACATCACCCACAAAAAGAGGAGAGATTGGGATCTGAGCTCTTCAGCAGCTCACTGCCTTTGGAGGTCAAGTTCTCTGCCATCACACCAGCTCATAAAAAGCAAAAAAAACCACTAAAAAAGTCAAATGGAGCTCAGCTACATTTTTGTTTTCTGTGTGCTAGAAGATGATGCACAAGGGAGCTTGATCTTGAGCAACACTTCTCTGCTGCACTGTCTGAGAGCATTTCTAAAGCACTTTAAATAGGCTTCAAGCTCTTTAGCAGTCCACTTTCACTTGGATTGCCCAAATCCATCTTTTTTATCTCTTTCTTCACTCTGCCCAAGACACAACCTCATCATCATCATCATCTGGCACATCTGTGACACAAATAAAAAGCACTTTCTGTAGCATTTTGTGGCAGACTGCAGCAGTACCAGAGCCTGCTGGATAACACAGAAAGGTGAGCTCTTTAAAGTCTTGCTCTGACTGACAGCTGCCCTTCAAAGGATGCACTTGGGGAGCTGGGAAAGGCCCTTGGAGGAAGTGAAATTAGGAAGTTAATCAAAAGAGCATTTCAGAAAGAATCACTTGCAGAAGCTACTACACTAGCAAAATAGAGGAAGCTGAAAGCACTCCACCTGGGCAGAGGTTTGTCAGCAAAAGGAGGAGGAGTAAAGACTGAATTTTAAGTTCCTCTCTCCCCCTTCCTCTCCCCCTTTTTCATTTGTCAGTGTCCTCCAAGTCAGCACCAGATGTACCAACCCACAGCCCCACCCCTGGCTTGGGTAACACACCCGAGGTTTAGTTTGTTTCCAATACATGATCCAACACCCACCTTCAGCAGCTGGAGCAGGTTCTGAACCTCAGCCTTGTTCTTCAAAGTACCTGCAAGAAAGAGAGCAGCTTTCAGTTGGGGGCTTTTATGGAGGAAGGAGTGTTTGGGTTTCTTCTATTTCCCCTCCTCTCCAAAAACCACATCTCAGAAGGTTGCTGATTGCACCCTCTGGCAAAAGCTTCCTCAAGCACCCTTAAAGTCCAGACCTTGGCTCAATGTTTTATTGGTGCTGGGAAGTTGGTGCCATTTTCTCCACACCCAACTGCTTCTAGATGATGCCAATGCTCTGCAAACAACCTTCAGTGCCTTCCTCCTCCACTCCCAGGTGGGATTCTTGGTGCCTACATGATGCCTACCCCTGCAAAACTCAGAAGCTGTCCTTTCAGACAGCAAGCAGAAGACATCTTGCAGTCCATAAAGAACTGCTGCAGATAAAAATAGAACTTATGAACAGAGCTGTCACTTCCAGCTGTCCTTGCAAATAAAAGGAAGGACCTTGCCCTGGTGCAGTTAAAATTGGCATCCTTTTAGCTGCTCCTCACAGGAATTCTGCTCCACCTTCCCCTGATTCTCTGGAGAAGAGAGGCCCACATGGAAACAATGTCAGGCTGCTGACCTCTGAGCAGTTACACGTTTCAAACACAGGAAACCCTTTCATCTCCCACCCCTAACCATAGTAACATGTCAGGAGAGCAAATCTCCAAGGCCTCAGGAGTATTAGGATTGGAAAAAAAAAGAGTGGAATGTGTGATTCCTCCTTAAAAGATGAAAGCAACCTGAATGAGCTTTCATCATGTTAGCAGAACAGTTTTACTTCTAAAACCTTGAACATGGCAGAGAAATCAGCTCCTCTCTGTCACATAAATGAGGAGGGCACCAAGGTAAAGGCTCTCTGCCACAGTGAAGGACTCTGTCCCTCCACAGCTGTTCATCCTTCATGATACAAGATCAACATTAAAGGAAAAAGAACCAGGGAAAGGAAGAAACAATTTGTCAGGCTGCTCATCATTCCCAAGTGCTCACACTTTCCAGAGCATCAGCAAAGAATGACACAGCCTTTTGCTCTCTGCCACCTGATGACACAAACCAAGGCACAGCAGCCACGTCTGCAACACGATGGGGCATGGAGCTACTCGACAGGGGCAACCAGAGCGCACTGCTGCTCACCTCAGGTCTTGGAGAAGCCCCCTGGGGCTGCCAAACCACACAGCCTCTTCTGAAAAAGAAGTGGAAGAATACAGCATTTACTGTACAAAATCACAGAATTGCCTGGTTGGAAAATACCCCAAGAGTCCAACAACATCCTCTAAATGCTTAAGACATGCTTCAAAGCCTGCTCAGGAGGTCATTGTTCCACTGACAAACAGATCTGCAAGGCCCAGTAAAAGGGGGGGCTAAATAAATGCACAGCACAGGGATATCTTTACTTCCAGATAGGAACAGGGTCAGGGCTGCCAGCACAGGGCTCCCAGGGATGTCACCAACTTGCCTCGTGGCTTTAGCCAGATCAATTTAATCGCCTGAAACACAAACTTAGCTATCGACAGGACCCCATTATTTGCAAGGTGAAATGATTAAGAAGCTCTAAGTAATCAGGAAAGTTAAGGAGGGCACCTCTTTGTCCTACTCCACACAGCTTTTAAAGCAATTACAAAATAAGCAGGGAAGGCTATATAAAAAAAAACACAAAACAGGAAGGGGCCTCCTGTGAATCAGTCTGCTTACAAGGGATGTCAGGCTAGCAATCACTCGAGTGCTCACGGGGTGCAGAGCAAACGAGCGTAGAACATAGCCTCTCTCGCTCTCTGCCACCTAATGACACAAAGGTGCCACAGCAGCCACCTTTGCAACGCCTGTGGCAGGATGGAAGCCAGAGCCCAGCAACCCACGGAGCGCGAAAAACGTGCCACCTGCAGGCATTTGCAGGAACAAGAGTCGATCACCTGCCCAGGAAGCAGCGTTACAACGACCCTCGAGGTGCGCTAAGGCTTAGAGTTCAGATGGCCTTCGAGTCAGGCAGCACTTACCTTCCCTTTCTCAAGGCCCCCAAGCTTTTTTCACATCATCTTCTGTCTTCTGCCGGGCTGTAGAAAGGCAAACGAAGAGTTAGGAGAGCGCAGTTAACGACACACAGCGTTTAGCCGGCTGCATAACAACCTGCTCTGTGAAGTGCACCGCTTCACCGAAAAACGGACGAAAAACGATAAATCAAGATGTTGAAGGGATTCACTTCAGTCAAAACAACTTCGGAAGGTGCTAGCTTTCCATTCTCCCCCCCTCCTTCACTCAAAACACTTTCCATTGCCTTATTTACCTGTATTTTAAAGCGTTCCTACACCTAGTTGATAATATTCCTGGGTTGATAATATTCTTACACTGGACACAGCAGAGCCTGGAGGGGGACTGGGGGCCGCTGCGGGGCCCCTTCCTGCTGCCCTCAGCCACGTGGCTGATGCGGCTTGTCCCGAATGAGGCCAGGAAGCCCAGGCAAGGTGAGGGGGCAGCCCTGAGGAGACCTATGGGCCAAATCCCGACTTTCCTAGGGCTCACCCAGCTCAGCAAAGACCAGCCCCTCGCACCCAGCCGGACACAGCAACCACCCGCACCTCCACTCACACCTCTCTCTTCCTCTCTCAGCACAGGGGTCCCTGTCGGTCCACAGCCACGTCCTCACGCCGCAGCCTTCCTTTGCTCAACGACAGGGAGAAAGAGGAGAAGCGGAGCCGGTCGCCGCCGCCGGCCCCCAGCAGCCGCCATCAGGGCCCGGCCTGCGGAGGCTTCGCTGCAACATGGCGCGGGGAGAGCGGCCGGCGGCCTGAGAGGCCTGGGCGCTCTGAGTAGCATGGGCGCTGCCCAGCCGGCACGGGCCTCCCCCCACCGCGGGACCCGTCCGCCGCAGCTCCTCACCGCCCCGCACGCCGCGCCGAAGAGGCCGCAGCGCCCCCGCCCTACGCTTATATAGGGCGGGCGGCCGGAAGCGCCGCGGGGGACACCCTGCGCAGCGAGGCCTCCACCCGCTCCCCCTGCTGGCCGGGAGGACTCAGAACAGGGGAGCAGCCGGGGCTTGGGACTCCGGACGTAACAGGGGGTGGGCACACGGGACAGGGACCTCGGCCCCAGACCTCTTCCCCACCCTAGACCAGACTTCCACCACCCCTGCAGGATAGCTCTGAGCCTTCCCCTAGAGACACAAGGCGTGTTAGGGGCCGCATTTCCCTTGTCTCAGATGCACCCCACAGCCTCTGCTTCCCATGGTGATGGCAGAAGTCAGACCCTGGGACAAAACAAGGACCATCCAACCCTGTGTCATAGAATCATAGAATCAATAAGGTTGGAAAAGACCTCAGAGATCATCAAGTCCAACCTGTCACCCAACATCTCATGACTACTAAACCATGGCACCAAGTGCTCACACCAGCCAGCCCTGCATTCCACCCTGCCCCCAGGCCTGTGATGCCACAAGGGTCCTTAGGCTTCAAAAACCCTTCACTGCACATGCCATGACCAGAAGCATTTGCCAGCCTCCCCTGTACCTCCCCATTTCACAAGCAAAAGAAGAGAAAGGATCACAGGGACCTTTATTTATCAAGTGGAGCAAGGTACAGGTGATTTATGTGAGGCCACAAGCTCAGGAATAGGAAGGCCACAAAACAGAGGCACCTCCTTGCAATAGGGACAAACACAAGGCCAGGAGCTGGCTCTGGCCTGGCTCCTCTCCCCTTGTATCACTCTGGACAATTTTGTTTGGAGCAAGAGACTGCTGTGACCACCATGGGATCTCTGTGCAGCAGCAGAGCTGGGGGCTCCCTTCCTCAACCAGCCAAACGCTGGTGCTCTGGGTGCAGGGTCAGTCTTGCAGCACCCACAGGAGCAGAGCAGGGTGCCCATCACCAAGCTACTGGGCAGGGCCTGAGCCTGTCCTTCGGGCTCTACTTGCCCTGCGCTTTGCTGCGCAGCTCTTCGAAGGCCTCGTTCTGCTTCCTCTTGTCCTTGGCGCGGATGATGGTCATCTTGAAGAGCTTGCAGTAGAGCTCCATGGCGGAGGGGCTGTCGTCGTTGCCAGGGATCGGGTAGGTGATCAGACAGGGGTTGCAGTTCGTGTCCACCACCCCCACCGTGGGGATGTTCATCTTGGCGGCGTCGCGGATGGCCACGTGGGACTCGAAGACGTTGTTGAGGCTGCTGAGGAAGATGAGGAGGTCGGGCAGGCGCACGCCGGTGCCGAAGTGGATGCGGGCGTTGGTGAGCAGCCCGCCCTGCCAGTAGCGGGTGTGGGCATACTCCCCGCACTCCCGCGCCGTGCTCTCCACCAGGTGGCAGAACTGCCGCTTGCGGCTGACGAAGAGGATGATGCCCTTGCGGTAGGCGATGTGGGCGGTGAAGTTGAGGGCCAGCTGGAGGTGCTCCATGGTCTGGTCCAAGTCGATGATGTCCTGGTCCAGCCGGCAGCCGAAGATGTAGGGCTCCATGAACCTGGAGGGACGGAGTGAGGGCGAGACAAGGGGACAAGGTGCCACAGGCATTTGAGTGTGGTGTGGCCCCAAGGAATCCTTCCCACACTCCAACTCCCAGCTGATACCAGAGATGCTCTCTGCTTTCTCATCAGTCCCTTTAAGTGCAGCTGATACCAGAGGTGCTCTCTGCTTTTCTGCTCCTTCAAGTACTGAAAGGCCACCAGAAGGTCTCCCTAGCACCTTCTCTTCTCTAGCTGAACAATCCCAACTCTCTCAGCCTGTTTTCACAGCAAAGGGCTTCAAGCCCTTGCATCATTGTTGTGGTCTCGTTGGGCTTTGCTCCAACAAGTCCATGTCTCTGCTGAGGACTCCGGAGCTGTCCCCAGCACTGCAGGTGAGGTCTCAGCAGAACAGAGCAGCAGAGTCCCTTTCCCTCCACCTGCTGGTCTCTTTTGCAGGGCAGTAGCCATGCCCAGGCAGAAATAGGGGCCCGTGTGGGAAGCTGCAGACCCAGACCGATTTATTACAGCCCCTAAACGCTGGCATGATCTGGGGAAAACTGATGCCAACAAGTACTGGATCATGAAAGAGGGTCCTGCTCACCTATGCCGACAGCCCTTTTTGTGCCCCAGGTGCACACGAGCATCAAAGAGATCTTTCAGGGAGAAGAGCTCCTTCACGTTGAAGTAGTCAGGGTGGCCGAGTGGCACAGTGAGCAGTTTGTCATCCACATCTGAGAGGAGGAGAGAAAAATAAATTAGTTTCCTCTTGCTGTGTTTGCAGAGGCTGAGCTGGGACTGGAGAGAGACCAGTCCAGCCCCCCTGCTAAAGCAGGGCACCCACAGCAGCTTGCCCAGGATCACAATGTCCAGATGGGTTTGAAATCTCACCAGAGGAGACTCCACCACCTCTCTGGGCAGCCTCCTCCAGGGCACAGGTGCCAGCAGTGCCAGAGGGTGCAGGGAGCGAGCCCCGGGAAGGGGCCGCTGCAGGCAGCACTCACCCCGGGGCCGGGCCGCTGGGGCTGCTGCCGGGGTCGCTGCCAGGGCCGGTACGGGTACGGTGCTGTAGAGCCGCGGGGCTGCTGCGGGGAGAAGAAGACGGAGGTTACACGGGGGGAGCGGGACGGGAACGGCTGGGCTGGACCGGGCAGCTGCCGCTTACCTGCCCGCAGGAGCCGGGGCACCGCCATGCTCCGGACCCCGCTGCCGCAGGGCGGGAGGAGGAGGAGGAGGAAGGTCACACAGTGCTTTCCGCTTCCTGCGCGGCGGGGGCCGGGCACGGGGCGGGGCTGAGAGCGATCCTTGCCCGCCCGCAGCGTCTCGTCTCCGGGCAACGCTTGGTCCCTCGGCCCGGTCCCGACCGCCATGTCCGGCCCGGAGGCCGCGGGCAGCCCCGGAGCCCGCACCAGCGACTGGTACCGCACCAGCCCCGGCCTGCCTGGCCGCTTCCAGCAGCCCTCCTGCTTCCGCGGATACGGGTGAGCGCGGCTCCGGTCCCGCCGCTGGCGGGGCGCGGTCCTCGGCGCTGCCCCGGCACCTCCCCGCTCCCATCTGTGCTCTGTCCCCGCAGGCAGCCCGAGCCTCACCCCCTGTACCGGACCTCCAACGGCGAGTACGGCAGCAGAGCCCCCACGGTGCATGAGGTGCCGGTAGGTAGGGGTGTGAGGGGCACCCCCGGGCTTTGGGGACAGTGTCCCAGATTTTGGCCTCTGCGCCGTCCCCTGGAGAGGATCTCCCCGAGGCAGATGGAGAGTTGGCTGGAGGTGAACCTCACGAGGTTCCAAACGGGCAAGTTCTGCACCCGGTGAGAAGTAACTCCCTGCACCAGCACTTGCTAGAAAGCAGCTCCACGGAAAACGACCTGGGAGTGCTGGAGGACATCAAGGTCACCAGGAGCCAGCAATGTGCCCTGGTAGCCAAAAAACCCAATGGCGTCCTGGGGTGCATTAGGAAGAGTTTGGCCAGCAACTCCAGGGAAGTTCTCCTTCCCTTCTACTCTGCCCTGGTGACACTGCACCTGGAGACTTCTTGTCCATTTCTGGCCTCCCCAGTTCAAGAGAGACAGGGAACTGTTTGATAGAGTCCATCAGAGGCTACAAAGCTGCTGAGGGGCCTCAAGCATCTCTGTGAGGAGGAAAGGCTGAGAGACCTGGGGCTGGTTAGCCTGGAGAAGAGCAGCCTGAGAGGGGACCTGATCAATGCTCAGCAAGAGGATGGGGCCAGACCCTTTTCAGTGGTGCTCAGTAATAGGACAAGGGGCAATGGGCGCAAACTGGAACCCAGGAGGTTTCACATAAACATAAGGAAAAACTTCTTTACTGTGGGGGGGTGGAGCCCTGGAGCAGGCTGCCCAGAGAGGTTGTGCAGCCCCCTTCTCTGGAGGGATTCCAAACCCAGCTGGACACTGTGATCCTGGGCAAGCTGCTGTGGGTGATTTATCATGGGGGTTGGGCTGGACGATCTCCAGAGGTCCCTTCCAACCCACCAGTCTGTGATTCTGTGTGACTCTGTGAGCCCTGGAGCAGGCTGACCAGAGAGGTTGTGGAGTCTCCTCCTCCGGAGACTTTCAAAACCAGCTTTAGCACACAGGTTGGATCAGATGATCTCCAGAGGTCCCTGCCAACCCCTACCATTCCATGATCCTCACAGCACCCAACCTTCTCCCCGGGGAGGTGCTGTCACTGTTGACACCTGAAGCATCCCCACCCCCTTTTCTTGCTCTCGCAGACCTCCTTCCACGTCACCTCGCACGCCTTCACGGACGGCCTGGCCCAGCGCGGCATGTACCGGGACAGCGGACTCAACACCTGCCTGGAGAAGAGCCGAGTCACCGGCACAGCCAACTTCATCACCGCCTCTGACCGCCTCAACTTCCACCCCAGCTACAGCCCCCATGGCCCCTCCTTCTGCTAGACCTGCAGCAGCACAACCTTCACTTCCCTGCTGGCTGCCTAGATGAAAACCAGACACCCCCGCCCCCCACCAGCCATGACCGAGCAGGCAACAGCACCAACCTCATCCTACATCTGCTGCTGGGCCCCACCCCACAGCGTGACAGGAGGCACCACACTCTGTCAGTGCAGGTGCTGTGTGAGGGCACAGGCTGGTTCATCACACACCAAGCAAGCTTCTGTTATGGTTGTGCCCTTTGCTGGGACCAGGGACTCTGGTTAGAGCCCCCTGATTGCAGACATTGAGTGTCACAGCTGTTATCACCCAGGAGAATTAAAACCCCATAGCCCATCGAGAAAACAACTGATGTGGCCCAAGGATCAGCAACAGGTGACACACTTCACCACCCAAAGCAGGACTTAAGGAGAGTTTTTCTCCTGAACAACACAGGAGAAACCCAACATTTCAGCTTGGTAATGTGAACCTTGCTACTGCAGTGTGATGACCAGCCACAGAAGCAACAGGTTAAAGGTAACAGCAGACATCTAAAAGCAGCCTTCCCCAACCCAAACTGCTCTAAGTGTGGTTTCCTACCAGCAAGGTGATAAATTTAGTGGTTTTGGGGGGACAAGCAGCTTAAATCTGTGTTTATCCAAACTGAGTTCAGTAATTTATTAGCAAAAACCACTTCAAGCCCCTCTGGTACTAGCTGAAATAATTTATATTCAGAATGACTCTTACTGGGAGCAATAATGTATAAAGATTTCATGTGGCTCAACGTCTCTCCAACAGCTCTTATGAACCATTTGACTTCCTGGGCAGCATGGAGTCATCAATACCAGAACTATATCCACTACCTCTCTGCTCCTTTCACCTCTTCCCTGTCACTGCTGCTCCTTTAAATCCTTGGCTGATCCACCACAGACCATTAAAATTCAGATTTTAAACCTGTGTCTGGACTGTTTATTGGCTAACCAAAGTGCCTGCTTTCCAGAGGGACTCATTAAGCCTTTGGGTGCCTTGTCAACAGCACGTTAGAATTAGAATTAACCAGGTTGGAAAAGACCTTAGGTTCATCATTTCAACCTCTCAATGGTTTAAGGAATTGTTCAAATAAAGGCAAGCCATCAAAAACAGTGTTCTGAAGTTTTATTGTAACTCCTGGAGTCGTCCAGCCAGTGAAACTGCATCATTCAGACACTAACTGCATTAGAAGGAACATCTGAGTGTGTCTGGCTTTAAAAAAGTGGCCTTGAAGAGAAACAATGGATGAGCAATGGTCCTGCCTTACAGGTGTAATAACATCCTGGTAAGTGTGCTAAAAATGAGCTGAATGCTATAGGAAAGTAGTTTAATGCTGTGTCCAAGTGCCACTGGAAATGATGGTCTTCAGGTTACAAATATTCCCTATTTGTATCACCTTACAAACCACCCAGGGAGTGTGATGCTGGTGTAATTAAAGCTACTTGAGAGGCAGAGGTATTCTGTTCAGTTAGTGATGGCAAGAAGCAAAAAGCTGAAGAGCAAAGCCCACAGCTTTGTGCTTTTATAAACACTCAAACCCCAGCCAGCATCATGTTCCTGGGGCCAGCAGCAAGATTTCACTCATACCCACCAAACCATTCTGGTTTTCACTTGGTGCCCTTGATTACCTCAAACAGAAGAGTGGCTAAGTTCAGCTTTGCTGCAAACACAGCCAGTACACTGGAACTAATACAGCTACTAAGCAAAAGTGGGCCTGAAAAGCTAACTTTTGAACTATTTTAACATACCAAAGTAAATAAGTGAGCCTCTATCTTTCACTGCTCTTCTTCTGTTAGACTCTAGGTAACAACTTCAGCTTCTTAGAGCTTCCCTTCCTTCTCCTGAAATGCAAGATAACATAAAGTGCTGAATTAGTACAAACACTTGTGGCAATTTTACATGGAATTTATCCACAGATTTTCCTGCAGGTGGAATAGAATAGAATAGAATAGGGATGGAAGAGACCTGCAAGATCATCACATCCAACCCATCAACCAATCCAACCCACCTAAACTACTAAACCATGGCACCAAGCACCCCATCAAGTCTCCTCCTGAACACCTCCAATGAAGGTGACTCCACCACCTCCCCAGGCAGCCCATTCCAATGGGCAATCACTCTCTCTGTATAGAACTTCTTAACATCCAGCCTCAACCTCCCCTGGTGCAGCCTGAGACTGTGTCCTCTTGTTCTGGTGCTGCTTGCCTGGGAGAAGAGACCAACCTCTGCCTGGCTACAACCTCCCTTCAGGGAGTTGGAGTGAGCAAGAAAGTCACCCCTGAGTCCCCTCCTCTCCAGGCTAAGCAACCCCAGCTCCCTCAGCCTCTCCTCACAGGGCTGTGTTCCAAACCCCTCACCAACTTTGTTGCCCTTCTCTGGACACATTCTAGCAAGTCAACATCCTTCCTAAACTGAAGAGCCCAGAACTGGACACAGGACTCAAGGTGTGGCCTAATCAGTGCAGTGTACAGGGGCACAATGACCTCCCTGCTCCTGCTGGCCACACTGTTCCTGATGCAGGCCAGGATGCCATTGGCCTTCTTGGCCACCTGGGCACACTGCTGGCTCCTGTTCAGCCTACTGTCAACTAGCACCCCCAGGTCCCTCTCTGCCTGGCTGCTCTCCAGCCACTCTGCCCCCAGCCTGTAGCACTGCCTGGGGTTGCTGTGGCCAATGTGCAGAACCTGGCACTGGGATGTGTTCACTCTCCTGCCCTTGGATTCTGCCCATCTGTCCAGCCTGTCCAGGTCCCCCTAAATAAGTGTGGAGAAACCTGCCTTTTACAAACATAAATGTAACTGCTTTTTTTTTTTTGCCACCTTATTTTCCAACCTGTTTTCATGTTTCATCTAAGAACACTTTTATTATTCCTTGCCTTAATTTCTCCCCTTTTTTGTTTTGTTCCTAGAATGGGCTCAGGTTGGAAGGGACCTCAGACATCATCTACTCCAACCTGCCCACCACGGGCCCATGCTGCTAATGGAGAGAGGCAAGGACAAGATGAGACTCCACTTCCTGACCACAAACACCAGGAAAGAAAACTGCTGTTAGGGTTTTGCTAAAATGCTGAGCACCATCCTCAGCCCCCCAGAACAGCCAGGACTTTTTTTTTCTCCTGGGGCTGTGCACTCTGTAGATTCTCCTTCTTCATTTTTTTCTGTCATTAAGAATCCACATCTCTAATGATCTGGATTCTGTTTCAGGGTCAGAAGGAAATTAGAGGTCACTGTCACACATAAGATAACAGCTTTGGACAGCAGAATCATAGAATGCATTGGGTTGGAAGGGACCCTCAAAGGTCACTTGGTCCAACACTCCTGCAGTACAGCAGGGACATCCTGAAATAAATCAGGTTGCTCAGGGCCCCATCAAGTTTGACCTTGAAGGGTACAATGCTGCCAAAAAAGACCTCCAAACCCCCAAAAGCACCAACACCAGTGGGATGTCCAAGGGAAGAGGACAGTCTGAAGACATATAAAGTTATCCTTCCTCCATGCAGCACCAGAGTGCTGTGTCCAAGCATGGGCACCTCAAAGAGCTGTGGGCCAGCTGGACAATGTTCAAAGAAGAAACACAAAACCAGACAGAAAAGAAAGGCTTGAAGTGGGGTCTTCAGAAGCAGGAGAAGCAGAGGATCTGAGATCCTGTTCCCTCTGCCAGGGTGACATCCCTCACTCAAACACCTAATAACACACTAATTCCAGCTTCAGCCTGCAGTCAGGAGGGAAAGCAAGCTAACACAGAACTGCTGCTGACTGAAGGTGATGACACAAACCATAGGAGCACTCTGGTTTTGCAGTCCATGGTCAGAACCAGTTTATTAAACATTATAAACTCAATGTACAACCATCTGCTATATACAAATCAAGTTTATCAATTAAAAAAAAAAAGTGCCAGTTGAAATCAGATTTAAAGCACAAAGAAATGGGAATTGCATCTTAAAGTGAATCAGTCCACAAGGAGTACTGAGAGAGAGGGAACACAAGACACATTGACAGGGGGGCACAAGACACCTTGGAAGTCTCAATGTTGATTTGCTAAAAAAAACCAAAAAACAAACTCTGGAGCAGAAACATTCAGCTTCTTTGATACAAACAGTAAACAGTGCTGCCATCACCTCTATTCAAACTCAGGATGCAGTTTAACCCTCTGAAAGCAAGGTACTTGGAAAGCTTCTACGGCAAGGTATCAGCCTACTCGCCTACTCCAAACAAAAGGCCCCCACACCCCTGCAACTGAATGGAGGCAGACAAAAATCCATGCCTGTGGAGACTGGCTGCAGGCACGTGAGTGAAGGTCAAAAAAAAATCCCAACCCCAACCAACCAACCAGGAAAATCACTTTCCCAATGTCTCCTACCACAAAAATGAGATGATTCAACACACTGACCTATTCCACCAACTAACCGACCCACCCAAGGGCAATAAAAAAAGGTGGCTGGACAGTAAAGAAATGTCAAGTGACCACTAGAAACGTGTTTAAAATGGAACTGCACAACAGCATCAACACACAAAGGATGTTGTTTACTTCTCCACATGCCACAGTTACTCGTTCTACTCTATGCAACGCTGTCATCTGCCAGTGTTCTGCAAACGGGACCACACCAAGGGATACTCCATGACACTGGAGCTTTTCTTGCCTGCTCCATTTAAGGCCAGCCTCCAGGAAGGCTGAAGTGACTGAGGAACCACAGTGGTGGTTTGGCTGAGAGAAGTAGTTCTGCAGGTGACTAAGAGACTATCAATTCACAGGGACAAGATGCAAGAACAGACTACTCAAAGTTGACTTTGCTACACACAGAGGAAAAAGGAAAGAACCAGCCCAACAGCTTCAATTCCCACTGTTTGGATTTTCCAGTGAAACCAGAGTGTGGGGGGGGTACTTTTTTTTTTGGGGGGGTTGTGTGTGATATAAACAAGCTACTTCAATCCCACTTAAAAGTTAGTACAAATAAAAAGATAGTAGTGGAAAAAAAATCTTGCTTTATTCTGGCTGCTGGCAATGGGAGGCACAAAGAGAGCTACCAGTACAGAAGAGGAGTGCTGAAAATATCCTTGGCCTTGACACGAGGGCCTCCCTACAGCAAGCCCAGCTCTGGTCTATTGCACAAAACTTGCAAGTGAAAAAAACCAACCAACAAACAAAAGTTCACAGAAATGTTAACGTCTTCCAAACCACTCTTGAAAGAGGGAAAAGTTAAGGGCACTCGAGTCAAGAAAAGTTCGTTTGGGAAACCGAAAGCCACCCCTGGGGGGTCACTGCAGGGCGTCAAAATGAGACTTGGGAGTAACGAGGAGGAATCATTTCAGCCTTGCAGGCCCAAGAGTACACGAACCTAGAGAAACCCACAGCAATCCTGTTGTCTGAGCAGGCACTCCTTCACCCCGACTGCAGCTGGGCTGGGAGTCATCTGCCAGCAGGAGGTTTCAGGTTTTCAAAAGGTCCTTTCAGCAGCCACCGGGATCGTTTTACACAGGCTCTGCAGACTTCTGTTGACCTGCACCTGCCTTTGTGTCTTCAAGGATGGATCTCCTCCGCTGGACTCCTGCTTACTGAACCCACCCAGCAGTCCTCGGGGTGGGAGAAACAAGATCCCCCGGCACAAAAGCTCAACACAAGGATTGTCCTAAGGCAGCTCAGACGTGGCCAGGTGTCAGGTAACCTGCTTCAGAAGCCCAGCACTGCTACCAAGCAGGGTGTCTTCCAAGGCTCTCTTAACAGCTTGCCCAACATACTCTGGGTGCAAACAGGTTTCCTTTTGCTATGTGATTAGAGGCCTCATAATTTAAAGCGTGATTAGCCAGCATCATCTTATCTACAGTCACTACAGCACCCTGTAGCAATGCCAAGCCCTAAAAACCATTATAAAAAATATTTCCTTAGAGCACTTTAAATAATTTACAAAATTCTACAAAAGCTACTTGTGTGTGTGTGTGTGTGAGAGAGAGTCTCTGTGTGTGTGTGTCCACCACATCCCTGCTAAACAGGAGGATTCTGTTTTCACACCAGTGTGCATGTGACATACAGCTACCAGCATCTCTCACTGTCTTTCCTTTCATGCCTCAAGTTTTATCAAGGTAATTGACAATGAGAGCTGTGTTCTAAAAAGACTGTAAAAAAAAAACCAACCACAACCACCAAAACCAACCCCCAAAAAGAGTCTACTTACACATCTGAAACCTTTCCTTTCAAGAGGGAATCTGGGCAGCTCCCTGCAGGGTTGTCAGCAAATTCTGCACAGGCTTTGTCTAGAACTTCCTGCCCTTGGTCCACTTCACAAGCAGTTTCCCTGCTCTGCAGGACAGGTGTTTTTCCTCCCACACTGGAGCTGGATACCTGGTTTTCTTCCTGCCTGTTACTGTCCTGGCACTGAAGTTTTTCCTTCTTAATGAATGCCTGCACACTGTTCTCTGTGCATGCTCCTCCACTGGTTTTATCCAGCTTTACTGCTGGCACGTTTAGCTCCTGCAGTGGGCAAACTAAACTTAGGTGTGGCCTCCTGTCCTGCTGGTTATCCTCTCCCTTGCTGCTCATATCTACACTCTGCTGAGATGTGTCTCTGCTAACTTGATCTGCTTTTACCACTGCCAGACTGTGTTCAGGGTGTGAGTGATCTATGTTTGCATCAGCACAGCTGCCTTTGTGGATATCTCCTTCCTCAGTCCCCATCTGGGTGCTCTCAGCTTTAGATGTTCCTTTGCAAACCTTATCTGCTTTTACAGCTGCCATGATTGGCTCCTGCAAGGGGAGCCTCGTGTGTGGATCTGACTGGTCTCCTGAAGCATTTCTGCAACCTTCTGCTTCCTCCTTGATGTGCAAAGGAGCAGGCTCCAGTCTTTCACAGCTTTCTGCTACACAGGGATTTGACCCTTGCTCAGGGAGCTTCTGAGAAGAATCAGACTCTTCTATTGCTGTTGCACTCTCCCCACTAAATTCACCTTTTGGGGAGGGGGCTCCTCTTCCCTGGTTAAGCACATCTGTATCCTGGGACACTTTCTCTGCTCCTAACTCCCTGCTCTGGGCAAGCAAACCCTCCGCTTTCTGCCTTTTGCTCAGAAGCATGGATTTCTTCCTGTCCCTGGCATACTTCAGACCTGCAATAAACTTGCTGGAAATTTTGAGGTGAAAGGTGTTCTTCCTTTTAGCTCTAGACTTTGTGTTAACTCCTTTCTGTACTTTAGAACCTTCACTTTTGCTGGCTTTAGGTGGAAGCGTTTTCTGTGCAGGCTCTGCATGAGGAACATCTTTTTTACCTGTTGGGTTCGCAGACAACTTACCACCAGCAAAACCTTTAACCCCAACCACTCCTTGCTTAGCTTTTGACTGACCAGTAGTATGAAGATGAACATTCTCTGCAGAGGAAGCAGATTTCCCACTGCCACACAACATTGCACTTTTCCCTTCTGTTCTCTGAGCGCCCTTCCACTCAGCAGTTTGCTGAGACACCTCAGTGTTTTGACTCTGAGCCAGCATCAGGTCAAGCTCAACTGGCTGCTGCTTGGCTTTTCCTTTATTAGGAGTTTGTTTGGTCACTCTCAGTAGGTCCAGACTTGCATCATCTTTCTGTATCTCCAGATTGCTTGCAGAGTCTTTAGCCTTTTCTGCTAAGAACTTCCTGATTTCTTGTTCAATGCTGTCATCGCTGTCCACCGAGCTGCTGTCGTCAGCATCTGATGGCGCTGTGAAAGCATCTGGGCTGATTTTAGCTGCCTGCAGGTTGCTCTGGTTGGAACTTGCTTTAGGTTTAGATCCTTTTTTAAGCTGCAAGTTAGACTCCAAGTTCTTCATGGTTTCTGGTTTTTCACTGGTAGGTTTGACGCTGATGGAGTCTGGAGGACTTCTGATCACGTTCTCCTTCACAGATTTCCTGGGCTTTGAGGGGCAGCTTTTCACCAGCATGGGATTTTTGCCTTTCCACTCATTTTGTTGGAGGCTACTAAATTCATCCAGCAGCTGAGTATCTGTCTCGTTAAATCTGGCTCTCTTTTTGTACTGAGGCTTCTGGTCCTTGGACTTCCTTTTTAATTTTCTTTTAGACCGTAAGAGGTCCTTGATAGCACTGTCAAGGTCCTCATCACTATCCAGAGAGCTGCTCTCATCAGTTGAGCCATCCCTCTCCTGAGTTGGGATGGTACTTTTCATAAGCTTTCTTGTGCTGCTCTGAACCTGCATGAAAGGATTTTCAGAGTCCAAGGCCACACACCTGCCATCAGACCCAGACAATTTGGAAGACATCAGCTGCTGCTGTTGAGTCTCTTTGCTACTGAGCCTTTGAGCATCACAGAGCTCCGTGGAGCTGCTCAGGGCACGCTCCTCTTGGAGCACAGGAGATTTTGAATAGTTACCTGGCTGGAAAAGTCCTGTCTCCAGCTGCTCAGGTGGTTTTGATGCACCTTGTTTCCCTATTCCACCTTCCCTTTTAAGTCTCGTTTTACGAGCCAGTGACAGCTTCAGTGTTTTAGGAAGAGAAGGCTCAAGGGTACCAGTGAGGCTGTTTTTATCAGAAGGCAAAGGCATCTGGATTGAGTGGGACAGGCTGGGAGGCTTTGTTCCAAGGCTCTCTGACTGTGCTTTCAGAGCCAAAAAAGCCCTGATTTCTTGCTCTATGCTATCATCGCTGTCCACAAGGCTGCTGTCGCTGTCACAGCGTGGGGAAGAGAGGAGCTGGGGAGGAAACAAGGAGTCTGCAGCCAGCGATCTGTTGTCACTTCCCATTGGGGATGGCATGATGTTTTGGAAATGTCGAGGATAGCTTCTGCACACATGAGCTCTGCAGAGGTGTCTGCCCTGCAGGAGGCCTGCAAGGTGAGCTCGCAAGCAGCAATCTTGTTTTCGGGGGCTGCAAAGTGCCTGGCTTTTTTCAGTGGTTTGAACAGCTTGCTGAACTCCTTGCTGGTGCTTTCGAACTCGGCTGACTTGGAACCGACTTCCTTTCTCTTGTTGCTGGCAGGGCTTTTAGGGAGCTCCAGTGAGGCACTTTTTGTGGAGCTGATCGTCAGGCTGGCAGAAATGTCTGCCATTCCCTTGGGATCAAATTGCTCCCTCTGCAAAGGGACACAGCCTGCTGCACGAGCTGCCTCCTTCCTGATTTTCTCCAGCTGATAAAGCTGAATGGCCTCTTCGATGCCATCGTCGCTGCTGGAGTCGGACGTGTGCGTGCTGGCGCTGAGAAGGCCTCCTCTGGTCTCCCAGTAATTAGCTCCACTTCCTTCATCTCGCTCCACTAACCAGGGCTGGCTGGCAGTGGCCATGTCAAGATATGCTTGGTTCACTTGGCTGAAGTCACCAGGCTCTTCTAGCACCTGAGGCTGCAAACACTTGGCCTGCGTGCCGGTTTTCTGCAGCTTGGGGTGGTGTCTCAAGAGGAGCCCATCACAGCCTTGCTTTACAGAACCACAGTTGGCTTTGTTTGCTGTTTCTTTGTTGCACTTCAGGACCGACCCCAGGTGGGAATCTTTTTTCTCCTCCTCCACAGCACACTTGCTGGTTTCTTGCTGCTTCTTCTCGTTCAGGAATTGCACTATTTCAGCTTGTATGCTCTGCTCGAAGGAGTCGTCGCTGCTGATGCTCTGAGGAGAAGCAGGCTGGAGCCTTTTCCCAATTCCCAGGTGGTCAGACAGGTACTCTTCAGAGAGCATCTCAGCTTGGAATTTCACAGGGAGAAGGTCACCAGCCATTTTGTTCTGGGAGAATTCCCTCTTAAACCTCTTGTCTCTGCTTATGCTCTCTGAACCCCCTGCATTCCTCTGCAGGGACTGGTCACTTTTGCCTTTTGCTTTCAGGTACTCTTGAATGGCTTCCTCTATACCTCGGTCAACAGAATCATCACTGTCAGAATCCAGCAAGAGAGGCCTAAACCCCACGTTCTCTTCCACTTGGGTGCTGTCCGAATCAGCAGGGCAACCACACTTGGCATACTGAGGATGCTTCCGGAGCAGCGAGGTGCTAGATGAGACTCTATTGCTTGAGCCCTTTTCTCCCTTTGGTTTCTTCTGCATAATACAATCATACTCATTGTTCATACCCAGGGGAGACTCTTGGCTTTGCAGGTTGTTGATGATCATCTGAACTTTTGCACTTACAGAGGTTCTGGCGACGTTTTCTTCAGATTCAGAGAAGCAAACAGGGTATCTACAGCTCCTTGCCGGTCCAAAGGACTCCCATTTTGTCTGAAGAGCTACCAGAGGAGAAGCATTCATAAGGAACATTCTAGCAGACAACAGCAAAGTCCACAGGGGAACAGGCTTTCAGACTGGTCTCTCTTTCATCCTGCACAAGAGGGGAAAAGAGAAAAAGAGGAAAATATTCTTTATTATTCATCTACCTTCTACAAGTTCCACCTGCTGACACCGGTAACTTAACTTGTAAATGATTAACACTCAGACCTCCTGTGCTGGGTAATCCCCAGAGTTACTGCACAACATCACCCTAAAGGGTAAATCAGTCACTAGAGTCATTAAGGCCAGCCAGAGAGCACTCAGCGTTTGTGGCTCTCAGGCACAACCATCATGCAATTCAGGTCGTTCTCTTCACTTTCAAAGCTCTTCCTGCCTTTCCCAGGAAGGTTGCACTCTCTTTGGTGCACATTCCTAAAGAAGCACAGGCTGTCCAGACCCATCAGGAACCACTCTGATGATATCTGAGTGCACAGAAGTGTGCAATCCCCTTCTGCACCAGCTCTGTCCCAGTGTTTTTCTCGGGGGGAAAGAGAAAGAACAATTTTAAGGGAAACTTTGCCGGCAAAGCAGAGTTGGTGGAAGTGAAGGACCCTGCAAAACATTCTGCTCCCTGTGTTTCCTTTGGCATAGTTGCCCTTTCTAAAGGACTCCTGCCACGCAGAGCTCAGCGTTTGGGTTTTACAAGGCAAACAATGTTGGCTATGTCCCCAGGGTATGCAACGGGCGGATGCAGAGCAAGCTGGCCCTCGAGCTGGGACGGTGGAGCACAAACCAGCCCTTATTCCCAGAGCAGAGTGGCTGTGTTAGCACGCCTCGACTCACACACCGGCCCAAGACTGCTCCCAGCTCCGGCTTGGCATTGAGCACACACAACTGAGGGGCCTGGAGCAGCTCAAAGAGGAGGAAAAGGAGCTTATTTCTTGCTGAAACCCACTCCACAGCAACAACCCTGAGACATCAGCCGTTCTGCAGCGTAAAAGTTCTGGGAAAACAGAAACCTTTTAGAGGTTTGTGAAAGCAGGATGAAGATCGTGGACTAGTCTTTGTATTATAGGAGAAAACCACAGCAGAACAAAGTCCTGTTTTGTGGAAGAGTGAAAGAGACACCCAGAAAATTCCACATCATAGAATGGTAGGGGTTGGAAGGGATCTCTAGAGATCATGGAGTCCAATCCCCCCTCCAAAGCAGGACCACCTGGGGCAGGTCACACAGAACACATCCAGGTGGGTCTTGAAAGTCTCTACAGAAGGAGACTCCACAACCTCTCTGGGCCCAGAGAGTTCATAACTCTTTCATCAACAGATGATGCCCCAAAGAGTTCACAGCTTCCACACAGTCCCACAAGAGCTGAAGGTTTCACCTGCAGCATCATTTGGTGGGATCAAAACTGCATCTGGCTGGAGCAGCCCCAACAAAAAACTACAGAAGCTGGATGGTTCTTCAAGTCCAGCTCAGAGTCTCCAACATAAACCCAGTGAGCTCTAAACACAGCATGGCTCTGGACTTCACCAACTACTGACACAGTTCTGCCTCTGAATCCTTGTCAATTATTCTCTAGTTCTGGTTTCACATTAATCAGTGGCAGTAACTATTTCAAAGAATTAATGATTCTAAAGTCCTTAAAACTTAGGTTTTATCTGCTACTGAGGATAAAACAACAGAGAAGTGAAAGGAGAATTCTTTCCCACTCTTAGAAGAGTTGGTGCTCCAACCAAGACCATGACAAACGCCTCTGTCAAAATTATTCTGGGACCTGTGCTCTGGGAGCAGTTTTTTTCCTGTCTTGTTAGCAGAGTAGAATATTCTGGAAATCTTCTTGACCAAGACAGGGTCAGCCTGGATGTGCCTCATTTAGAATTATAGACTTGTTTAGGCCAGGAAAGAGCTTTCAGATCATCAAGTCCAACCATTAAACCCACACTACCACATCTGTTGCTAAACCACGTCCCTCAGCACTGCAAGCACATTGCTTCTAAACCCCTCCAGGATGGTGACTCCACCACTGCCCCGGGCAGCCTGTTCCAGGGCTTGACAACCCTTTTGGGGAAGAAATTGTTTCTCATGTCCAACCTGTACCTTCCCTGGCACAACTTGAAGCCACTTCCTCTTTATCCTAACCCTTATTACTTGGGAGAAGATGCTGACACCCCCACCCCGAACCTTGCTCCAACTTCCTTCCAGCAAAAAGGTCTCACCTCCGCCTCCTTTTCTCCAGCCTGAACAACCCCAGTTCCCTCAGTTGCTCCTCATAGGAGCAGATCCTCTCTAGACCCTTCACCAGCTTTGCTGCTCTTCTCTGGAGCTGCTCCAGCACCTCAGTGTCCTTCTGGGAGTGAGGGACTCAAAACTCAACTCAGTATTCAAGATGCTGTCCCACCAGCGCAGAGTACAGGTGGATGATCACCTCTCCAGTCCTGCTGGCCACACTACTTTGACACAAGCCAGGATGCTGCTGGCCTTTTTGGCTACCTGGGCACACTGCTGGCTCATGTTCAGCAGGCTGTCAACATGATACCCACACAGCAGTTAGCTCTGGACATACCACTGATATTTCTTTTGCCATTTTGTTCGCTGGTTCTCTGCCACAGAGCATCTTGGCAGAAGATATTTCAACCCAAGCTCTGGGTATCAATTTCTGATTACTTGTCCTCGGTGGTAATTCCTCTCCAAACATCACTCCTGCAGAATGAAGTGTAGTGATGAAGAACATCTCTCCTGGCTGGCTGGTACCCAGAGAAACCCAACAGAGACTGTTTAACCTCCACCTTTTGGTCAACTGAAGGTGGTTTAGCCTGACCTCTACTCTACAGTGCTCACCACCACCTGTGAATTCAGCCAGGAACAACCTGGGGAAGCACCTCAAGGCACAGCTCTGAACCTCACCTTTCAGAAACACCTGAATGAATCCACAGCATCTAAAGCAGCCTCCAACACATTCACCAGGGCAAACGTAAAATGAAACCCATTTTTCCTTATAATAAGCAGCTAAGGATCAAAAAGACAGAAATTAGAATACCTAATTATCCTGAAGAAATGCAATTAACACACTTAAGCTCCCAGCTTCATTAAACAAATCCTAACTTATTTCCTATTAACCTATTTCCACAGTTTCTGGGAGAGGGGCAGGTGCCTCCCGTCACCCTGTGCCAGGATTGCAGTCACCCCGCAGGGATCACACTGCATCGGACTGGGATGAACCTTCCTGCCCCAGCACTGCCTCAGAACAGGGCACCCAAAGAGGGGTGCAGGCTCCGAGGGGACGCTCGCAGAGTGTGTGGGGAGACACCTGGGCACGCCTCGAGGCTCTGTGTGAGGGGGAATGTGAGGAGACATAAACCTGGGGACATCCACAGAGGGTGTGAGGGAAAACCCACCTCAGTGAGGTCACCCACAGAGGCTGTGAGGGAAAGTGAGGGGACACAATGAGACACCTGCCTGGGAGGAAAGCACAGAGGGTGTGAGAAAGCACCCACCTTACAGGGGGGAAGCTGAGAGGTTGTGAGGAAACACGAGGGGACACTGACTTGGGGAGTACCCTCAGAGGGTGAAGGGACACCCCCCTTGAGGAGCACCCGGAGAGTCCCCCTGGGGGGCACCCACAAGGGCTGTATGTGGGGACAGGCAGGAACGCTCACCAGGGGCACTCTTAATGGCTATGTGGAGGCACGAGGGGACACCCTTCTGGGGTGAGGCACTCACTGGAGCTCTGGGAGGGTAAATGAGGGGACACCCACCCAAAGGGGCACTCACTGGAGCTCAGGGAGGGGTAATGAGGGGACACCCACCCAAGGGGGCACCAACTGGAGCTCTGGGAGGGTAAATGAGGAGACACCCACCCAAGGGGGCACTCACTGGAGCTCTGGGAGGGGATATTGGGCGATACCCAGCCAGGGGGTACCCACAAATGCTGTATGAGGAGACTCGAGAGGACACCCACCTGAGTGGCACAGAGAGAGGATATATGAGGGGACCCCACTCGGTGGGCACCCCGAGAGGCTGTTCGAGGGGTGACCTACCTGGGGGGGCACCCACAGATACTGTATGAGGGGACACGAGGCGACAGTTACCCGGGGGGCACCCACAGCGGTTGTGCGAGGGGACACGCACCTGGGGGGCACCCACAAAGGCTGCGTGAGGGGACACCCACTCGGGGGGCACCCACGGAGGCTGTACGGGGGGACACCCACCCGTGCGGGCGGCCCGGAGCCGCCGTACACGGTGCCGCCGCCGCGGGGCGCCCCGCCCGCTGCCCGCGGCCGGCCGGGCCCTGCCCGCGCCGCCATGGCTTCCCCTTCCCGCCTTCCACCGCCCTCGGCCGGCCGTGCCGGGCCCGGACCTGGGCCTCAGCCTCGGGCCCCGGTGGGTCCCCGCTGCACCACCCCGGCCGCCACCCCCCTCCTCCCCGCTCCCCGGCGCTCACCTGCCGCCGCCGCGGGGGGAGGCCGAGAGAGCGCGGGAGGTGGGTTAGGTGATGGCGGCTGCCGGCCCGGGCTCGCCGCTCCGCCGGGCTCCGCTCCGCCGCTGCCCGCCGCGCTGGTGCAGGGGCGGGCGGCGCTTCCTTCCCTGCCCCCGGGGAGCGGGAGGCATGCGCCGCAGGGCTCCGCCGGGGAGGCGGGGGCGACCGCCCGGCCTCTGCGGCCGCCGGCTCTGCCCCAGGGAGCGGCCGGGCGGCAGGGGAGCGGAGCGCAGCGGGTCGGGTCGGGCCGGGCGGTTCCGCCGCCGGGGCACAAAGGCAGGCGCGGCTGTGAGCGCTTCGCCGGAGCTTGGGAGCCGGCGCGGAGGGGAGGGAAGGGAAGCAGGGAGGCTGGAGCCTGTTAATGCTCGTCCGCCGGGGAGGAAGGGGCACCCCGCCGGCAGCCTGAAGCCAAGGCCTTGATCAGACCCAGGGCAAGATTTGGGGCCCCAAACGCAGCTTCTGCGAATTGTGAGCGGCTCTGAGCCGGCAGAGACTTTGCAGACACACGTACCGGCTGCTCACACGCTTTACTTCTGGGGCGAGAGTTGAGTACAAGGCACGGGAGGAGATTGCTTCACTCCCTTGGGGATGCTAAGGCGGCGGTGGTGGTGAAACTCCAAACTTTTAGCCAAACACCCCAGGGGCGGTCCCAAACCCGGTCCCAAACGATGTTAAAGAGACGAGGCCTCTTTTTTCTCCCCTTTTTTTCCCCCAGAAGCTGAAGCAGTTGCTGCTTTGTTTGCTGAAGTTTGCAGGACGGTGGGCATTTCATGCAGAGGAACAACAAACTTTCAATGCTGTTCGCTGCTTGTTTTGCTGGCGAGGAGGCTTCTCCCCAGTGGTGCACTGCCAGCGGCATCCGACTGTCTCTGTGCTTCCAGAGCTGAGCCAGGCTGCAGAGTAATTTCCTTTCGGGACACTGGTTTCAACCTGCTCATTCACTTAAAAACCAGCGAGTGAGTCATAACTCTTGGTTTGTAAATCTTCACAAGCAGTTCCTTTCCTAGTTTCTGGCAAAGGGAAGCCTGGTTCCTTAACCCAAAGTGCTGTCTTATTTTTGCTTTGCCACTGCATTCATTTATTTAGTTGCTTGCTTATTCCCATGGTCCTTGAACACCTATGGTGCTGCAGAGGATACTCTCATCATTTGGCTGGGGTGTTGCCAAAGTCCTAGGGGAAACATGCAGGCTAGGGTATAGCAGGTGAGCAGCAGTGGGTTATAGCAGGTACTAAGGGTCTCAGGCTGAAAATGGGGTGAGAGCTCTTGGCAGTGCCGGTGAGACGCTGCTCATACCCTACTGGGAACCTCTGCCGTGAGGAGAGTGAGTGCCAGTGCATGAGAATCACAGAATCAATAAGGTTGGAAAAGACCTCAAAAATCAGCAAGTCCAACCTGCCACCCAACACCTCCTGACTACTAAACCATGGCACCAAGTGCCACATCCAGTCCCCTCTTGGACGCCTCCAGGGATGATGACTCCACCACCTCCCTGGGCAGCACATTCTCACGGCCAATCTCTCTCTTTGAAGAATTTCTTCCTAATATCCAGCCTAAACTGCAAAATTGTTATGGAATCATAGAATTGTTGGGGTTGGAGAGGACCTCAAGGATCATCCAGTTCCAACCCTCTGCCATGGGCAGGAACACCTCACACTAGATCAGGTTGCCCAGAGCCACATCCAGCACAGCTTAAGAACTCCCAGGGATGAGGCTTCCACCACCTCCCTGGGCAACCTGTGCCAGTGTCTCACCAGCCTCATGGGGAACAACTTCTTCCTCACATCCTATCTTTTTTTTCCTATTACCCCCAGTCCTATCACTCCCTGACACCCCAAGAGTCCCTCCCCTGCCCCATTTAGCCCCTTTTCCCCTCAAACCCAGAGCACCTGGGCTCTGTTGGAGTCTCCTCCCACCCCAGGTGTGGCCACTTGGCCCTCCCCACCCACTCTGCTATTTATTCCCCACCAGGAAGGGCAGAAGCCCTAAGCTGAGCCCATCTGGGCTGGAGGATCCTCCTCTCATCGCTGGTGAGTGCCCCTGGTGCACACTGGGTGATGGTGGTGGTGACTACAAAGGCCGGGGGGCCTGCTGGCCCCCCGGTTGTTAGGGCTATGATTGATGACTCCTCCAGTATCATCCACGGGGTCTGGCTGGGGCTCCTCACTGGGGCTGAGCTCCTCTGGGTGGTAAGGGTCTTGCCCCTGGCTGTGGGCTGGGTGCAGGGAATGGTGGTGGTGGAGCAGGAGCTGTTTAGTCATAGGATATGTTGCTAATTACACTGTTCTGACCTGGAGGCAGTACAGCAACATTCAGCAAGCTTCTGGACACAGCTTTGTCTTCAATTTTATTTTTAAAGAGCATTCACACATAAATTGACTTGGCCCAAGAGTCTCTGTGGATACCAGAGCCCTTTCTTTCTTCCAGAGTAGCATTAGCCATGCATCAAGAACATTGTGGCCAGCAGGAGCAGGAAAGTCATTGTACCCTGTACTCAGGGCTGGTTAGGCCACACTTTGAGTACTGTGTCCAGTTCTGGGCCTGTGAGAGTCTAAAGCTTGTCTCTCCTGGTGTGACTCAACAAAGATAAAATGACTTGCTGCTTGCCCAGACAATAGCTGATGTGCGTTGGGCAGAGCCACTGGAAGGACTCTTGGAAGGTGCAAAGATAACCTTGCTCACGGGACTGCAGCTGGCCTACAGCAATGGTCCAAGGGCCCAGCCAGCACGCCTGCAGGACAGGATCATTTCCAGCCATCAGATACCCCCGGAAAGGACAATGGATTCCCTGATGTGTAAAGGATGTGTGGGTAGGTAGATGGAGCAGGAGGAGGTGGAGGCCTCCTCCCCCCTCCATCCAGACGGCTGCCCAAACTCACCTGAGGACACAAAAAGATTTCCTGGGGAAGATACCTGGACACTTACCTAAGGATGATTTCCCAGAACGATATCCTGGGGAACAATGCCTGGACACTTGCCTGAGGACTAAAAAACTGTATAAAAGACTGGAGCAACTACTGGCTTTTAGGAGAAGAAAACAGGTTGAAGAAAAACGGAGAAGAAAACTGGAGAAGCAAAATGCAGCACCACCCGCAGGAAAGCTCACGGGCCAACACAACGGATCCTGGACTCTGAAAACCCTCTCTCCGTGCCCTAAGTTCCGCCTGCTGCAACTCATGGAGCTGAGGAAGCTGCCCAGAGGACCACATCCCTTCTACAGCCAAAGCCTCAGCACCCTTCCTCTACAGACCCAACATCTCCTGCAGCACCTGTCCTCCACAGACTCAAACTGTCTTGGGGGGTGAGGGGTGTGGTAATATAATTCCTTCCCTTTTCTCTCTTCTCTCTCTTCTCTCTCTATCCCCTTCTGATCTATCCACTTTATTTATGTCCATCCACTGTATTTATGTAATAAATAGTCTAGCTGTTGATATTTTGGCCTCGTTTGTGCCTCTAATTTCACAACACGGGAATATTCATTAAAAACCTGAATCTCTTTCCCACTCAGGATCGAGACATTGGATCTTTACAGGGCCCCTCAGTTTAAGGTGGACATTGAGACACTTGAATGGGTCCAGAGAAGGGCAAAGAGGCTGGGGAGAGGTCTGGAGCACAGCCCTGTGAGGAGAGGCTGAGGGAGCTGGGGTTGCTTAGCCTGGAGAAGAGGAGGCTCAGGGGAGACCTTCTTGCTGTCTAAAACTTCCTGAAGAGAGGTTGTGGCCAGGAGGGGGTTGGTTTCTTCTCCCAGGCAACCAGCACCAGAACAAGAAGACACAGTCTCAAGCTGTGCCAGGGGAGGTTTAGGCTGGAGGTGAGGAGAAAGTTCTTCACTGAGAGAGTTGTTAGCCGTTGGGATGTGTTGCCCTGGGAGGTGGTGGAGTCCCCATCCCTGGAGGTGTTCAAGAGGGGATTGGATGTAGCATTTGGTGCCATTGCTTAGTCAGGAGGTGTTGGGTGACAGGTTTGACTTGATGATCTTTGAGGTCTCTTCCAACCTTGGTGATTCTGTGATGGGAGGAACATGGTGAAGGGAGCAAAGTTTCCTGACCTCCAGCCTGCAATTCAGCAGCTAAGGAAAATCAGGTTCATTGTTGCTTCCTGCACACAGCTGCTGGCTGTGCTGTTTCCAGCAGTTTTGTTCAAGCAAGTCATTTTGGAATACAAAAGCACATCACAGTTCTCAGGGACAAGAACACACAGGCAAACGTCTTATCAGCTCTGTTTTATCTATGGTAAGAGCAGGAGATAAATTATCATAGTATCAGTCAGGGTTGGAAGGGACCACAAGGATCTAGAAGGCCACAATGAGGTCACCTCAGAGCCTTCTCTTCTCCAGCCTGAACAGCCCCAACTCCTTCAGTCTGTCCTCACAGGAGAGGTGCTCCAGCCCTCTGCTCATCCTCATGGCCCTTCTCTGGACACCTTCCAGCACCTCCAGATCCCTCTTGTAATAGGGGCTCCAGAACTGGAGGCAGTACTCCAGGTGGGGTCTCACCAGAGCTGAGTAGAGGGGGGAGAATCCCCTCCCTTGACCTGCTGACCACATTAGTGAGTGGATAGCACGGTCTGACCATTTGAAACATGCTCCTGTCCCACATCCCCGGGGGTCAGGCCTGGTTTGGTAGGTAGAGGACTTGTGGGGATAGGAAAAATTAGACTGTGAGGTTGGAGTCTGGGAAAGGACAGAATTCTCCAGGGCAGGAAAGCACACATGCTCCCCAAAGCAGACACCTCTGCAGTCGAAGCAGAAGGAAATCTGTTCCACAGCACTTGGCATATGTCAGCCTTGCTTCTTGAGATGTGTTACCACAGACTTCATTGCCATCTACAACTACCTGAAGGGAGGTTGTAGCCAGGTGGGGGTTGGTCTCTGCTCCCAGGCAAGCAGCACCAGAAGAAGAGGACACAGTCTCAAGCTGTGCCAGGGGAGGTTTAGGCTGGAGGTGAGGAAGAAGTTCTTCATAGAAAGAGAGACTGGGCACTGGGATGTGCTGCCCAGGGATGGGGTGCTGGGTGCTTCCATGTTCAGCCTCTGAGCTGAAAGAACAGCAGAGCATCTCCCTGAGGTCCCATTAAGGATGATTTGTCTTCCTGATCCGTAATTTTGGTGGAAATGAGAGCAGTGTCCCCACTGGACAGATGACAAAGCCAGGAGCACTAATTGGCCCCCTTGTTAGGGTGGCTGGAATGGCAGGGGAACATCTTCCCCAGCCTCAGGAGCTGCTCATCCCATTTGCAGCTGTATTGCAGGGGGTAGGAACAGGCACTCATTAGACGTGGCTCTGGATGCATTAGAGGCAAAAGCTGCTGTGGGTTATCAGAGGCTGAAATCAAGAGTTCAGGTGATGGCTTTTTTATTTTCATACAGATATATTTCCTTTTCAGTGAGGAAAAGGAGAAGATTAAAACCAAAACAGAATAAAAGGGACTCAGCTCACAGATCTTCTTGACAGGTAACCTGTGGCTTTGTGGCCAATTACAGTTCCTGCATGGGGCTGTGTTAGAACACCAGGCTGTCCTGCCACGCTGCTGCTTCACTGGGATGTGAGTCATAGCTGATGCCAGCTGCAGGCACAGCCACGTCCAGGGCACTAGGGAGGTCGATAGCCTCGGGTTCTGCCAACCCTTTCCTCTGCTGGTGCCACTTTTGCATTCCCCAAGCATGCCTTTTGAGCTTTGGGGCCAAAGCAATCCACAACAGTGAAATTCTGCTGTGACTGTCAAAGGCTTTTGGGGAAGAAGCAGCAGGGAAAGGGGCGTGGGGGAGTCCATCCTGAACTTTGAGCTCAGTCAGTATTGGAGGTCCATATAGCATAGAATCAGAAGAGTAGTGAAGAGGTGATTGGGAGCAGTCAGCATGGCTTTGCCAAGGGCAAATCCTGCCTGACAAACCTGGTGGCCTTCTATGAACAAGTGACAACATTAACAGCTGAGGGGCGAGCAACTGATGTCATTTACCTGGACCTGAGCAAAGCCTTTGACACTGTCCCACACCACATCCTGGTCTTCAAGCTGGTGACACATGGGTTTGATGGGTGGACCACTAGATGGATGCAGAACTGGCTTGATGGCTGCACCCAAAGAGTGGCTGTCAATGGCTCCATGTCCCAGTGGAGGCCAGGGACAAGCAGAGTCCCTCAGGGATCAGTCCTGGGACCAGGCTTGTTCAACATCTCTGTGGGGGCCATGGGCAGTGGCATTGAGTGCAGCCTCAGCAAGTTTGCTGATGGCACCAAGCTGTGTGGTGCAGCAGACAGCTGGAGGGAAGGGATCCATCCAGAGGGACCTGGGCAGGCTGGAGAGGTGGGCACAAGCCAACCTCAGGAGCTTCAACAAGACCAAGGGCAGGGTCCTGCAGCTGGGTCGAGGCAATCCCAGGCACAAATCCAGGCTGGGCAGGGACTGGCTGGGGAGCAGCCCAGAGGAGAGAGACTTGGGGGTGCTGGGGAGGAGAAGCTCAACAGGAGCTCTCAGGGTGCACTTGCAGCCCGGAAAGCCAAGCAGAGCCTGGGCTGCAGCAGGAGAAGTGTGGCCAGCAGGGCAAGGGAGGGGATTCTCCCCCTCTACTCAGCTCTGCTGAGACCCCACCTGGAGTACTGCCTCCAGTTCTGGAGCCCCTATTACAAGAGGGATCTGGAGGTGCTGGAAGGTGTCCAGAGCAGGGCCAGGAGGATGAGCAGAGGGCTGGAGCACCTCTGCTGTGAGGACAGACTGAAGGAGTTGGGGCTGTTCAGTCTGGAGAAGAGAAGGCTCTGAGGTGACCTCATTGTGGCCTTCCAGGATCTGAAGGGGGCTCCAGGAAGGCTGGGGAGGGACTGCTCAGGCTATCAGGTAGTGATAGGACTAGGGGGAATGGAATGAAGCTGGAGGTGAGGAGGAAGTTCTTCCCCATGAGAGTGGTGAAGCCCCAGAATGGGTTGTCCAGGGAGGTGGCTGAGGCCCTGTCCCTGGAGGTGTTTAAGCCCAGGCTGGATGAGGCTCTGGGCAGCCTGCTCTAGTGTGGGCTGTCCCTGCCCATGGCAGGGGGGTTGGAACTCGATGATCCTTGTGGTCCCTTCCAACCCTGACTGAAACTATGAAACTAAGAATCAACCAGGTTGGAAAAGACCTCAGAGATCATCAAGCCCAAATGTGGGTCCACTGAGTTTCAGGCGGCTCCAAACTCTGCTGGGAGAAGTAGTGCCAGTGTTGGCTTTAAAATATACCAAGCAGGCTGCTGCTGGTTCCAAACAGGGCTCAGGTGGGGCTTGAGCACTCATTTCCCTCTTGCATGACATTTGCTCATGTTAAGAGCTGCAGTGAGCATGGGGCACAGCCTGGGGGGGCAGCAGGGCAGGGGCACAGCCTGCAGCAGGTCAAGGTGGTGGCCCTCTTCCTACCTCTTCCTGCCCCATTTAGCTCCTTCAGTCTGATCACAGGCAGTGAATTAGATGGAGTACAACTGGCTCATGTAGTAACATGGTAAATTGAAGAGTTTAGTTGTTATTTAATAAATGCCAAGGAGACTCATGAGGCCTTGAAGTTATAATAGAAAGATCTAATTTAGAAAAAAAGGAGCAGAGATGCCCATGAAAGCTGCCAGCAAGCAGTGCTGGATATTGAACATTTCTATTTGCCTTCTGAACAGAGCAGAAGTGATGTGAGCTTCTTCACAGCAGGGCTTCCTGCTGCCTGGGGAAGCAGCATCTGAGGCAGGAGGAGGTCTGAGGGCAGGAGGAGGTCCAGGAGCAGCTCTCAGTGGAGCTAGCTCCTGAGATGCTTTGCTGTGCCTTGCCTTAGAAGACATCATTGCTGTAAAGCACCTTTGGATGTCAGATTTTGTTCAGAAAAGAGACTCACCAGCTCTGTGAAGCACATCAAGTGGGAAAGCACAGCACAGAAGCCAGGTTACAGAATCCATTTGATGTTTCTGAGTCAAATCTGATGAACTTCCCATTCATTACTGACCGTTATATGAAAGGTCTCTCTTCACTGGTAACTCCCAGTGTATCTGGCATAAAAATATTACTCAGGAAGTGCAATTTTGTGCCCAGAACCTTGACCTTTCCTTGCTATCTTTATGGCAGGGACCTCTAAAATGTCTAGGGATGTGAGGCACCTCTCATGTTCTGTGCCTGGAACTTCTTTTTTGTACAGAGGAGACCTCCTCACTCTCCACAACTCCCTGAAAGGAGGCTGGAGAGAGGTGGAGGGGTTGGTCTCTTGTCTCTAGTAAGAAGGGATAGGACAAGAGGAAATAGCCTCAAGTTGTACCTGGGGATGCTTAGGTTGGGTGTTAGAAGAAACTTCCTCACTGAAAGGGTTCTTTAAGGCTGGAACAGGCTCCCCAGATTGACTCCCCATCCCTGGAGGCATTTGAGAGAGACAGATGTGGTGCTGAGGGACATGGTTCAGCACCAGACTTGGCAGAGTTAGAGAATGGTTGGGCACCATGATCTTAAAGCCCTTTCCCAACCAAAAGGATTCTGTGATTCGAACTCTTTCCCATCTAGGTTAAATTGGACATTTTTTTTCCCACCTGTGCAAGCATGGAATGTGTCCTATGGGCCCTGGAGAGTTTTCCTTGCACAAGCCTTCCCTTTGCCTGCCAGCAAAGCCCACGGAGCTGGATGGAATGCTGTCTGTATTCCCACGGGGACGTTTCCAGCTGGATTCTGTTCTTGTCACAGTTCTACTTGTGCCCATTAGGTGTCAGACTCTTATCGGCAGAGTCTCCTCCAGTTTCTAGGGGTTTGAGACGAGGCGAGTTTGAGACGCCAGGAGCTGGGCTGGTTTGCTTAGGGTATTGGCTGCAAGCTCACCTGCGAGTCCTGCCCAAAACCAGCAAACCGGGTGGTGTGGTGCCCCCTGGGCCACCAGACAGGGACTTTCTGCTGACCTTGTCCCTGACCTGACTATCTGTGGTTCCTCTGGAGCTGTAGGCTGAGCATTCTGCTCCTGCCCTGATACTGCAGGGCTTTGCAGGTGTTTATATTTTAGATCACATGTAATTGCATTCCTCACGTCAGCTCTTCCTGGTGCAAGAGCTCCTTCCTTCTGCTCTCAGAGCTGTAGGGTCACTGAAGCACTGCCAAAGCAGTGACAGGTGTCATTCCACCTTCATCCATCACCCCCTTGGAGATGAGCAGTTTGAAGGCTGGTGCCAAGCCAGGGCAGCACTATGAATGCAAGCTGCTGGGACAAGCTCAGCCATTTCCTGCATCTCAGGGCTTGGGAGCACTGATGAACACATTGGGATTCATTCAGAGATGGAAAGTCAGGCTTCCCACCACCACCACCTTTTCTCTCTTTTAATGAACCATGTGCAGAGTTTCCTACAGCCACACTTTGATTTCACCTGCAAGCTGGGATATAAACACAGGCATTAGGTGCCATGAGCCTAGGTAGAGGGGGATGAAAAGGGGTCTGTGAGCTTTAAAATGGCCTATTTAAAGGGCAGGATCAAAGGTGCACAGTGGGATGGCCTCCTTCCCTGCTACACCAAGGAAAGCCATAATGAAACTGAGATGCTGTGCTTGCTGTGTTTCAAAGGGAAATGCTTCTGCTTTGACTCTGTGCTGCAATTGCTGAGAGCTTTAAGAGGGCTGGGGGAGGAAAAGAAAACACACAGCACTCCAGCTGCCCTCATTACTGCTCCTCCAGCCCTTCTGCTGAGATGTCCCAGCACAGCCATGGACTTGTCCATCTGCAATTGGCACATCTTGTATCTACAGAGCACCTTTTCTTCCCTGGCTGCTGGCTCAGGAGCATCCTTGCAGCCACCCACGAGGCAGGGCGCTGCGGGACCGCTGGTGTGGAGCATCTCCAATTCCCAGCAGAGCCATCCTGAGCACGCTCCCAGCCTCCATTCGTTTCAAGCCAGCCTTTTTAAAAGGCATCTTCACAGCTTTTCAGATCACCTTCAAGGAGCACTCTATTTTTAGCCTTTGTGGACTCTCTGGGCCGCCAAGAAGCGAAGCCTCTCTGCTGTGAATCCACAACAGGGCCATTGGCTGGTGTGCAAAGTCTCCAGCTGAAGCCTGCCCCCAAGGGACTGACTTGTCCCCAAGGAGTGCCTCGAGCCCACACTGCCTTCCTGGGCGTGCCGAGGTGGGCAGCAGGGAGGGCAGGGGCCAGGGCCATGGTGCACAGCAGGGCTCCAAGACCTTTGCTGCTGCCAAATGCGCTTTGCTCGAGCAGGCTTTGAATGAAGGCTTTGCAGCCGGCTGCTGCGTGCTTCAGTGGTCAGAATGCTTCCTTAAATGAGGTTTGGATCAAACTGAAGATCACAGGTGTTTTGAATTTTCATCAAACTGAAGCAAAACCCATGCTGGGCCAGAGAGAGTCCCTGCAATCCTTTGCCTTGGGTTCTTCTCTGGCAAACTAGCACAGAACAAATCACCCTCAAGCAGCACAGCCAGGCAGAGCAAAAGCCTTCCTGCTGCTCTGCAGGGTGAAGGGGACCTCCCAGGAGCAGTTTCAGGCTGGTTTCATCAGCATTTGGCAGGCATGCAAACAGTTAGCTGAATGATTTCTTTAACCCACAGGGAGAGCAGAATGAGGACTGAGGAAAAAGTCACCTCCCAGTTGTCCAGCTGGAAGAAATGGAGGGCAGGAGCACCCTTGCTATGTGCTCACTGCAGCTGCACACACTCCACATTCACGCCCATGTGCACTCCTGGTGTTCCATGGGGTTTTTAGGGCCATGGCACCTGTCCAGTGATGGCAACTGTGGACTAAGTGCAGTGTCAGATTCTCCCTCCCATTCTGCAGAGCTGTCAGTTGTGGAGGAGTATTGACTGAGGCAACAGATCCATAACAGCTTTGGAAACAGAGGAGGAGATCAAATCCTGTCCTTCTGCTTAAGAAAAACATGGTATTTAGAGAGGAACTTTCTCCTGGCTGGGGCTTGTGCTGCTGGCATTGACAGACAGCTCTTCTCCACAGTTTTCTTACCCTGGTCCTGAGTTCTCTGGCAGTGGTCTGAGCCCCTTGGAATCATAGAATTGCCTGGCTGGAAAAGACCTTAAGCTCACCAAGTCCAACCATAACCTAATATCTCCTTGTGCACAACTGTTAGACCATGACCCTAAGCACCTCATCCAAACATCTTTTAAACATCATTGGAGAGTGACCCAGTGAGGATTTGACTGGATAACCTTTGAAGGTCCCTTCCAACCCAAACCATTTTGTGATTCTATGATACTATGACCCAAACCCACTCTGATCCATCCAGCACCTCTAGAGCAGCTGGCTTTGTGGCACCAGGAGGCTGGGAGCTGCCAAGCAGAGGTGACAGTGTGGGACTCCAAACTTCACCCAAACTGGGGCTCCCAGAGAAGGTCTAAAGATGCACCGCCCCGACTGGCTCCTTCCCTGCTCTGCTTTGTGCTCGCTCCTTGCTGCACCCCACACAGTGCAGGGTGAGGGCTGGGTGCCATCCATCCAGCTTGGCTGAGGCTCTGAAAGGCCAGGAGTGTGGAAGGGAAGGAGTGGAGGCAGCGCCCCAAGCTCGCCGCAGCGTCTCGGGTGAGCTGAGCGTGCAGCCAGGCGTGGGCTGGGGAAGCCGGAGCAGCTTGCAGACGTACGTGCTGCAGACCAGGAGGAAGGAACAGGCTGCAAGGAGCTCGTGGGAGGAAGAGGAGGAGGAAACTGGGTGTCAGCAGATTGAGAGCTGGGAATGTGTTAGTGGTTGTATTTGGGATATGATCAACGTTTCCTTGTGACTTGCACAATCTGCAGGGGCCTGAGTGGTACAAAAAAGAATTAAACTCAGTGGGAGTGCAGCTCCTACATCTTCTTATGCTGCAGGAGGCTGCAAAAAAGGAGGCTGAAGCCCTCACACCCTGTGCAAGGGCACTGCAAGTCAGAGCATGGGCTCCTCTGGCTGCCATGGGGGCAAGAGATGGGTGAGTTGGTGGGTGGCAGTGAGCAGTCACCCTGTGCAGGGAGCTGGGGCGCGCATGGCTGATGGGTGCTGCCACCCCCATGGTGTGCAGCCTCCTTTTCCTCTGGATACCAGTGGGGTTGGACCGAGTGACCTTGAAAGAACCTTTCCAAGCCAAACCATTCCATGATTCCATAAGGGAGGAGCTGCTGTACTTGTTTGGAGCTCTGGGCAGCGGCTTGGCCTCAGCACACTGGGGAAAGGGGAGCTGGGAGCACGGAGAGGAGCAGCACTGCTGCTGGGGAGGGATGAGGGGATGACTTTTCATCACCCACTCATATCTCTGCCATGGTAATTCATAGAAGTGTCACTGGCACATCTGTTCAGAGAGAGAGAAGTAATCCAGGTCCAGCTGAGCCACGAAATTGCTTTCAGAGCTGCTGACTCCCAGCTCGGGGCTGTGCGGTCAGCCTGACTGCAGGCTGGGGATTTGTGATTTATTTTGCTCTCCTCTTCCTTGCGGACAGCAGAGCTCAGTCACGTGGGAAGCAGGCAGGGCCAGCGGTTTTCAATCCTGGTTCCCCCCTGGTGCCATTCTCTGGGTAAAGAGGGGCCAGCAGGGCTCGTTCATGACACCCTGAAACCCCTCCCACCCTGTCTCTGGCAGGTTTTGTATCTTGCTCGTGGCCAGGTTGCTCTGCTTGTCCTTTTCCTATGGCTTATAGGAGGAGGATTCATTCTCTGCCTGCATGGATTTGGCCTCTGCTCTGGGACCAGATCCCGTTTCTCCTCTAGATGGTGCAACTGCCATTGAACACCAAAAAAAGCACCGAGATGCAGCCAGCCCCCAGCCCCCACAGCAGAATGTGGGGTGCAGCAAGCCCTAGCATCTGTCTCTAGCTCCCCACGACTCATTCCAGGTCTCTTCCGTGCTGGCAGGACCCTCACAGATTCCCCACCTGAGGCTCTGTTCCAGATACCTGTGGAGCATCATCGCTCCTGTAGCCGTGGGCACAGGGCTGTGTGGAACCAAAGGGATGAGAAATCTGTCTCCTGCTATTCCTGGCATTTCTGTCCTTGGCAGAACATGTCCTGGCAGTGCCCGAGGGAGATGCTGGCAGATCACAGCGGAAGGTGGAGGAGATGGGACAGATCCTGAGGGTGACCCCGTGCAGGCAGGTCGTTTCCGTTCCTGCTGGGTGTGAGGCTGCAGATGCCATCGCAGGCTTTCGTTAGACGCCCTGCTTGCCTGCCATCCCCTGACTCACCTCCAGTCGAGGAGGGATGTGGCTGCCAAACCTGCAGGGCTGGGCGGGAGAACAGCTCCTGCGATGGGCAGCTCAAGGCTGGGACACAGTGAGCCACTGTCCCACCTGGACCTTCTGCCCCTGCACCCAGCCGATGGCAGCACGAAGGATGCACACGGAGCTGCTGTTCTCCTCCAGGGCCACCAACGCGGGAGAGCCATCTCCTTGCAGCCACAGGGCATTTCTGGCTTATGGGTTGCATCAGGGCAGAGTGAGCTTGGCTGGCTTTGCTGACTAGGTGAGGAGAGCCATCCATGAGCTGAGCAGACTGGATGTGGGTCCCTGCAGACCCAAGGGAGATCCCGGGCATGGTTCTCCCTGCTCGGCTTTCTGTGGGGTTAGCCTAAACAAAGGGGGAGCAAAGCTTCACGATTTGAGTGAAACAATAGGAGAGATTCCAGCACACAGAAAGATTTGCTCCTGTTAAGCTTTGCTGGCAAGCTTTAGAGCCTGTATTTTAAATAAATGTTATGGGTGCATTTAAAACCACACCATATGTTCTCCTGTGGATCTTTCTGGGAGCTGCTGCAGCGTGGCTCTCGACTGGATCTCCTCCTCCTCCTCCTCCTCCCCGCTCTGTCGGCTTGCCTGGCTATGTTTTGCTGTGCCACCCACGGTGCCAAAGCTGGAGCAGAGCCTTGTGCCCTGATTCCTCCTTGCAGCACTGAGGAAGCCACGTTTGGGACTCCCCACGCCCCTGTGCCCAAACACCAACGTGCTGCATGGAGTCCCTGCTGTGAGCATGGGCTGCAAAATAAATGCTTATTACTGGGGAGGTTTTGCCAGAGAGCAATTTGCTGGAGCCCAGGGAGGCTGTGGATGACCTCTTCCTGGAGGTGTTAAAGGCCACACTGAAAGGGGCCTTGAGCTATGTAGTCTAGACCTGATGTCCCTGCCCATGGCGTGGGCGTTGGAACTAGATGATCTTTAAGGTCCCTTCCAACCCACCCCAACCCACTCTGTGATTCTATGACCTGCTTTGCATCCCTGTCACGATCCCTGCTGCTCTGCCACCCATCTCCTCACTCTAATTTTCGGGAAGCCCCCCAAAGCTTGGAGCTGCTGCAGGGTTGTGGTGGAGTTCTTAGTTCTCCTCGACCACTGTAGGTGGCACTCCGGCCCCGCCGCCCTGCCTGGCTGCCAGCGAGCTGTAATGCTGGCGAGGAACCGGGGGACGAGCTCTAAGTTTGCAGCAGCTCTTCCCTTCTGACAGATTACTGCTTCATTTGTAAGAGGAGAACTTCTCATTAAGTCCATTTTTGACATTTTGTTGAGAGGGATGGGGTGGAGGGGGGAAGGAAAGCAAATCCTCGTGATGCTGAGCGCGCCGGAGCCGAAGCGCGGCTGAGCCTTCGCAGCTCTGGGGGCTGGGGTTGAGGGTTCTCATTTTCTTGCTTTGGCACTAAAGTCCCTTTTTTTTTCCTTTCTGTTGGGTTGGGTTTTTTTTTGGGGGGTGTTTATTCAGCTCTGAGCACAATTGCTGCTGGTGGGCAGAGTGTTTAAACCCTAGACCCCAGCTGCAAAGCCAGGAGGGCTTTGGAGCGGAGAAACAGCAGCTCTCCGCTCCGGCAATGCTGGGAATTCAGTGCTAATCCAATAAGGTTTGATTAAAAGTGCATTTCCAAGGCAAAATCCAATCTACCTGCTCTTATCACTGCTCTCAGCGCTGTGAGAGCGTCTGGGCACACCAGGCTTGGGCTGCACTCGGACTTGGGGATTGCAAAGCATGAGGTCAGTCCCGGCTCCGCCAGCGACCCGTGGCTGCATGCTGGGGACCTTGGGACAGCCCTCTGGGGATCCAGGGACAGCCCTCTGGGGACCAGTTTTGCCTTTGGGTGAAGCTCTGCTCTTGCCACGCTCCCTTTGCAAGCTCTCCTAATTGTTAGGGCAGAATTAAGCCTGATTTTAGTGTTAATTATGCAAATTAAGCTGGATGGGAACCTCTGCTGTGAGGTTGTTATTGCTTTTATTTCTTTTTCCCGGGGTGGAGGAGCAACCAACCCTTTGGAAAAAAAAAAAACCAAACAATAATCTTGCTTCTTGCACAACCCTGAACCTTCCTACCCTTTGGGTTCCTTTCAAGTGGAAAAAGCTGCTGAGCAAGGTTGCTGCCATAAGCTCCTAGGACATTTTCATTGATCCACATCATACTTTTGGAGAGAGCAAGCATCAAGGAGCACTGGGTGACGTTAGAGCTGTGTTTTAATGATGAAAAACATTGCAAGCAGCCTAAAGAAAGCCAGCCCTTCATGGCAAAGGAGGCAGTTCACCTCTCTTCTCTCAGGAAAAACACTTTTTCCCTCCCCCCTCATTATCCAAGCTGCTGATGCCATGAGCCTCTCAGGGGTGAGGACCGCGCTGGTCTTGCCCAGCTCGTGCCAGCGTCATTGTCGTCAACAAAGTCAACCACAGACTTGTATTAAAGTGCTCTGAGATTTTCCTCTCCTGCACTAATTGCTTCTCTGGGATGGACTTTTCCCACCCCCACCCCCCCAATGCCAACACAGGTATAAATCACCTTGTTCTTATTGCTTTGTACAGCCCCAGCCAAAGGAGGGCTGCGTGGCGATGGCCAGCGCTTCAGCGAGCAGCCGCAGTCTTGTTTAGGTGCTTGCTTTCCAGAGCACTTTTTAATCAGCTCTTGGAAACCTGATTTCCTTGAATTAACAGCTGCTCCCTGCTCTGTCTGCCTTTCCAAGCTGGGATAAACACTCAGCCACTGATGGTTCACAAGATCACAGGATGTCAGGGGTTGGAAGGGACCCAAAGAGATCATTGAGTTCAAACCCCCCTGCCAGACCAGGACCATACAATCTAGCTCAGGTCACAGAGGAACACATCCAGACAGGCCTTGGAAGTCTCCAGAGAAGGAGGCTCCACAACCTCTCTGGGGAGCCTGTTCCAGTGCTCTGTGACCCTTACAGTAAAGAAGTTCCCCCTTATGTTGAGCTGGAGCCTCCTGTGCTGCAGCTTACATCCATTGCTTCTTGTCCCATCACAGGGAGCAAGTGGTTCAAACCCTTCCCTTTCGCTGCACTGGTCCCTGTCTGGTGTCAGCCTCGGTGCCGATATGGCCTGGCAGAGGTGGCCACAGGAGCAGCCTGGATGATGGATTCAGGGCTGGGCTTGTCCCCAGATGAGCTGCCCTCTCTCTGTCCCTGCCAGGTTTGCAGCTTCCTCCTTGGCAGAGGTTGCTCCCTCTGAGCAGAACACCTGTCTCAGCAAAGTTGATCAAATCCTTCTCCTCTGGTGAATGACATGCTCCTGCCTGAGAAAAGCAGATTACAGCATCTCTTATCCATGATGGCTTGGAGTGCTGCTGCTTACTTGTTTCAGGGAAGGAGTCTTGTAGACAGAGGTGACCTTGTTTGTGTTTTACCCTGGGAGGTGGGGTTAGGGCTAAAAACCTACATGAGAAGGTGCTTTAAGCCACAGACCTGGTCACCTTCTCACCCATGGGACTCTTGCTGTGGACATGAGTGACATCAGGAAGTGTGGTGAGACACTGGAGCTGGTTGCCTAGGGAGGTTGTGGATGCCCCCTCCCTGGAGGTGTTTAAGGCCAGGTTAGATGAGTAGTCTTGTTTAGTGGAAGGTGTTCCTGCCTATGACAGGGGGGTTGGAACTAGATGATCTTGAGGGTTCCTTCCCACCCAACCCATTCTATGGATCTATGACTCTACCAAGGGAACAAAAGAAGTGCAGCTTGCCCCCTCTGGGAGAAATGCAAAGGCTCTTCAAGTGCAGATCTGTTACTCCCTTAGACAGACTGAGTGGGAAAGAAGGAACGGGTTGGAGGGGTGGGAAAGCAGGAAGGGTTGGAGGGGTGGGAAAGCAGGAAAGGGTTGGAGGGGTGGGAAAGCAGGAAGGGGTTGGAGGGGTGGGAAAGCAGGAACGGGTTGGAGGGGTGGGAATGCAGGAAGGGGTTGGAGGGGTGGGAAAGCAGGAAGGGTTGGAGGGGTGGGCAGGGGGTGGAGGGGTGGGAAAGCAGGAAGGGGTTGGAGGGGTGGGAAAGCAGGAAGGGGTTGGAGGGGTGGGAAAGCAGGAAGGGGTTGGAAGGGTGGGAAAGCAGGAAAGGGTTGGAGGGGTGGGAAAGCAGGAAGGGGTTGGAGGGGTGGGAAAGCAGGAAGGGGTTGGAGGGGTGGGAAAGCAGGAAAGGGTTGGAGGGGTGGGAAAGCAGGAAAGGGTTGGAGGGGTGGGAAAGCAGGAAGGGGTTGGAGGGTTTCTCCAGAGAGGGCTGTGCACATGGCAGCACGGTGCCCGGCAGATGGTCCACCAGGCTCGGTGCGCTTGACGGGGTGGTGGGAGAAGTTATTATGAAAGACTGCTGTGACATTCACAGCACAGATCTGCCAAATGGTGTCTAGAGGAGAAGGAAGGAGCACATTGCAGTGCTGCATAAATTGGTGCAGAGAGAGATCTGAGGCTGTGTTTCATAGCAGGGTGGAAAGAAGCCTTCAGCTGACGGTGGTGGTGGTGTGTCCGGGCAGCGCCCTGCGCGAGCCCTCAGAGGGACAGAGCAGTTGTGGTCTTCTTGATGCCTTTTGCCATTGGGCTGTTCTTCACTTCTAAAAGCTGCTCCTTCTGTGACACTTCTCAGCTGTCTCAGCTGAATGCTATGGAGAGTCAAGCCAGTGCTCTCCCTTGGTTCTCAGGTGCCCTGTCCTAGCTGCAGCTGAAGGTCTCACGGAGCCACAGAGATCTCTCATCCCTTGGGCCCATTCTGGTGGAGCAAGGGCTGCCAGGTCCCAGACCAGTGTCCCTCACCACCTGCACTGCAAGCCTGGTTCAGAAGAGGGCTGTACTGTTGCTTTCTCTGTTGTGTGGGCACAGTTTCTCCTGGAGGTCTCATTTCTGCTTTTTGGACAGAACAATCCCAGCTCCTTCTGGTCCAGCTTGGATTTAGGTGAGATTTATTTCCCTGCTTTCTCTATTGCTTTGCTTTCAGGGTCAGTTCTCCTCCACAGTGACCCATCCTGGGAAACTCAACAGAAGCACCTCCATGATCCTTCTTTTTCACTTGTTCATGATTTCCTTAGCTTCCTCTGAATCTTGAGGAGGGCTTTTGTTTGTCCATGTCAGCTGCATCCACAAGACCTCCCCACACAGGCACCCACGCTGTGCCAAGGTGCTGGAGGGCCGTGCTGCACTCAGCTCAGCTCAGAGCAGGACCTGCTCCCTGCTAAAGCACCTGCCCTACAAGTGGGGGAGGTTGGGGCAGCAGAGAGACCTCCCCCTGGGAGGACTTTGCCCACCAACACAGCAGAAAGATCTGCCCCTGGGAGGACTTTGCCCACCAGTACAGCAGAAAGATCTACCCCTGGGAGGACTTTTCCCACCAGTACAGCAGAAAGATCTGCCCCTGGGAGGACTTTTCCCACCAGTACAGCAGAAAGATCTGCCCCTGGGAGGACTTTTCCCACCAGCAGAAAGATCTGCCCCTGGGAGGACTTTTCCCACCAACACAGCAGAAAGATCTGCCCCTGGGAGGACTTTTCCCACCAATACAGCAGAAAGATCTGCCCCTGGGAGGACTTTTCCCACCAACACAGCAGAAAGATGTGCCCTTGGGAGGACTTTGCCCACCAATACAGCAGAAAGATCTGCCCTTGGGGGCAGTTTCCCCACTGACACAGCAGAAGCAGGAGGATCCAGCCCTGAAGCCCACATCTGTGCTGTTGCCTGGTGCAGGGGGGCTGAGGTGGTCTCCCCATGGTGATAGCTGGATGTGTGCCTGCACCGTGGTGCCTTGGCAGCTGGGAAGTGTCAACCTGGAAGCTCTGTTCACACAAACAGATGAGGAAAACCAATGCCCACGAGGATGATGTTCAGCCCTACAAATGGTCTCTGCTGTGGAGCTGCAATTAAAGCTGCCTCTGCTGCAGTAGCAGTGTAATGAGAAACCATGCAGCCCCTGCCCCACGGTGCCTCCTGCCCCTGTCCTCGCCCTGTGCCAGCTCCCCAGGACAGAATGGGTGCTGCTGACCCCCTTGGAGCTGTGTGAAGGCTTGCACAGAGGTCTGTGTGCTGGCCTGCTGTGTGAGGGTGATTTCAACTCCCCTTTTTTTAGGGTGATTGGGAAGGAATCTGTCCTGCAGGCTGCAATGCCCTACATCTACAGCCACACAAGTAAGATGGAACAGGGCCTTATCCTGCCCTGGCATCTAGAGAGCCACCAGCTCGAGGAAGAAAACAACCAGGACTGCTTTAATTTTGCCCATCCCAGCAGGAGAGCTCCAAGAAGGAGCTGGGGAGGGACTTCTCAGGATATCAGGTAGGACTAGGGGGAATGGAATGAAGCTGGAGGTGAGGAGGAAGTTCTTCCCCATGAGAGTGGTGAAGCCCTGGAATGGGTTGTCCAGGGAGGGGGTTGAGGCCCTGTCCCTGGAGGTGTTTAAGCCCAAGCTGGATGAGGCTCTGGGCAGCCTGATCTAGTGTGGGTGTCCCTGCCCATGGCAGGGGGGTTGGAACTAGCTGATCCTTGTGGTCCCTTCCAACCCTGACTGATACTATGATACTCATTTCTGACCACTGAGGTGCCACCCACTGTCCCCAGGCCACTCAAAATGGCTTTTTGCCTCAAAACCACAAAGGAGAAGACAGAGGGGGGGTGATCTAAGCAGAGCATGTGGCAGTGAGTGGCTGTGGGAGTTCAGGGGACCCTGGGTGAAGCACAGCCTGGCTCCCTTAGGCTGCATGGTGCTGGCAAGGCAGAGCCCCACCAAGCTCCACATCGCTTTTTGGAGGATCCTTTTCTACCCCTCCCCTCAAAGAGCTGGAGGTGGTGAGGTCCCCCACCCAGAACACCTTGAATCACCTCAGTGGGATGCTGGAGCAGAGGCAAGTGCCCTGTGAGGAAGAGCATTTGGGTCCAAACTCCAACATTTGCTGGTTGCAGGTTCCGAAGAGGAACTGATTAGCTCTCTGGTTTTCACCAGGAGCTTCTGCCTCCCCGTGCCCTCTTGTGCCAGGATGATGTGTCACCACAAGGAGCTGCAGGAGCATTTCCACAAGCTAAAAAGAAACAACAACAACAACAAAAGGGAATAAAATCGCTCCTATTCCTCCCTGGCCTTTGTGCTACCAGCCTCTGCCCTTTAAAGCAGGGAGCACGGGCCGGGGCTGTTCCTGCTTCCATTTTTGCTTCCATAAAGGCTCTCTTTGCACTTCTCTAACAACCCCTTTCATCTGATGCCCTCAAAGTGCTTTTGGACATAAATTAATTGAGCCTCACAACATCCTGTTGCGTTTGAGCTCACTCGAGGGTTTTCAGCCGGTGTTCAAACAGCGCAGCACAGCTTTGCGCTGGCAGCTGGGGGCGGACCGAGGGTCGTGTCCGGCGGGGGGCCCCTGCAATTGTTTCTGGCCACGTGTTGCCTTGCTCCTGCTAGGCTTTGGGCTGCCCTCAGGGTTAATGCTTCGTCCTCAGAGCCTCATCGGAGAGCACCTCCAAGCTGCGTGGCTGAACTCCTGGCCCAGCAGCTCCCCCAGACCACGCAGCCTCAGCTGAACCTCTCGGCAAGCACCAAAATAGCTTCACTTGGCCATGGTTCGGCTCTGTGGGGTTTGTGACCCCACAAAGCGTCCCCCAGGGCCAGCTCCAGCGCTCCCTTCGTGCCATGCAAGCTGGGGGTCGCATCCTGCCCGAGGTGGTGAGCCCCAGGGGCCGTGAGCCCCTGCTCTGCCGCACTTGGTGCAGTTTGGGAGGCAGCATTCCAAGGAATAGCTCTCAAATCCCTGCTCCTGCTCAGTGCACCTTCCCCAGGCAACAAAAGCCCTTGCAGGGTGTTGGCATCTCGTTGCAAAGAGCAAAGTGCAGATGGGGAGTGACCCTGCAGCCTTACAGAGGAGAGCAGGCAGGGAGATGGGCTACCATGCTGATACTTCAGGTTTGCTCCTCATTTCCTATTGTCTTTGGGGTGGATCTTGCAGGGTTTGGGCTGTGGAGGGACTTGCTGTGCCTCAGATCCAAGGAGTGAAGGGTCCTGCGAGAGGAGAGGGAGGAGCGGGAGCTGCCTGTGCGGAGACTGCGGCGCTGGGGATGCAGAATGGCTCATCAGTGGCTTCAGAGTCCTAATTAGATCTCTTTAATGAGCACCCACACCCTTATCGGGGGTTCCTCTGGGGCTAAGTGGTGATCCAGGCTCTGCTAATTACTTCTGACTCTTAATTTTCCTCTCTGTGCTAATCCTTCGTAGTCCTCCTTCCTCACTTGGTGCAAAGGACTCATTACCAGGAGATGCCTCCTCTTCCTCTCTGCTCCTTGCACAAGCTCTTTTTCCCTTCTTTCCCCCCCTCCCCCTTGATCTTACAGGAAGGGATGGAACACGAAGCTGCCCACCTGCAGGGCTCAAAGGCAGGGTTTAGGCTGGGGGGAGCTGTGCTTTGCAGAGGAGGTGCAGGAAGGTGGTTGGGATGGAGAACACATCTCCTGCTGCGGCAGAGGATGGAGCTGAGAGGGAGGTGAGCTCTCACCCCCTAACCCCAGCATGCCAAGCACCTGCATCTCAAGAAAGGCTGGACCAGATGATCTTTGAGGGCCCTTCCAGTGTGCTGTCCTGTGATTCTGGGAATCATCAGGGGGGAACAATTCCCCACAGGCACTCAACCCTGCTCCCCAACACAGGCCAGTGAAGAGCTAGGCTGCTTCTGGTGTCCAAGCACACCTCACCCAGGAGCTCCCCATGCTGCTCCAAGCCAGGAACCCCAGCAGTCTGGGTCCTGATGGTCCCTGAGCCCTGGCTTTGCTGCTCAGCATCCCTTGATTCCTGAACATTGTGGCACCTGCTGGTTGGAGTGGCAAAGGCTGCCCCAAAGGTGCCACCCCGCTGCTGCTCCCCATCCTTCTCTGTGCCACGCAGGGACAGGCAGCCTGCAGGCAGCTGCCAGGGCTTGGCTCAAGAGCCCGCAGGAGTCTCAGAGAGGCTGTAGTTCCATTTCTTGATTTTTTTGTTCTGACCAGTCCAGCTTGCACAGGGAGGGGGCTCTGATGGCTGCATGAAAGCACAGAGCTGCTTCAGAAGGACGGAGGAGAGAAGGACACTTGCTGGGAGAGACAGCCCAGGCTTTTAGTGCTAGCCCAAGTGGTCTTTGAAAGCAGACTGGGAAGGTGTTTCATCTCCAGCCAAGTTCTTGATGTTTTTGTGATTGTGGTGAGACTTCTCTTGCCTGAGATGCTTCTGAAGCTGCCTGCTCAGGAAACTCTTCTCCAGGAGAAATACTTCTCTGCCGGCTTTAAACTCCCTTCTTGCAGGCTGCCCTTTGTGGCAGGGTCCTGGGGAGCCCTTGGAGGAGGGAAAAGCATTTGGGATCCTTTCAGTACTTCAGGGCCTGAGGAGAAAGCTGGGGACAGAGTCTTGAGCAGGGCCTGTCGTGCCAGGACAAGGGGTGATGGCTTGCAACTGAAAGAGGGAGGTTTAGTCTGGGGAGAAGGAAGAGGTGTTTGCCACTGAGGGTGGTGAGACCCTGGCCCCGGGCACCCAGAGAGGTGGTGGATGCCCCATCCCTGGAACCATTGCAGGTCAGGTTTGTGGCTCTGAGCAACCTGCTGTAGTTGCAGATGTCCCTGCTGGCTGCAGTGGGGTTGGACAAGATGAACTTGGAAGGTCCTTTCCAAGCCAAACCAGCCTGATTCTGTGATGGCTGCTGCTGGCATTGGAGCAGGGAAAGAGAGGCACCAGCTCCAGTGCTGGCAGGAGGATCTGAGGGGACTCTTGTGTGCCCCCCAGTCAGGGTCCCAGCTGCTTGTGTCCCTGCAGGGCAGGGAGAGGGATGCCCTGCAGGGGGTGAGAGGGATGCCCTGCAGGGGGGTGAGAGGGATGCCCTGTCAGGGCAGGGAGAAGGGATGCCCTGCCCAGGCAGTGAGAGGGATGCCCTGCCCAGGCAGTGAGAGGGATGCCCTGCAGGGGGGTGAGAGGGATGCCCTGCCCAGGCAGTGAGAGGGATGCCCTGCAGGGGGGTGATGACGCTAGTGGCTCCAGTCCTAGAGACAAGACCCAACCCGGCCGCAGGGACAGAGCCTGCCGTGGCTGATGGGAGGATACTGAAGCAGGAAGATGCTCTGAGCCTTGCAAAGCACTTGAAACACTTAAGCCCACGCTCAAGTTAAGCTGGTGCCCAGGGGGTCCATCAGAGCTGGCTCCCCCCCGCCTCCCACCATCCCCTGCCCTAACCCCAACGCTTTCCACGGTGTTTTTTTTTTCCTACTGACTGAAGCAAAAGGGACTTTCAAAAGTGGGATTTGGGCCTTGAAGTGACAAGTAATTGAAGGTGGTAATTAAAGGCACAGCCGAGCACTGAGTGGGGGGAAAAAAAAAAAGGGAAAATAAAGGAAAAGTGCCAGTTGCAATCTTGCAATTTAATGAGGTTTGCTCTCCCTCCTGGTGGGGAGTGGGACAGGCAAACCCCTTAGGCACAGCACTTCCTGATGCTGCTGAAAACAGAGACGGGGGGGGGGAGGAGGCAGCTTTCCCCAGGATGCCTGCACAGCCCCCACCCCACATTAAAGGCAGAGATTAGCAAAAAAAGCCTTTTTAATATCTTTTCATTGCGATTATGGGTCGTTTGTTTCTCACCCCCCCCCCCCCCCCCCAGTATTGGAGAGCTTCTTGCAGCAGAAATGTTGAATAATTAAGAAAAAAAGGAGGGGGGGTTGGGGAAAGAGAGGGAAAATAAGAAGTGTTGGTATGCAAAGCCCATGAATATGGAGCTCTGCTGAATTCCCTGCTCTGCCATAGGGCTGGCTGCAGTGATTTGCATGTCTTTGATAAGGGAGCTCCACTTGGTGGCTTTGGCAGTACCAGGAGCACCGAGGTTGGAAAAGACCTTGGGGATCAGCGAGTCCAGCCGTCAGCCCAGCACCACCCTGCCCACTAAGGCTGAGCTGCCGCGGCCACACAGGTTGCTTGGACACTCCAGGGATGGGGGCTCCACCACCTGCCTGGGCAGCCTGTTCCAATGCCTGACTACTCTTGCAGGGAAGAAATTGTTCCTCATCTCCAACCTAAACCTGTCCTGGTGCACCTTGAGGCCATTCCCTCTTATCACTCGTTACCTGGGAGAAGAGACTAACCTCTACTTCACTCCAACCCCCTTCCAGGGAGTTCTAGAGAGTGAGAAGTCTCCCTCAGCCTCCTGTTCTCCAGACCCTGGAAGGGTGGAAACTCCACTCCTCTCCACTCCCTTGCTTTCCTCTCCACTCCCTTGCTGTCCTCTCCACTCCCTTGCTTTCTCTCCACTCCCTTGCTTTCCTCTCCACTCCCTTGCTGTCCTCTCCACCCCATTGCTTTCCTCTCTACCCCCTTCCTTTCCTCTCCACCCCCTTCCTTTCCTCTCCACTCCTCCTCCTATTCCACTACTGGGAGGTGGAAAGGACCAGTGTGAGGTTTTAAGAAAGATGTTGAGCTGCTGGAAGGTGTCCAGAGAAGGGCAACAGAGCTGGGGAGGGGTCTGGAGCACAGCCCTGGGAGGAGAGGCTGAGAGAGCTGGGGTTGCTTAGCCTGCAGAAGAGGAGGCTCAGGGGAGACCTTCTTGCCATCTACAACTCCCTGAAGGGAGGTTGTAGCCAGGTGGGGGTTGGTCTCTTCTCCCAGGCACCCAGCACCAGAACAAGAGGAGACAGTCTCAAGCTGTGCCAGGGGAGGTTTAGGCTGCATGTGAGGAAGAAGTTCTTCCCAGAAAGATTAATTGGCTCTTGGGATGTGCTGCCCAGGGAGGTGGTGGAGTCCCCATCCCTGGAGGTGTTTAAGAAGAGCCTGGCTGAGGCACTTGGTGCCATGGTTTGGTTGATTAGCTGGTGTTGGGTGATAGGTTGGACTTGATGAGCTCAAAGGTCTCTTCCAACCTGGTTAATGCTGTATTCTGCACGGCCACACAGGCCATGGGTTGAAGCCAGGGGGTCGGTGCCATCCTTAAAAGCAGGATCCTGGAGTGGCAGCTTGGCTTCTGGGGGCACATCCTGGCCTGGGTGCGGAGCGGGACCCTTGTCAGGGCAGCTCTGATGGCTGCAGTTCGGCATCAGAGCCTTCTCAGTTGTATAAATGAAATAAATCATCCCCTCAGATGAGGGAGTGTGCACATAAATATGGAGATTCAGGCTCCAGCCCTCATGACTTATTCACCAGCAGCATCATATTG
>JAAWVA010000035.1:7578679-7630156 GCA_015227895.2 Colaptes auratus
TTTTGTGGCTGAACTCCTCTCTAATGAATCCCCTGCTGCAGTCTTACACCTAGGCTGTGGTGACAGGTTGGACTGGATGATCTTTGAGGTCTCTTCCAACCCTGGTGATACTGTGACAGGCTGAGGGGGTTGGGGTTACTCAGCTTGGAGAAGAGAAAGCTCCAGGAAACCTTTTGGTAGCCTTTCAGTACTCAAAGGGCTGTTGGGAAAAGACTTTTGAGCAGGGCTTGTTGTGACAGGAGAAGGGGTGATGGTTTGAAACTAAAAGGGGGAGATTGAGACTAAAGGGAAGGAAGAAATCCTTTACTCTGAGGGTGGTGAGACCCTGGCCCAGCTTACCCAGGGAGGTGGGAGATGCTGCATCCCTAGAACCAGTCCAGGTCAGGTTGTCTGTTGAGTGCTAGCCCAGGTGGTCTTTGAAGGTGTTTCATCTCCAGCCAAGTTCTTGATGTTTTTGTGATTGTGGTGAGACTTCTCTTGCCTGAGATGCTTCTGAAGCTGCCTGCTCAGGAAACTCTTCTCCAGGAGAAATACTTCTCTGCCGGCTTTAAACTCCCTTCTTGCAGGCTGCCCTTTGTGGCAGGGTCCTGGGGAGTCCATGGAGGAGGGAAAAGCATTTGGGATCCTTTCAGTACTTCAGGCCCTGAGGAGAAAGCTGGGGACAGAGTCTTGAGCAGGGCCTGTCGTGCCAGGACAAGGGGTGATGGCTTGCAACTGAAAGAGGGAGGTTTAGACTGGGGAGAAGGAAGAGGTGTTTGCCACTGAGGGTGGTGAGACCCTGGCCCCGGGCACCCAGAGAGGTGGTGGATGCCCCATCCCTGGAACCACTGCAGGTCAGGTTTGTGGCTCTGAGCAACCTGCTGTAGTTGCAGATGTCCCTGCTGGCTGCAGTGGGGTTGGACAAGATGAACTTGGAAGGTCCTTTCCAAGCCAAACCAGCCTGATTCTGTGATTGCTGCTGCTGGCATTGGAGCAGGGAAAGAGAGGCACCAGCTCCAGTGCTGGCAGGAGGATCTGAGGGGACTCTTGTGTGCCCCCCAGTCAGGGTCCCAGCTGCTTGTGTCCCTGCAGGGCAGTGAGAGGGATGCCCTGCCAGGGCAGGGAGAGGGATGCCCTGCAGGGAGGTGAGAGGGGATGCCCTGCCAGGGCAGGGAGAGGGATGCCCTGCCCAGGCAGTGAGAGGGATGCCCTGCAGGGGGTGAGAGGATGCCCTGCAGGGGGGTGAGAGGGATGCCCTGCCCAGGCAGTGAGAGGGATGCCCTGCAGGGGGGTGAGAGGGATGCCCTGCCCAGGGCAGTGAGAGGGATGCCCTGCAGGGGGGTGAGAGGGATGCCCTGCAGGGGGGTGATGACGCTAGTGGCTCAAGTCCTAGAGACAAGACCCAACCCGGCCGCAGGGACAGAGCCTGCCGTGGCTGATGGGAGGAAACTGAAGCAGGGAGATGCTCTGAACCTTGCAAAGCACTTGAAACACTTAAGCCCACGCTCAAGTTAAGCTGGTGCTCAAGATGACCTTGCCAGGTCCCTTCCAACCCAAACCAGTCCCTGATTCTACGGGTCTCCGATCCCGTGCCCATGTGAGGCTCTGCACTGTCGCAGGCACGGCCACGGCTCCTTGGGCAGCAGGGGAGTCGCCTGCCAGCACCGCACAGCATCAGCTCTGATTGCTGTAATTAAGGCGATGCTGGCTGCTGTGTGTGGCGAGCAGAAGCAATTATATGCAAATAAGGGACTGCACAAGTGTGAGTAAACATGAGGGGTTGGGTTTTCCCTGTTGAACCCCTGTGATTTAAAAGCCATTAAAGAGCCCAGCCGGCACACTGATGTCAGCAGTTTCCCGGTGCTGTGAGCCTGCAAAAGCCATTTGCTCACTGCTGTGGCTCCAGCAGCTCCTAGATCCTTCCCCTCCCCCAGCTCTGCGGTGTGGGCATCGCCTGCCTCCTACACCATCAGGCACTTCACAGCATCCCAGCGTGCTGGGGGCTGCAAGGGCCCTCTGGAGGTCATCCATTCCACCCCCCCCGCTGAAGCAGGGCACCCACAGCAGCTTGCCCAGGAGCACAGTGTCCAGGTGGATTTGGAATCTCTGCAGAGGAGGAGGCTCCCCAACCTCTCTGGGCAGCCTGCTCCAGGGCTCAGCACCCTCACACCGAAGCAATTTTCTCCTCCTGTTTAGTTGGAGCCTCTTGGGCTCCAGTTTGTGCTCATTGCTCCTTGTCCTGTCTCTGGGTGCCACTGAAAAGAGTCTGGCCCCATCCTCTTGCCCCCAGCCCTTTAGATATTGATCAGCATTGACAAGATCTCCTCAGCCTTCATCTCTCTCATTCTCCAGACCCTCATCCTTTGCTCCCTGAGCACACATCCTGTGCATCCTTGGGCTGCTCCTCCAGAGCATCCTCACGCTCACTGGGGCACTCAGGGCTTGGCTCCCACAACAGCAACAGGCAATTTTCCACCACATTCTTCCTTGCTGCCTTCCCCTTCTGGGGAGAGCATGGAGCAGGGCTTGCTGAGTGCTTTCAGAAAGGAAATGAAGCCTCTGCCCCTGGGTATCTGTGCTAATAAAGTGGCAATAAAAACACCAGCTGCTGTTAGTGGCAGGATGGGTGTGTGGGGGCTGTGGGACCAGTGGCTTCTTGCCTGTGTTTGTCTGCTCTTTCCTGCTGATGCTCCAGAGATGGAGGCTGTACTCCCACCTGTGAGGACCAGGCATGTCTGTGCAACGTGGCCACGAGCCCCCATGGTGGTCCCATAAGGTGCTGGGGGCTTTGGGAAGGGCCAGCCAAGAGCCTGCCTGCTCCTGTTGCTGGGTGAGTGACTGGATGGGGTCTGGGCAAACCCCACTCCATGGGAGAGGTGGCTCAGGGGAGCAGCAGATGCCTGAGGCTGCAATCCTAAAAGCTGATGGCCAGCAGGGATTTTCCCTGGAGGCTTTCAGGGCCAGGCTGGATGTGGCTCTGAGCAACCTGATCTGGTTTGAGGTGTCCCTGCCCATGGCTGGTCTTTGAGGTCCCTTCCAACCCTAACAATTCTATGATTCCAGTGGTTGTCCCTGGAGGTGTTCAAGGGGGGACTGGATGTGGCACTTGGTGCCATGGTCTAGTCAGGAGGTTGGTCTGGGTGATCTTTGAGGTCTCTTCCACCCTTGGCGATACTGTGATCCTGTTGGGGGCCTGGGGGAGATGGAGAGCTGCAGCTCAAGAGCAGCCCAGCACCTGAGCAGTGGCTTTGATGACACATTTTGCTGGTGGCCTGGGCCAGCTGCAGAGCCCTGTGTTGTTTCTGTTTCTCAGGTTAGAAGAGAATAAGCTCCCTGTGGTGCCTCCTGGGCCCTTTGCAGGAGAAACAACCTCCAGAGCCATGGCTGAGGTTGAATTTAAGGTGAGGCATCGATGGGATGAGGACAGCTCAGATGATCCAGGACATGCTAAGCAGCAATAGTTACTCAGGGACAGGTGAACAAGCCTCATTCCCCCAGGGCATCTCATGCCTGGAGAGATTCCAAACCTCCCTGGAGGCTGTGATCCTGGGCCACCTGCCCTGGGTGACCCTCTGGTGCCACGCAGGTCCTTGAGCCTCTCAGAGCTGGTCCTTGAGCCTCTCAGAGCTGGCCCTTGAGCCTCTCAGAGCTGGCCCTTGAGCCTCTCAGAGCTGGCTTTGAGCCTCTCAGAGCTGGCCCTTGAGCCTCTCAGAGCTGGCCCTTGAGCCTCTCAGAGCTGGCCCTTGGCCACGAGGTCTTCTGCTGCTGCATTTCCCTTTGGTGTCATTAAGGGTGGTGATAATTTCATCTCCTCTGCAGCTTCCCTCCAAGAAATGATGCAAGACTAATCCTCTCATCCTGTCCTAAGCTATTGGTCAAACATTTGTCTCTCTGGCAGCTGGGGACCTGTGTTAGTAAATCTGCAATTTAGACGGAGGAAAACAAGGAGAGAGCAAATCCAAAGGCTCCAGCCAGCCATTTGTAACACATCACGCTCCTGACAGTGCTGCCAGATAGCCCAACAGAATAAAAGCCTCAGCCTTGAAGTGTTGTGGTTTTTTCCCTTCTGGAGGGAAGATAAATGAAGGAGCTTCGTGTCTCTGTCGGTGCCACATCGTGTTGCTCAGCTGGCTGCCGAGCCAATAAGACAGGGTGGCTTCATGGGTTTGCAGCCTGAGAGCTGCCCTCCCAGACAGATGGGCTCAGGCAAACAAAGCTTCACTGGTGACTTCAGATGGAGAAATCAGCAGGGGTGGGGAGGGGGCAGGGTGCCCAGACCCCTCAGGGTCCTGCAGCTTGACCTCCCTAGGGACACAGGGCACAAAGGGGGTGTAAAACCCTGGCCGTGTGTGATGGGATATCGCCTGTCCTGCAAGCAGGGAGGGGAGGGCTTGTGAGAGCTTTTGCCCTCCCTGGAGGGTGTTTTCTCCCTGGGAAACTAAATTAGTCTGTTCCACTCCCCCTCCCTGCCCAGCAAGGCTGTAAGAAGGGGGATACTCCAGCCATTGGCTCTCTTGGGCCCTGCCTTGGCTTGGGCGAGGGCTGCCGGTGGCTCCCTGCTTCTCTGCCACGTGGTCAGGCCTGATCCTTCTCCCTGCTGCCTCCATGCCTCTTCAGAGAGACTGCTGTTGTATTCCTGGCTTTTTTCCTCCCCCCCCCCAACTCCAAATTATTTCTTGGTGGGTTTGCTCCTTCCCTTTCTTTTCTTCCTCTCTATTGGGAAGGAGGAGGGGGAGCAGGGGAGGGATTCTCAGCCTTGCCCCCATCTGAGCTCTCAAGTCCCAGCTAAGGCTCAAACCACCACATCATGCCTCCAGCTTTCTCCCTTTTTTGGGGTGCTTTTGTGGGACCTTCCCCAGCCCCATGCTCAGCAGTCGCTGCCCCACAGCTTGGAGGTGATGCCAAGAGCACTGAACCCCAACCAGCCATTTCCAGTGGGCTTGGAGAGAGGGAGGGGGAATTGTCCCTCTTTCTAGGCTGAGCATAGCCTCACCTCTGCACCCCATGCACCCACCAGCCTTGGGCTCACCACGTTGGAACCATCTCCCAAGGGAAGCAGTGGATTCCCCTGTGTGGGATGGTTTTAAGAGCCAGCTTGCCAGGGGGCTGGGCCGGCTCATGGCATCGACACTATTCCTGCAAAGGCTGGGGAGGGGGTTGGAACACAGCCCTGTGAGGAGAGGCTGAGGGAGCTGGGGTTGCTTAGCCTGGAGAGGAGGAGACTCAGGGGTGACCTTATTGCTCTCTACAACTACCTGAAGGGAGGTTGTAGCCAGGCAGAGGTTGGTCTCTTCTCCCAGGCAGCCAGTACCAGAACAAGAAGACACAGTCTCAGGCTGCGCCAGGGCAGGTTTAGACTGGATCTTAGGAAGAAGTTCTACACAGAGAGAGTGATTGCCCACTGGAATGGGCTGCCTGGGGAGGTGGTGGAGTCACCATCATTGGAGGTGTTCAGGAAGAGGCTTGATGGGGTGCTTGGTGCCACGGGTTAGTTGTTTAGGTGGGTTGTATTGTATTGTATGGTATTGTATTGTATTGTATTGTACTGTATTGTATTGTATTGAGGTGGGTTGGATTGGTTGATAGGTTGGATACGATGATCTTGAAGGTCTCTTCCAACCTGGTGTATTGTATTGTATTGTATTGTATTGTATTGGATTGGATTGGATTGGATTGGATTGGACCAGATGATCCTGGGGGTCCCTTCCAACCTGCCGTTCTTAGATCTGTTTGAGTTGGAAGGGACCTTCAAGATCCTCCAGTTCCAACCCCCCTGCCATGGGCTGGGACTCCTTCCACCAGCCCAGCTTGCTCAAGGCCTCATCCAGCCTGGCCTTGAACGCTTCCAAGGAGGGAGCATGCCACAACCACCTCCCCGAGCAACCTGTTCCAGTGTCTCGCTCCAGCCTCCTTTCAGCACCTCCTGCAGCTGCTCCCCTTCCCTCCTCACCCAGCCCTGATGCAGCTGATGGATCCATTGCTGGGGAAAATAATTCCCCCCTCGGGACCAGAGGCAATTTTCAGCCCCAAACAGGTAGAGGGAAGCTGCTTGTGTCCTAATGGGGAGGCAGCAGCTTTTACAGCAGCATGCAAATGAAAAGGTATAAATAAACAATTGCTCCCAAATAAGAGCTGGTCTTTAATGAATATTTCATACCCCCCAAAAAAAGAAGTCATTGACATTTTGCTGGATTGCTTCAATTAGCTCTTGAGCCTCGTGCTCATGCAAATAATAAGCTTGCTTTTCATAATGCTTTGTTAATCTGCTTCCTAGTGTGAGTTCCTCCAGCAATGCATCACACAGACCTCCTGCTGCAGCCTTTATTGGATATAAATGACTTGGTAATTGCTATTGATCATTAAAAGGAGCCTGATGTTGCTTTGGAATGACAATGTGAGGAGTCTTGGAGAGACTGAAGGGCTTGGGAGGGGGTTTGCTGCCTGCATGAGGACCTGGTTTATATTCTGAGCAGTGACTAATGGCTCCTTGGGAGGGAAAGCCAAAGTGTGCCAGGATTGAGGCTGGGGGAAAAAAAAACCCCACTGCTAGAGACAGTGCTGGCTTCATGTCGTGAAGTGCTCCAGGCTATACATTCAGAATATATCTCAACACCTTCCAGTTCACACTTCCAGCCCTCTTTGCTAAGATTAGCCAGGAAAACACTCAGGCTTACTGGGGAAGCCAGCAGCAGGCTGCATCCAGGGTGAAGATGGCAGGAAAACACGGCACGGCGACCGCAGGAGCACTGTGTTGCTCCCTCTGTGTGATGTCCAGGCCAGGGGCTGCCTGGCAAAGCCACCTTGGCTCTTCCCAGGGCTCCCACCAGCACCTCCAGAGAGGCTGCAGGTCCTCCATCTCGCCTTGCTGTTCACAGAAACATAGAATTGTATTGGTTGGAAAAGGCCTCCAAGGTCATGGAGTGCAACCACCACCCTGAGACCACCATGGCCATCAAACCACGTCCTGGAGTGCCATGGCCACACATTGCAGCACATCACAGAATCAACCAGGTTGGAAAAGACCTTTGAGATCATCCAGTCCAACCTATTGCCTACTACTTAACTCCTCCTGACAGCTGAACCATGGCTTCAAGTGCCACATCTAAGCCTTTTGTGAACACCTCCAGGGATGGGGACTCCACCACCTCCCTGGGCAGCACATCCCCATGGCCAAGCTCTCTTTCTATGAAGAACTTCCTCCTCACCTCCAGCCTAAGTTTAGGTTGCAGCTTGAGACTGTGTCCTCTTGTTGTGGTGCTGCTTGCCTGGGAGAAGAGACCAACCCCCAGCTGGCTACAACCTCCCTTCAGGGAGTTGTAGACAGCAAGAAGGTCTGCCCTGAGCCTCCTCTTCTCCAGGCTAAGCAACCCCAGCCCCATGGGCGCTTCCAGGGAAGGGATGGGGACTTCACCAGCTCCCTGGGCAGCCTGCTCCCTCTGCAGGATGTGGGTGATTAAAGCAAATGTTTGCTGATCACCCAGCTTGCTGCTCAAGCCAAGCAACTGCGGAGGTCTCTGCTTCCCCCACAGGGAGACTCAGCCTCAGCCTCCTTTCCATCATAGTTTCATAGTTTCAGTCAGGGTTGGAAGGGACCACAAGGATCAGCTAGTTCCAACCCCCCTGCCATGGGCAGGGACACCCCACACTAGAGCAGGCTGCCCAGAGCCTCATCCAGCCTGGGCTTAAACACCTCCAGGGACGGGGCCTCAACCACCTCAATAGAGAAAAAGTGGGGGGCAAGAGGATGGGGCCAGAGGTCTTTTCCAACCTGGTCTATTCTATTCTATTCTATTCTATTCTATTCTATTCTATTCTATTCTATTCTATTCTATTCTATTCCATTCCATTCCATTCCATTCCACTCCACTCCACTCCACCACTCCACTCCACTCCACTCCTCTCCTCTCCCTCTCCTCTCCTCTCCATCTCCTCTCCTCTCCTCTCCTCTCCTCTCCTCTCTCTCCTCTCCTCTCCTCTCCTCTCCTCTCCTCCTCCTCTCCTCTCCCTCTCCTCTCCTCTCCTCTCCGCTCCTCGCCTCTCCTCTCCTCTCCTCTCCTCTCCTCTCCTCTCCTCTCCTCTCTCCTCTCCTCTCCTCTCCTCCTCTCCTCTCCCCCTCTCCTCTCCTCCCTCTCCTCTCCTCTCCTCCCCTCTCCCTCCTCTCCTCTCCTCTCCTCTCCTCTCCTCTCCTCCTCCTCCTCCCTCCTCTCTCCTCCTCCTCCCTCCCTCCTCTCCTCTCCCTCTCCTCTCCTCTCCTCTCCTCCCTCTCCTCTCCTCTCCTCGTCCTCTCCTCCCTCCCCTCCCCTCCCCTCCCTCCTTCCCTCCTCCTCTCCTCTCCTCCCCTCCCCTCCCCTTCTCCTCCCCTCCCCTCCCCCCTCCCTCCCTCCCCTCCCCTCCCCTCCCCCTCCCCTCCCCTCCCCTCCCCCTCACCTCCCCTCACCTCCCCTCACCTCCCCTTCTAGTCTAGTCTATCTATTTCTATTCAGACTCTTGTCACTGGCACCTAGCAACAGGACAAGGGGCAGCAGGCACAGGTGGAACCCAGGAGGTTCCATCTGAACAGGAGGAGAAAACTGCTTTGGTGTGAGGGTGCAGAACCCTGGAGCAGGCTGCCCAGAGGGGTTGTGGAGTCTCCTTCTCTGGAGAGCTTCCAACCCCCCCTGGCCATTGTGCTCCTGGACAAGCTGCTGGGGGTGCCCTGCTGTAGCAGGGGGGTTGGACTGGATGATCCCCAGGGGTTCAACCTCCACCATGCTGGGATCCTGTGATTCAGCACTGGCTCTTGTCTTGTTCGGTGCTTTTACAGCTCCCCAGGATGCTCCCCCCTCCATGGGATGGGGAGTTTCAGCAGGCTTTGACATCCACATCCATCTGGAAAATGCTTAGGGGCATTAACTCTTCTCTACCTTGAAGGGGTGTCCTGGGATTGCCTTAATTAACATCTTGAAAGGACCCTGAGACTCCTCTGTGGCACTGCTTTTATGAAAAGCCTTTGCATGCACGTTTCCCCCCTTCCAATTGAGCACATTTCCCCCCCGGAATGTGCTTTGATTTTTAAGCAGTTTCCAAGTCCTGAGGCTTTGCCTGGAAGCTAATTTATCCTGGTTTGTGTTTTTATGTGTCTGTACATGAGCTGCAGTGCATTGGGAAGAGACACAAAACCCAATCGGCTGTGCTGGGGCTGGTATTGATGCACGAGCAGTGGAGGAGTTCTTTCCAGGAGCTGGGAGCTTGCTCTGACCTGCCCAGGCAGATCCTGTGATGCCAGACTGCAAAGCAAACCAGCCCTGGAAGGAGCAGTGCACCCCTGGGACTCCAGGGATGTTCCCTGGTCTTGGTCTGGTCACTGGCTGCCCAAGATGCTGCTTGGGCAGGGTCATGAAACCCAGTGAGGGTCCTTTGGCAGCCCTCCAAAGGCTGCACCTTGAATACCGGGCTCAGTTTTGGGCCCCTCACTCCAAGAAGGACACTGAGGGGCTGGAGGGTGCTCATGAAGCTGGTGGAAGGTCTGGAGCACAGGGCTGGTGAGGAGCAGCTGAGGGACCTGGGGTTGTTCAGCTTAGAGAAAAGGAGGCTGAGGGGAGACATCAATGCCCTCTACAGTCCCCTGAAAGGAGGTGGAGTGAGGTGGGCACTGGTCTGATGATGACCAGTGAGGCACATGCTGGAATGCCTGGGGGTGTTCAGGTGGGGACTGGATGTGGCACTTGGAGCCATGGTTTAGCCATGAGCTCTGTGGTGACAGGCTGGACTTGGTGATCTTTGAGGTCTCTTCCAACCTTGGTGAATCTGTGATGCTGTGAATGCCTCCACTTGGGTTTATCCCCATCAGCAAGAGCACTGTGGAGGCAAAAGGGCTGATGAGACAGGGCAGGGAGGGTGGAAAAGCTCCAAAATCACAACTTTCAGCTACTACTGGTTGAAAACTCAGCCCCTCCCCACAGTCAATGCACAAGAGCTGTGTTTCCCCTGGCTGTGCTCTGACAGTGGTCACTGCAAGGTCACAGCCACCCTGCCCCATCCCCAGAGCACACAGCCCCCCAGGGCTGCCAAGAATTTGCCCTTTGGTTCAATGCCCATTGCTGCAGCCACCCACTCAGCTACACAGTGCTGAATCACAGGATCAGCCAGGTTGGAAAAGACCTCAGAGATCATCCAGTCCAACCAATTACCTAACACCTCCTGACTGCACGGAGGTGAGGAAGGAGTTCTCCCCAGCAAGAGGGATTGGCCCTTGGGATGTGCTGCCCAGGGAGGTGGTGGAGTCCCCATCCCTGGAGGTGTTTAGGAAGAGCCTGGATGAGGCCCTTGGTGCCAGGGTTTAGCTGATTAGATGGTGTTGGGTGATAGGTTGGGCTCAGTGATCTCAAAGGTGAAGGTTAAACTCCAGCAGCAGTGCCCTGAGAGCTGCTCAGCCTCTCACCGGATCATCACTTTGGGTCTCTGGGGCAGTTTTAGGCTATGCCTTTAAAACTTAGCTTAGCCTGGCTGAGTTAATGCTGTGGGGGGAAACTTCAACTCACCACAGGCTCCCACAGGATAGTGCAAACTGATGTTTTGCACCCAAAGTGACCTTTCCATAGACTAGACTAGAATAAACCAGGTTGGAAGAGACCTTCGACATCATCGCATCCAACCTATCATCCAACACCACCTAATCAACTCAACCATGGCACCAAGCACCCCATCAAGTCTCCTCCTGAACACCTCCAGTGATGGTGACTCCACCACCTCCCCAGGCAGCACATTCCAATGGGCAATCACTTTCTGTGTAGAACTTCTTCCTCACCTCCAGCCTAAATCTCCCCTGGCACAGCTTGAGACTGTGTCCTCTTGTTCTGGTGATGGATGCCTGGGAGAAGAGACCAACCCCCACCTGGCTACAACCTCCCTTCAGGCAGTTGTGGAGAGCAAGAAGGTCTCCCCTGAGCCTCCTCTTCTCCAGGCTAAGCAACCCCAGCTCCCTCAGCCTCTCCTCCCAGGGCTGTGCTCCAGACCCCTCCCCAGCTTTGTTGCCCTTCTCTGGACACCTTCCAGCACCTCAACCTCCTTCCTAACTTGAGGAGCCCAGAACTGGACACAGGACTCCAGGTGTGGCCTAACCAGTGCAGTCCCCCTTTAGGAACCCCTTGTCTGACTCCCCCCCCCAGTTTGCTCCAGGTACTGGCACTTCTCATCCAGCAGGACCAGCAAGAGCTCTCCATACCTCACGATGCTCCCACGCAGTGTGTCAGGCACGCACCACCCCCACCCTATTTGGGTGACTTCTTTGCCTCTCCTGTGTGCCAGGTCCTGCCCCACAGCCTACAATGGGAAAAGCAAGGTCAGGAGGAAGGAAAAATGGAAAAATACAGTTGTTGCCCCCTCCCAGCCCCGGGGAGAGAGTGAATGAGGAGTGCCAGGGCTGATCTGCATTTGAAAGAGGATGGGAGCCGGCAGAAGGAAGAGGCCAGTGGTTGCAGAGAGGAGAGGGGAGGGGGAGATAAAAGGGAGAAGGGCTTGCATTTGCATCTGCTATTTCCTTATGGCAAAAATCGTTTGAAAGCTGCAGTGCTGCCACGAGGAACAAAAAGAGACCCCTTGGCATCGCCCCAGGATCCCTCAGTTCCTCTCTTGCAGCAAGGAATGCTTAGAAAAAACTGAATAAAACATCTAATGAGGGCTGCTTAGGATTCCTTGAGAGATGTCTCCATCAAAGCTCCTGGGGTCAGCCTGATTCACCCAGCTTCTTCTCCAGCACCCTCACTGGTGCTCCTGAGCCCCTGCTACCAGCACATCCCTTCCTGGAGACCAACATTATTCTATGATAGGCCTGGCCCTGGGAGCCAGGTTGTGGCAGCTTGGAGCTGGTCACATTTCACAGAATCATAGAACCATAGAACCATAGAATCATAGAACATAGAACCATAGAATCACAGAACCATAGAACCATAGAACCATAGAACCATAGAATCATAGAACCATAGAATCATAGAATCATAGAACCATAGAACCATAAAACCATAGAACCATAGAACCACAGAATCATAGAACCATAGAACCATAGAACCATAGAATCATAGAACCATAGCATCATAGAACCATAGAACCATAGAATCACAGAACCATAGAATCATAGAATCATAGAACCATAGAATCATAGAATCAACAAGGTTGGAAAAGACCTCAGAGATCACCAGTCCAACCTGGCACCCAACACCTCCTGACTACTAAACCATGGCTCCAAGTGCCACATCCAGTCCCCTCTTGAACACCTCCAGGGATGGGGACTCCACCACCTCCCTGGGCAGCACATCCCAATGGCTAACAACTCTCTCTGGGAAGAACTTTCTCCTCACCTCCAGCCTAAACCTCCCCTGGCACAGCTTGAGACTGTGTCCTCTTGTTCTGGTGCTGGTTGGCTGGGAGAAGAGACCAACCCCCACCTGGCTACACCCTCCCTGCAGGGAGTTGTAGAGAGCAAGAAGGTCTCCCCTGAGCCTCCTCTTCCTATTCCATTCCATCCTTCCCTTTATTCCCTATTCTATTCTACTCTTTCTATTCCATTCCATTCTATTCTATTCCTTCTATTCTATCTATCCCATCCCTCTATTCTATTCCATTCTATTCCATCCCATATCCATCCCTCCCATCCCATTCTATTCTATTCCATTCCTCCCATCCCATTCCATTCCATTCCATCCCATTCTATTCTATTCTATTCTATTCCTTCCATCCCATCCCATCCCATCCCTCCATCCCATCCCATCCCATTCCATTCCACTTCCTTCCATTCCATTCCATTCCATTCCATTCCATTCCATTCCACTCCACTCCATTCCACTCCAACTCTTCCAGCACTGCCCAGACCCTCCCTTTGCTGTGTGCTCTCAGCTGGGAGCCCCTGCAGCGGTTTGTGGCGCTGGAAACATCCAGCAGGAAAAAGAACTCCACCACGAAGTCCCAGGCTGTGAATTGTTTTCGTGTGCTTCAGTGAAGGATCCTGGACACACATCACTGCCCTGCTCCATCCCCCCTCCCCCTCGGCTGGGGAGAGGGGCTGGGGAGGGAGGGGAAGCGCCGTGCTTAGGAGGTGTAACCATTTCACCGTTTTTAATTAAATATGAGAAACCTGCTGGGGCTGGGAGCAGGATGGTCCTGGAATGTGAATTACCACGAGTCCTCCTTCCCAGATGTTCACTCTTGCCATCTCCAGGCGTTTCAGGCAAGCTAAGTGGAAAAATAAGCCCCAAACCCACGGTGGCCGCAGAGCTCTCCTGCTCCCGGGAGACGAAGAGCCCTCCCCGTCCTCCAGCTGCTGTGATGCTGACACCTTCCACCCTGCTCCCGGGAGACGAAGAGCCCTCCCCGTCCTCCAGCTGCTGTGATGCTGACACCTTCCACCCTGCTCCCTTTTAAATCAATCATTTCAATGCTCTTTGCAGCGAAGGCTCTTCGGGGTAGGGGCTGGGACAGCAGAGGCATCAGTGGCAGTGGCATCGCAGCTGCCAGCACATTGTGGGCTGCTGGCAGGGACCTCCGAAGCTGAAAGCTGAACCACATCACAGAATCAGAGAATCATTGAGGTTGGAAAAAAGACCTTGAAGATCATCAAGTCCAAACGTTGAAGCAGCACTGCCAAGTCCAAGCCATCCCATCTCATGGACCAGGTGGCTCTGCCACACCATTTCGATGCCTTTCTCCCCACCAAAATGAACCTTTCAACCCCCCAGCCAGTTCCTCACTTCCCAGGGGAAACTCCTCAGCTGGAGGCATCCATGGCAGTTTGCAACTTCCAGCAGTATCTTCCTTGATGGAAATGAAGGAAATATCACAGACATCACCTTAGAATGGCTTGGTTGGAAGGGATCTGAAAGATCATCCAGTTCCAACCCCCCCTGCCGTGGACAGGAACGCCTCCCATTAGACCAGGTTGCTCTCAGTCACATCCAACCTGGCCTTGGACACCTCAGACCCTTTTTGCTCTAAGTCAGAGAATAATTCAGCATCACTGCAAATGCTGAATTGAGCATCACTGCAAATGCTGAATTCAGCATCACTGCAAATGCTTCTTCCCCCCCCCTGCATGGCCGAGCACCCCCAGGGAGAACCTACAACCCATTCAACACATCCCCAGGGCTGCCCGCAGGATGCTTTGGAGCTCGGGATGCAGGCAGCGACTCTGCTGCCGTTTTCCCCTTCACAGATGCGGTGCTGAAGCTGGGATGGGAGGAGGGAAGCCCATTCCCTCGAGGTGGATTTGAAAAGCACTGTGAACAAATAAACAAGCAGGCTTTTCAAACGGTGAAAAAAGGGGGTCACAGCTAAAGGAGCTGTGAAGCAGCCCACTCACTTTGTACTGATATGTGTTGACAGGCAGAGTAATTTCACATCCAAACATCCAATTCACCCTTGGTTTGGTCGTGAGGCTCCTCCTGTGTATTCCCTCAGAGGCCATCAGCTGTGGAGGTTTGTGGTGAGCTGCTGGTGCGCTCACAGTGAGCTCCTGGTGCAGGGAGTGAGCTGCAAGCTTGTCCCCACACCACTGCGGCCCCTCTGCAGGCAGCAGTCATCCAGAGGAGGTGACTTGGTTAGGATGGAAACTCTGCCTGCTCCCAGAGCAGTGATCCAGAAGGAAAAGTGTGGCTTTCCTTGGGAAAAAAGAGGAAAGAAAGAAGAGGTTTCTTCTGGAGGAATTTGCTGTCAGGGGAGAGTGGCGGTCACAAGGGCTGAGCTGACCTTGACATCGTCACTGGGGTTGGCCAGGGCATCAGGATCAGCCCTGGTTAGGTCACACCTTGTACCTTGAGTACTGTGTCCAGTTCTGGGTCCCTCAATTTAAGAAGGACATTGAGACTCTTGAAGGTGTCCAGAGAAGGGCAACAAAGGCTGGGGAGGGGTCTGGAGCACAGCCCTGGGAGGAGAGGCTGAGGGAGCTGGGGTTGCTTAGCCTGGAGATGAGTAGGCTCAGGGGAGACCTTCTTGCTCTCTGCAACTCCCTGAAGGGAGGTTGTAGCCAGGTGGGGGTTGGTCTCTTCTCCCAGGCAGCCATCACCAGAACAAGAGGACACAGTCTCAAGCTGTGCCAGGGGAGGTTTAGGCTGGAGGTGAGGAAGAAGTTCTTCCCAGAGCTTGGCCCTTGGGATGTGCTGCCCAGGGAGGTGGTGGAGTCCCCATCCCTGGAGGTGTTCAAGAGGGGATTGGACGTGGCACTTGGTGCCATGGTTTAGTAGTCATGAGGGGCTGGGTGTCAGGTTGGACTTGATGATCTTTGAGGGTCTTTCCAATGTTATTGATTCTATGATTCTAATATCCCTGGGGGAGAGGCTTCATTCCTCCCTAGCTGAGGAGGCTGATTAAGTGCAAACCTTCAGAGACCCTTTTATTCTTCCCAAGCTAGCTGATTGCCATTTCCCTGTGCTGATCTTTCCCTCCTCTCTCCCTCTCTCATGACACAAGAGTAAATGTAAGGAGACATTTTTGCCTAGCAGCTGACCCTACCTGTCCCCACACCAGCACCTGCCTGCCCCCCTGTCTCAGTACTTGCACCTTGAAAAGGACTGGTGGCTTGGCAGGGATTTTTTGCTTAATTGGATGCTGAAACCATGCCTGGGGGAATACTGCTGGGGTTTGGAGCATTGGCTATTTGATCAATACCCTGAGAAAGTCAGCAGCAGTGTGTGACTTCTTCACAGGAGTGATTTTCCATCAGCCTCCGAACCCGAATTGGCTCCTGAGAATCCTGGGAATTCTTTATGGACTCTGCTTCTCGATGAATCTGCATCCTGGAGCAAGACACTAGGCTCTTCTCCAGAGATCAGCTCTGTGGTGCTGCCTCGCTCGATCTCTCCCTTCCAGGAGAGAGGGAAGCAGGGAGGAGAGGGGAGGAAGGGGATGGAGGGTGAAGGCACTGGGAAATCACTCTGGAGTTCTCAAATCTTTCCTGTGGGTCTGCTTTCTCTGTCAAAAAGTTTGGTTTGTGTTGAATCAAACATTTTTTCTCCCCTCCCCCCCCCGCCTTTTGGTAAAGGCCTCTGTCCTCAAGCCTGCAGCAAAGTGTGGCCTTGAAAGACCTGGTGTGAAGTGTTCAAATTACCTCTACCTCTACCTCTACCTCTACCTCTCTCTCTGTCATCTCTATCATCTCTATCATCTCTATCATCTCTATCTCTATCTCTATCTCTATCTCTATCTCTATCTCTATCTCTATCTCTATCTCTATCTCTATCTCTATCTCTATCTCTATCTCTGTCTCTATCTCTGTCTCTAGTTCTCTGTCTCTCCATCTCCATCTCCATCTCCATCTCCATCTCCATCTCCATCTCCATCTCCATCTCCATCTATCTCTATCATCTCTATCTTTCTCTCTCTCATCTCTCTCTCTCTCTCTCTCTATATATATATATATATCTATCTCTATCTCTCGTTCTCTGTCTCTCTATCTCTATCTCCATCTCCATCTATCTCTATCATCTCTGTCTTTATCTCTCTCATCTCCCTCTCTCTCTCTCTCTCTCTCTCCCTCTATCTCTATATCTATCTCTATCATCTCTCTCTCGCTTGCTCTATCTCTCCATTTCTCTCTCTCTCTAGTTCTCTCTCTCTCTCCATCTCTATCTCCATCTCTCTCTCTCTCTCTCTCTCTCTCTCCAGGCTGGTTGCCTGGGAGTTCTTTACCCTGAAGCACTGGAGGCACTGGAACAGGTTGCCCAGAGAAGGTGTGGATGCCTCATCCCTGGAAATGTTTAAGGCCAGCCTGGATGAGACTTTGAGCAACCTGCTCCAGTGGGAGGTGTCCCTGCCCATGGCAAAGGGGCTGGAACTAGATGAGACCAACACCAGCCTGGTGGGGGTTGGTCTCTTCTCCCAGGCAACCAGCACCAGAACAAGAGGACACAGTCTCAAGCTGCACCAGGGGAGGTTTAGGCTGGATGTTAGGAAGCAATTCTTCATAGAAGGAGTGATTTGCCATTGGAATGTGCTGCCCAGGGAGGTGGTGGAGTCACCATCCCTGGAGGTGCTTAGGAAGAGGCTGGATGGGGCAGTTGGTGCCATGGTTTAGTTGATTAGATGGTGCTGGGTGACAGATTGGACTTGATCTCGAAGGTCTCTTCCAACCTGGTTAATTCTATTCTATTCTATTCTATTCTATTCTATTCTATCTATCTATTCTATTCTATTCTATTCTTTCTTTCTATTCTATTCTATTCTTCTGTTCTACTCTATTCCCATTCCATTCCATTCCATTCCATTCCATTCCATTCCATTCCATTCCATTCCAATTTCCATTTCTCTTCTCTTCTCTTCTCTTCTCTTCCTTCTCTTCTCTTCTCTTCTCTTCTCTGTCTCTCTCTTCTCTTCTCTTCTCTTCTCTTCTCTTCTCTTCTCTTCTCTTCCCTCTCTCTCTTCTCTTCTCTTCTCTTCTCTTCTTCTATTCTATTCTATTCTATTCTATTCTATTCTATTCTATTCTATTCTATTCTATTCTATTCTATTCTATTCCATTCCATTCCATTCCATTCCATTCCATTCCATTCTATCTTATCTTTAAGGTCCTTTCCCACTGAAGCCATTCTGCCCTTCCCTGATGCTGTGATACTGCTGGCTGCTGGGACTCTGCTGGCACTCCCCAGCCCTCACGGAGCATCGCTGCTGCTGCCTCATCACCTGCACAGCACATCCCCTGCTCAAAGATGGCTTTCCCTGCACATGGAAAACCTGCTCTGGCTGCTGCAGAGTAGGAGCAGATGCAGCAGATCCACTGAGCACGTTGTTATTAGCCCAAATGGCTTGGCTCATTTTCCTCCTTCCTGGGGTTTTTAGTTCTTCTTCTTCTTCTCCCCCCCCCCCCCCTTTCTTTATTCATGCTGTCGGCAAGCAGACCCAACCAGCTCCATTACATGTAATTTATTCTGAATTAGATCAAAGGAGCAGTTTACAGGCAAGGTTTGGGCATTATTATGATGATTATGTCTTTATAAATATATATTTAGTCACTTGTCTCTCTCTCCCCCTCCCAGCTCCCCCCCCCCCCTGCTCCTCCCCTCCTCCCTCCCCATTGCTTTGCCTCATGAGCCAGCTGTAAATTATTCACCAGCACATACAAAGTGCTCCTCAGGACTGGCAACCAAATCAGCCCTGGCTCTGGCATGGGTGGGAGCCCCGTGGGCTTGTGGGTGCAGGGTGACAGAACCCAAGCAGGCACCGTGGAGAGAGTGCCCTGGGACCCAGCTGGCCCCACAGGGGTCTCGAGGCTCTGCTCCAGGGCTCTGTGCTTTGCAAAGCAGCTGAAACCTCCCTGCCCCTCCTGATTCTATAACCATGGGATGGTTTAGGTTGGAAAAGACCTTTAAGGTCATGGAGTCACTCAGAATCAGAGACTGGTGGGGGTTAGAAGGAACCTCTGTAGCTCACCCAGTCCAACCTCCTGCTCAAGCAGGGGCACCCACAGCAGCTTGCCCAGGATCACAATGGCCAGGTGGGGTTGGAGTCTCTTCAGAAGAGACTCCACAACCTCTCTGGGCAGCCTGCTCCAGGCCTCCAGCACCCTCACACTGAACAAGTTTTTCCTCCTGTCCAGATGGAACCTCCTGGCTTCCACTTTGTGCCCATTGCCCCATGTCCTGTCCCTGAGCACCACTGAAAAGAGTCTGGCCCCAGCCTCTTGCCCCCCACAGGTCCTTTAGCTCTTGCTGAGCGTTGCTCAGCTCCCCTCTGGGGCTGCTCTTCTCCAGGCTCAACAGCCCCAAGGGCTCTCAGACTTTTGCTCCATGTTTCCTGACTCCATCAAGTCCCTCAGCCTCCAGCACCCTGAGGGCTGACCGGGACCAGGATGCCCTTTTTATACCTTTCTTGGTGTCAGAAAGCTCTGCACAGCTGGGCTCTACCTCATCCCTCTGCCTCCCCTTATTCCCTGCAAAATGAGGTGATAGACATCTCCCAGCTTGGATGGCAGTTTGGCTTCAGGCTCTACCCTGCTGAGCAGCACCCAGGCAGGTCGGCAGCACCACGAGGAAGCTGTTTACCCTCCACGGCCATCCTACGTTGCTTAACCACAAAGCACAGCCCCTCTGGGGGCTTAAAACCCCAAGCATTTGCCCTTGGAGCTGATGCAGGCCACTTTCCACGCTGCAGAGTCGTTTTTAAAGCCCAGTAGAATCCTGTGCTGTGGGAATGGGGCTTCTGAGCAGCCACCAGCTTGTTGGTGCTGAAAAAAGCTAATGCGAATTTAGCAGGAAGCTGATCTAGGGAGGCATCTGCTTGTCTGAACTGTCATCATCTCCCAAGGCACCTCAGTGTGATGCTTAAGAGTTGCTCACCCAGACAGGGATTCCTGCAAGGGGTTGGGGGGTGAGGCAGGGAACCCTCCCCCCATGGAGCTGCAGGCGCTGGGAGGTGTCCAGGAGCTGTTACCCCAGCACTGGCTGCAGCCATGGGGGGATTTGTCACCCAGATCCCCCAAGGGACTCCATCCACCTTGCAGGGATGGACAGAGTTTGCCGTGGCAGACACTGGCAGGGGTGGGAGGCGCTCGGGAAGCACAGCCCCAGGTCCGTGGTGCAGGTGGCGTGGGGAGGAGCTGGTGGTGCATCTGCTGGGATGCCTGCACGGGGCCCGGGTGCATCGGTGCTTCCTCCGTCCTCACTTAAGGAGCAGCGCTGGCCCCAGAATTGCCTTGCTGCTGTTATCTCTCCCCACAGCAACGACCTGCCCGCTGCTGCCCTCCCCCAGCCAAAGATGAGCTGCTCAGCTGGGCACTGGGTGGGTCTGAGCGTGGTCTGGGGGAGGAGCTGTCACATTCATGAGCTGTGCCCTCTCGATGGGACAGCCAAGGCTGGCCAGAGGCCCCTGCCGTGCCTGCCCTTCCTTCTAAGGGTTTTCTTGTCAATCTCTCCTCTTGCAGCTGGGGGCAGATGGGCTGTGCCACTCCTCAGCTGGATGGAGGTTTAAAGAGCATCCAAGCAGGACACAGCCTGGAGCCACTTGAAAACTCTGCCCACAAAGTGATACCTCCCCAGGGGCAAATTGGTGCCTTTTGGGCTGCACTGGGGATGGACCCCCGGATCCCCTGGGCTGAGCCACACAGGGAGGTCTCCACAGCTCCCCAGCACTACCCCAGTCCCCCACCCCACCTCCCAAGGGAGGATCAGGCTCCCTCCCTGCCTGAGATGTGTGTGCACGTGTCTGGACCCATGCCCACCACACAGACACCCCCTGGGCAGCCCAGCTTCCCCATGAAGGCTGTGATCAGAGGTTTATTGAGCCAAAACTCCTATTTAAAGGTTGATGCACAGTGCAGCCAGGAAAGACTTCCTCAGTCCAGATGTGAAACAGCCCCAGCAAGTGAGCTGATGCATTTCTTCTTCCTCAGGTCATGCCACAGACCTGCCAGCCTGCAGCAGCAGGCTCTTTCCCACTGGGGTTGGATTTCCCACAGCCCCATTCCTGCTGCTGGAGGGATTCTTGATCCCCCTCAGCCACTCAAACATCTCCTGCAGGTCTTACCTGGGTTCAGGCATTGGTGGAACCTGAATTCATATCATAGTTTGGGTTGGAGGACCTTTGAACTTTATCTAATCCAACTCCTCTGGAGCCAGCAGGGACATCTGCAACTAGGGCAGGTTGCTCAGAGCCCCAAACAACCTGACTGGAATGGTTCCAGGGATGAGGCATCAGTCTGGACCAGCCTCAGCAGTGCCACCACGATCCTACTATGTCCACACAATGAGTGAATGTCTTCTGGCCCTTCCAGAGCTGCAAATAGAATCATAGAACTGTCAGGGTTGGAAGGGAGCTCAAGGCTCAGCCAGTTCCAAGCCCCCTGCCATGGCCAGGGACACCTCTCACTGCAGCAGGTTGCTCACAGCCACCTCCAGCCTGGCTGCAAACACCTCCAGGCAGGAGGCTGCCACCACCTCCCTGGGCAGCCTGTGCCAGGCTCTCACCACCCTCCTGGGGAACAACTTCTTCCTCACATCCAATCTCAATCTCCCCACTTCTAGTTTTGCTCCAGCCCCCCCAGTCCTCTCCCTCCCTGACACCCTCCAAAGTCCCTCCCCAGCTTTCCTGGAGCCCCCTTCAGATCCTGGAAGGCCACAATGAGGTCTCCTGGGAGCCTTCCCCTCTCCAGGCTGAATACAAGGAGAAAGGAATGATTCCCAGGCTGGCTTTGGAAGCTCTGTGCAGGGCAGGCAGCCCCAGCATGTTCTTGTGTTCAGGATCCAGAAATGGGTCAGGATGCAGCAGAAACATCTGCCATTGATCTTCCAATCACAAGAGAGCCAGCAAATTGCTGTCTCTTTGAAAATCCATTATCACCTCCACCCTCCTCTCAGCTTTCAGAGCTGACAAGGGCTGTGCTTTGCCTGTGGATGGTAAATACAGCTCCATGTGGCCCAGGTCTGATGGGGCTCCTGAGGCAATGGCATTTTTATGCATGTGCCTTAGTAACTCCCCAGTAACCTTTGGGGGGTAGCTGTGTGCCTGTGCAGGGCTTGTTTGCTGAGGATCCTTCCCTTCCAGGACACCTGGCCTGGCTCCAGTGTGAGTGGTTGGGCTCAGACACTTCTGCTCAAAGATTTGAAGGGAGTTAAAATCCCTTTCTTCCACCCTGCTGAGACCCCCCCAGCTCTGGAGCCCTACCCTGAGTCAGAGGAGCTGCCTTCCCCTGGGCTGAGCCACACTGCAGCAGGAGGCTGTGCCATCAATACTGTTCCTGGAAGGGTTTTGACCCAGCGTCAGCTGGGAGCATCACAGCTTCCCAGTCCAGGAGCCCAGGGAACAGCAGCAGCTCAGTGTGCTGGGAAAGGAGCAGAGCTGGACTAGCCCTGAGCACAGCAGGCTCTGAGTCACCACCTGACCTTAGGCACAGGATCTGACCTGGCACTCACTTGATCTTTTCCAAGGGAATGATGATTCTGCTCCTCTGCTCCACCCTGCTGAGACCCCCCCTGCAGTGCTGGGGCCAGCTCTGGAGTCCTCAGCACAGGAGAGATGTGGACCTGTTGGAGCAGGGCCAGAGGAGACCACAACAGTGATGCGAGGGCTGGAAGCCCTCTGCTGTGAGCACAGACTCGGGGTTGGGGCTGTTCAGCCTGGAGAAGAGAAGGCTCCAGGGAGACCTTCTGGTGGCCTCTCAGTACTTAAAGAGGCTGATCAGAAAGCTGGGAACAGACTTTTTTAGCAAGGCCCTTTTGTGACACTGGTACTGTGATGGAGCTCCTGCTCTTCTTTCCCACCTCAGAGCTGAAGGTATTTTGCCTTCTAATACAGCTGAAACCCTCAGGGCTGTTGCACCCAGGGGGCTGAAAGCCCTCTGCTGTGAGCACAGACTCAGGGTTGGGGCTGTTCAGCCTGGAGAAGAGAAGTCTGTCCCCAAGCTTCCTTACCAGCCCCTTCGAGTGCTGAGAGGCCACCAGAAGGTCTCCCTGGAGCCTTCTCCTCTCCAGCCTGCACAACCCCAACTCCCTCAGTCTGTCCTCACGGCAGAGCAGCTCCAGCCCTCTGCTCATCCTCCTGGCCCTTCTCTGGCCACCTTCCAGCACCTCCAGATCCTTCCTGTGATAACTTCCTGTGGTATTAACTTCTCTGCTTCAGTCTCTTCTCCCTTTTGTACAGGTGGGTAAGGAGGGGCAGAGAGGGAGAAGTTAGTAGCTTCCCCTGCTCTTTGACCAGGGGGGGGTTCCTTGTGCTGTTTATTCCTTGCAAATCCCTGTAAGTATTGTCAGTCCTGGGTATCTTGTCCATACTCACTGCATTCCACTGCAGATTGCAGGTTTGGTTTGTAAATGCAGCTTGCATTTGCTTCCAGCTGAGCTGCTCTGGCAAGTTTAATGGTGGTGCTGGCGGGGGTGGGGGCAGGAAATTTGAACCCACGCCATTGCAGGGACCCAGGAGCTCCTGAGCCAGCATCGCTGAGGGGACAGGGGACCCACAGCCTCCGTGGGGACGTGCTGAGCCCTCTCCTCTCCAGCCCTGCTGTCGCTTCCTCCGTTCCTCTCCCCTGCACCACCACTTTGCCTTGCAAACGTCGCTTTCTGCCACCCAAACAGGAGAGCAGCCCTTCTTGGCAGCGGGGGGAGGCAGGCTTTCCCGGGGCAGGCAGGACACATCCATCACAACCCCGGCTGGATGCTGGCTAGCCAGGAGCCCATCGCTCACCTGAGGCACTCTGGGCTCCTCACCAGCCTCTGCCTCCGCCACATTTCCCTCCCCTCCCGGTGCCCCCCGGAAAATCCCATTGCCTGCAAGGCTCATTGAAAGGTGCAAATGGCCTCATTGACGGGTGCTGTGCAAATGACCCCGAGATTCATTACCGCAGCAGGGGAAGGCTTGAGGAGGATGCCTGAACACCTCTGGCGGCTAGGGTTTAATGTGATTGGATTTGCAACGACTTTTTGATCGTTTGCTCTCTAACTCCTTGCAGATTTGGGAGCCATCTCTCTTCCTCCCTTGCAGGAGATGGAAATGTCACCACTTTCATCCCGCTGATGGTGGACAGAGGATGCTGGGGGAGCAGAGCAGGCAAAAGGGACTCAGTCGCCTCGGGGAGGGGGCTGTAGAGCAGCTCCCCTCTTTCCCCCTCTGTTTTCCTTCTGTTTGGATGACCTACTCTGCAATGTTCCCTTTCCCCTCTAACCTTGCAGCCAGCACGGAGGAGGGCTGTGCAACACCTACCCTGGAGTCCTAGAGCAAAGCCAACAACCTGCTGCTGGCCACAGTTCAAGTGGCTCTAAAAGCATTACAGGAAGATGATTACCCTGCTCTAAGACAGGAAAAATGCAGCAGACCCATTTCCACCCTGGAACAAAGGCTGTGCAGCAGCAGATGGCTTTGGGTTGGACGCCTGGGGGTGGAGGGAGCTCGCCTGGCCCCAAGCCCTCCTGCCTCCAAGCATTCACTGCAGATCCAGAGCCGGCAGCCAGGTTAGCTCGCCTTAACCACCTTCATCTTAATTACACTTTGCTCTGGTCCCCTGCCGAGCTCTGGACCACTGGCCCATCTCCAGAGGGAGCAGAGAGGACCTGCTCATGCTCTGCAGCCTGCTGAGCCGCTGTATTTATGAGCACCACTGCCAGAGCTCTCACTCGGTGGCAGTTGGTGCCCAGTAGTAATTAATGGGACCTCTGCCACCCCTGAGCTCTGCATTAGTGGACTATCAATTATTGAAGCCGAGTTGTACATTTCTGAGCTTGTGAATAACCAAAGGGGCTGCTGAGAGTCCAGAAGTGGCTGTCATCTGCTCATTAGGTATTTATTAAGTGTAATGCAGCTGCTGTGCTTGCCTGTTAGTGGAGGCCCAGCAAGGCTGTGGGCTGCAGCGGCGCCTGCGTGGAGCTCCCCCAGCCAGGAGGCAGCATCAGAGCCTCTGGGAGGCTGGTGGAGACAAGCACTGGGCTCTGGTGCTGTGCTGGGGGGTGACTGCCCAAATCTGATCACCATGCTCCCAGGCAGCTTCTCGCCAGGGCTGGGGGCAGCCAGGCAGCACGGCCTGGCAGCAGGCATCCACAAACACCTCTCCAGGCGCTTAGCTCTGCACCAGTGTCCTGCATGGAGGAGGAAGTTCTTCACCGTGGGGGTGGTGAGGCCCTGGAATGGGTTGTCCAGGGAGGGGGTTGGGGCCCCGTCCCTGGAGGTGTTTAAGCCCAGGCTGGATGAGGCTCTGGCCAGGCTGATCTAGTGTGGGGTGTCCCTGCCCATGGCAGAGGGGTTGGAACTAGCTCATCCTTGTGGTCCCTTCCAGCCCTAACTGAAACTCTGAAACTCTGAAACTCTGAAACTCTGGGGCATCCCAATGCTGTGTCCATCATCTGGGCTCCTTCAGTACCCCCCAGGCAATTGAGCCTTCCACTCCAGAAAGCAAACCCTTGGGCAAAGGACTCATCTAGAGATGATCATTATCATTCCTGCTACCCTCTCACTTCCCATCTCCCCTCTCTGCTGCATTGTTCCTTGTTACACTCCTCTGAATAATTCCTTCCTCTTTTGATCACTGCAGCTCCTCAGAGAGGGCTGTAATGAGACCAGCCACCAAGGGCAAATTCACCAGCAACTGGCTGAACTTGTGGATGTTCAAGAGCAAGAGCAGCTGAGCCGGGAGGAGGCTGTGGGGGAGCAGAGCTGCCTTCAGCCTGGCAGGCTTGGGGAGATCCTGGGGGGTACCAGGTGGTGAGCAGGGTGCCAGGTCCTGCCAACATGAAATCACAGAGCTACAGAACTCATCAGGTTGGAAGGGACCCTTGAAGATCATCTTGTCCAGGGGGTTGTAGCCCCACCTGGCTACAACCTCCCTGCAGGGAGTTGCAGAGAGCAAGAAGGTCTCCCCTGAGCCTCCTCTTCCCCAGGCTAAGCAACCCCAGCTCCCTCAGCCTCTCCTCCCAGGGCTATGCTCCAGACCCCTCCCCAGCTTTCTTGCCCTTCTCTGGACACCTTCAAGACTCTCAATGTCCTTCTTAAACTGAGGAGCCCAGAACTGGACACAGGACTCAAGGTGTGGCCTCAGCAGTGCTGAGCACAGGGCACAATGACTTCCCTGCTCCTGCTGGCCACACTATTCTTGATGCAGGCCAGGATGCCCTTGGCCTTCTTGGCCACCTGGGCACACTGCTGGCTCATGTTCAGCCAGCTGTCAACCAGCACCCCCAGGTCCCTCTCTGCCTGGCTGCTCTCCAGCCACTCTGTCCCCAGCCTGGAGCTCTGCCTGGGGTTGCTGTGGCCAAAGTGCAGCACCTGGCACTTGGACTTGTTGAATGCTGCTTCCCTGACTCTTCTCATTCACAGAGCCATAGAAGCACAGAATTGGTTTGGTGGAGAACATCTCCAAGGTCATCCAGCCCAACCATCAACCCAACCCCACCATGGCCATTAAACCATGGCCCCAAGTGCCATGGCCACACATTTCTTGAACACCTCCAGGGCTGGGCACTCCACTGAAATCGATTGCCCAAGTGGAATGCTGGCAGCTGAGGCTTTGAGTAGAGTCATAGAATTGTCAGGGTTGGAAGGGAGCTCAAGGCTCAGCCAGCCCCAGCCCCCTGCCATGGCCAGGGACACCTCACACTGCAGCAGGTTGCTCACAGCCACCTCCAGCCTGGCTGCAAACACCTCCAGGCAGGAGGCTGCCACCACCTCCCTGGGCAGCCTGTGCCAGGCTCTCACCACCCTCCTGGGGAACAACTTCTTCCTCACACCCAATCTCAATCTCCCCACTTCTAGTTTTGCTCCATCCCCCCCAGTCCTATCCCTCCCTGACACCCTCAAAAGTCCCTCCCCAGCTCTCCTGTAGGTCCCCTTCAGATCCTGCAAGGCCTCACTAAGGTCTCCTTGGAGCCTTCCCCTCTCCAGGCTGAACACCAGGAGCAAGGATTGGTTCCCAGTCTGGGGAATCCAAAGGGTTCTTTCAAAGCAGACAAAGAAACAATTGTTCTTCCCTCTTCATTATGTTTTTGAGGGGGGGGGAGGTGTGTGTATAAACACATCTCAGGGCTGGAGGAGCTTCAGGAGAAGCTTTACTCCTCCTGTCACACATGCCCTAGTCTTCATCTGGCTGTGGCTGCCTGCAGGGCTTTGGTGGCAGCTGGGAGCCTGTAAGCTGCCTGTAATCCAGTACCATTCATAAATGACTGTGCATGTTCCAGCACACTCCAATCCCTCTTTTATCCTCAGCCTTAGGCATTAGCAGTGGAGCTGTAAATAATCTCTGGCTCCATCCCTAGTAGGCTGGACCCTGGCTTGGGTATGGCCACCAGGCTGGGGGGAGAGGAGGGGCAGCTCCTGGGCAGGCAGTGGGCACCGAATGGGGTGATGCTGGCAGGGGGTGCTGGACAGTCATCCCACTGCTGGCAGCCACAGGGCTTCTGCTTCCCCTTGTACTGGGGCCAGGAACAAGCAGATGGGCCCCGTGTGCATGGCTCTTTTGGAGGTTTGGTTGCTCTGCAAAGCAAAACCCCTCCCAGGCAGGAGGCTAAAGTGAGCTGGATGAGACCCAGCCGAGTGTTCTGCTGTCCCCAGCCCTGCACCACCATCAGCAATGAGCTGACCCTTCCACCCCAAGCAAATGCTACCCTTTGATGGAGCTGTGCCACTGCATCCCACACAGCCCCCATGACTCTGTCCTAGCAACTCCCTCTGCTCTGCTCTGCTCTGCTCTGCTCTGCTCTGCTCTGCTCTGGTGAGACCCCCCCCGAGCACTCCATGCAGCTCTGCAGTCCTCAGCACAGGGAAGATGAGGACCTGTTGGAGTGGGGTCAGAGGGGGCCACAGCATTGATGGGAGGGCTGGAAGCTCTCTGCTGGGAGGCCAGGCTGAGAGAGTTGGGGTTGCTCAGCTCCAGGCAGACCTTCTGGTGGTCTGTCAGCACTCAAAGGGGCTGATCAGAAAGCTGGGGATAGGCTTCAATCAGACTTTGTCCTGTCATGACAGGACAAGGGATGGTGCTTTGAACTAAAAGAGGGAGATTTAGGCTGGGGAAAAGGAAGAAATTTGTCAACAGTGAGGGTGGTGAGACCCTGGCCCAGGTTGCCCAGAGAGGTGGTAGATGTCCCATCCCTGGAAGCATTCCAGGTCAGGTTGGTTGGGGCTCTGTCAACCTGTTGCAGTTGCAGATGAACCTGCTGGCTGCCAGGAGTGCTGGGCTGGCTGACCAAACCAGTCTGTGATTCCATGAGTCCATGAGCTCAGGAGACAACAGCATGTGTTGGGGTAGCAGAGCCCATCACCCTAAATCACAGCATCACAGAATCAATAAGGCTGGAAAAGACCTCAGAGATCATCAGGTCCCAGCTGTCACCCAACACCTCCTGACAGCTAAACCATGGCACCCAGTGCCACATCCAGTCCCCTCTTGAACACCTCCAGGGATGGGGACTCCACCACCTCCCTGGGCAGCACATCCTCTGCTCCAGGCTAAACAATCCCAGCTCCCTCAGCCTGGTTGGGGCTGGAAGGGACCTTTAAAGCCCATCTGGTCCAACCCCTGCAGGCAGCAGGGACTCCTGCAACCAGAGCAGGTTGCTCAGAGCCCCAGACAGGAGTGGAGTGGAATGGAGTGGAGTGGAGTGGAGTGGAGTGGAGTGGAGTGGAGTGGAGTGGAGTGGAGTGGAGTGGAGTGGAGTGACTCCACCACCTCCCTGGGCAGCACATCCCAATGGCTAACAACTCTTTCTGGGAAGAACTTTCTCCTCACCTCCAGCCTAAACCTCCCCTGGCACAGCTTGAGACTGTGTCCTCTTGTTCTGGTGCTGGTTGTCTGGGAGAAGAGACCAACCCCCTCCTGGCTACAACCTCCCTTCAGGGAGTTGTAGAGAGCAATGAGGTCTCCCCTGAGCCTCCTCTTCTGCAGGCTAAGCAACCCCAGCTCCCTCAGCCTCTCCTCCCAGGGCTGTGCTCCAGCCCCCTCCCCAGCCTCGTTGCCCTTCTCTGGACACCTTCAAGTGTCTCAATGTCCTTCTCAAATCCCACTCAGGCTGCTCAACCCCAGCTTTGCCCTGGCCTGGGGACCTGGGTGGTGCTTCCCTGAGGGAGCTCTCTTTCCCTGAGGGAGCTCTCTTTCCCTGAGGGATCTCTCTTTCCCTGAGGGATCTCCCCTTGCCAGGCAGCTCAGCTCCCAGGGAAGGCAGAGCAGAGCTGTAATTGCAAATCATTGCTGTAATGCTCTCGCTGTAAATGCTACTTAAGATGTCATCAATGATTGATATATTTGCTAATTGAGATTTCCACTTGGGCTGATAGCCTGAGTGCTTTATTCCTGTTATTATTTGATGCTATTTTATGACTGACATATTTGCAGCAGCACTTCTTTAATCTTCATTAAGCCAGCACCCTGGGGGGAGATGTGTGGCAAGCACCACAACGCTGCTGGGGCTGGGGCAGGATGAGAGCAAAGCACCAAAACCGCTGCCTGGAGTGAAAGCAGTGAGGGGAGCTGTGGAGGGCAGAGGGGAAAGGGCTGCTCTGTGGGGGAGAATGTGGTCTCTTGTTGCAGGAGAATGGTCACAAGGAGGAAGAATCATCTAAGTTGGAAAATGCCCTCTCAGACTGACTCCAACCATCAACCCAAGACCAGCAGGGCCCCTGACCCACGTCCCCAGGTGCCACATCCAATCCCCTCTTGATCACCTCCAGGGCTGGGCACTCCCCCACCTCCCTGGGCAGCCTGTGCCAATCCCTGACCACTCCTGAAGCAAAGAAATGTTTCCTAATATCCAACCTAAACCTCCCCTGGCACAATTTTCTTGTCCTGTCTCTTGTTACTCGAGAGAAGAGGCCAAGCCCCTCCTCACTCCAGCCTCCTTTCAGGGACTTGCAGAGGGCAATGAGGTCTCTCCCCTCAGCCTCTTCTTCTCCAGACTAATCAACCCCAGCTCCCTCAGCTGCTCCTCACCAGACCTGCTCTCCAGTCCCCTCACCAGCTTCTGCCCCTCACCAGGTCCTGCTTGGATCTGAATGTCCCTCCTGGGAAAGGGCAGCTCAACTGCTTGATGCAAAGGGAGACCGAGAGCTCCTGATGGCCCTGCAGCACTGCAAAGGGAGGGCAGCATTCCCTCCTTTCTCCTGGAGGGAGCTGTCCGGGCAGACAGCTCAGGGCACAGGTAACCACTTCAGGAGCGCCCGGCTGGGACAGGGCAGCAGCTGCTGCCTCCTGCGGCTCTCAGCACCCTCCAGACAAATTGGCCCCCAGCTGGAAACTGCGGATTGGGGTTGTAGGTTCCTCGGAGGGTGCTGCACAGTGCTGACCCCCAGCACCCAGACCTGCCCAGCACCCAGACCTGCCCAGCACCCAGCTGACTTCCTCAGCACCCAGACCTGCCCAGCACCCAGCTCTGCCCAGCACCCAGCTCTGCCCAGCACCCAGCTGACTTCCCCAGCACCCAGACCTGCCCAGCACCCAGCTCTGCCCAGCACCCAGCTGACTTCCCCAGCACCCAGCTGACTTCCTCAGCACCCAGCTGACTTCCTCAGCACCCAGACCTGCCCAGCACCCAGCTGACTTCCTCAGCACCCAGACCTGCCCAGCACCCAGCTCTGCCCAGCACCCAGCTCTGCCCAGCACCCAGCTGACTTCCCCCAGCACCCAGACCTGCCCAGCACCCAGCTCTGCCCAGCACCCAGCTGACTTCCCCAGCACCCAGACCTGCCCAGCACCCAGCTGACTTCCTCAGCACCCAGACCTGCCCAGCACCCAGCTGACTTCCCCAGCACCCAGACCTGCCCAGCACCCAGACCTGCCCAGCACCCAGCTGACTTCCTCAGCACCCAGACCTGCCCAGCACCCAGACCTGCCCAGCACCCAGCTGACTTCCTCAGCACCCAGACCTGCCCAGCACCCAGACCTGCCCAGCACCCAGCTGACTTCCTCAGCACCCAGACCTGCCCAGCACCCAGCTGACTCCTCAGCACCCAGACCTGCCCAGCACCCAGCTGACTTCCTCAGCACCCAGACCTGCCCAGCACCCAGACCTGCCCAGCACCCAGCTGACTTCCTCAGCACCCAGACCTGCCCAGCACCCAGCTGACTCCTCAGCACCCAGACCTGCCCAGCACCCAGACCTGCCCAGCACCCAGCTGACTTCCTCAGCACCCAGACCTGCCCAGCACCCAGCTGACTTCCTCAGCACCCAGACCTGCCCAGCACACAGGTGACTCCTCAGCACCCAGACCTGCCCAGCACCCAGCTGACTTCCTCAGCACCCAGACCTGCCCAGCACCCAGCTGACTTCCTCAGCACCCAGACCTGCCCAGCACCCTACCATGATGCCACCTCACGTGATGCTGGGTGACAGATCCAGCTCATTTTGGGGCCCTGCTTTGCTTTTCTCATCACCCTTGATCAAAACCCTCTTCTTGTGCCAGGAGGCAAGGGAGCTCTGCACTCACTCAGGCCAGCAGTGGAATGATGGTGAGCCCCTCCCTGACATCCACCCTTGCACTTCACTTCCATGTGTTGCCTTCAAGGCTGCCCATCTTGGAGGGGCACCAAGAGCCAGCTGCAAACATCTGTGCTCCCTGCAGCAAGACCAACCCCTGCCACGCTCACAGGGGATGCTGGAGCATTGCATTTGCCCAAATGAGTGTTAGGATCCAGCTTGTTAACACCCTGAACGCCAGGGCTTGGTGCAGCAGCTGCCGTGGGCATGCCAGCAGGCCAGGGCACAGCTTTGGTGCCCATCTGCTGAGGGAAGTGGCTGTGCTCCCCCTTCTGCTTGCTGAGGGAGGAAATGGGTTTGCAGATATGGGGGTATGAAATCCTTAGCTGCCTCAGCTGTGAGGCAAAAGTGATTTCCTTCGGCATGCACCCATCTGCTGCGCTTTAGAGCGCCACAGAACCAGAGGATCACAGCCAGGGTTGGGCTGGGAAGGACCTTTAGAGGTCCTCTAGCCCAAACCCCTCTGCAGTCAGCTGGGACATCCTCAACAGGAGTCAAAACTCTTCTCAGTGGTGCCCAGGGACAGGACAAGGAGCGACTGGCCCGAACCAGGAGGTTCCATCTGAACAGGAGGAAAAACTCATCTGCTGTGAGGGTGCTGGAGGCCTGGAGCAGGCTGTCCAGAGGGGTTGTGGATCTCCTTCTCTGAAGGGATTCCAAACCCACTTGGACATGGAGATCCTGGGCAAGCTGCTGTGGGTGCCCTGCTGGAGCAGGGATTGGACTGGGTGATCTCCAGAGGTCCTTTCCAACCCCACCATGCTGGGATTCTGAGATAACAACCAAGGGAAGGGGGAGCTGGGTGGCAAACAACTGTGGCTGATCTCCTTCAGGGCCTGGTAAGGAAGGGCTGCATCTCACCCCACCCCAGGGAGGTGGTGGAGTCCCCATCCCTGGAGGTGTTCAAGAGGAGCCTGGATGAGGCACTTGGTGCCATGGTTTAGTTGGTGAGATGCTGTTGGGTGAGAGGTTGGACTCGATGATCTCAAAGGTAGTTTCCAACCTGGTCTGGTCTGGTCTATTCTATTCTATTCTATTCTATTCTATTCTATTCTATTCTATTCTATTCTATTCCATTCCATTCCATTCCATTCCATTCCATTCCATTCCATTCTATCCACTCCACTCCACTCCACTCCACTCCACTCCACTCCACTCCACTCCACTCCACTCCACTCCATTCCATTCCATCCCATTCCAGCCAGGCAACACCATCAGACACCACTGGGCAAGGCAACAGCCATTCCTCACCCTGGTGATGGTCCTGCTCTCCAAAGCCACCCCCTGGAGAGCAGCCCAGGGAGGGCTTCCTGGCTCCTGCCAGCCTGGGGGAGGATTGATGAAAGGAGCAACTTGCTTGGAAGCAGAACCTCTCTCCACGAGCATCCCGCACTCGGAACACGTCGCGGCGCCGCCTGCCATCGCCGCCCGGTCCAGCCAGGGCTGATAAATGGGGAGTGGGAACTTTCAGGAGGCTCAGCAGCAGTGGGAAGGAGCCTGTTGCCATGGTGATGCCAAGGGGGTTGTCTCATTCCCTGTATTTTTTTCCCTCTCTATTATTTCCCCACCCCCCTGTTGCCTTTCCCCCTTGTTGGGGTGGAACAGAAGGTGGCTGGCAGGTTGCTGAGGGGATGTATTAGCTCCAAACCAGGCCATGGCTTAGACAGGAGGGAGAAATGCTGCTGTGGTGAGCAGAGTGAGTTTGGTCCTAATATATATCAGGCTGTGCTCTCCAGGGAGGGTGTAAATCAGGGCTGGGCCAAGCCCAGGGCAGCACGAAAGCAGCTCAGTTGCTTTTGCTCCAGCCTCAGAAGGGATCTGGGAAAAACTCCTAAAGGATTTAATGCCACTGCTGATGAGCAAGGAATAATAACAAGAAGGGAGGAGAAGGGCAGACATTTTAGCTGGGGTTGTTTAGCCTGGAGAAGAGGAGGCTCAGGGGAGACCTTCTTGCTCTCTACAACTCCCTGAAGGGAGGTTGTAGCCAGGAGGGGGTTGGTCTCTTCTCCCAGGCACCCAGCACCAGAACAAGAGGACACAGTCTCCATCTGTGCCAGGGGAAGCTTAGGCTGGAGGTGAGGAGAAAGTTCTTCCCAGAAGGAGTTGTTAGCCATTGGGATGTGCTGCCCAGGGAGGTGGTGGAGTCACAGTCCCTGGAGGTGTTCAAGAGGGGGTTGGATGTGGCACTGGGTGCCATGGTCTAGTAGTCATGAGGTGTTGGGTGACTTGATGATCTTTGAGGTCTTCTCCAACCTCATTGATTCCATGATTCTATGACTCTAAAGCCAGCCCTTCAGGCCTGGGCTGGTGGTGGCTCTCCAGAGCTGGGCACCATCTCTGGTGCCAGCCCATAGCTGTCAAGTCTGCGTGTACCCAGCTGGGCTTTGGCACCTTGCTGGTGCTGTGCTCCTTGGCTGCACAGATGAGCTCTTCAGGACCAGGCAATGCTCAGCAGCTTGGAGAGTGGCTGGACCCTGCCAACCTGAGTGAGTGCTGGGAGATGGACCTGGAGCCTCCTCATCCCTGCTCCTGCCTCATGCCAGACCTCTGCCTCCCTGCCTGCAGCCTGCCAGCCCTGTGCTGCACAGCACCAGCTCCTTAGCCACCTCTTTGGGGGTTTTCTAATACACTTTTACCAGTGCTCTTGATTTAATGAACCTGAGTGATCTCATGAAAGGAAACAACTTGCACAAAGGCAGGGGGAAGGTGCAGCCCCCTCTGCACCGCTCCCAGTTCCCCCCAGCCGGAGCTGCCTGAGCTGTCCCTGCGAGCCCCAAGCCCTGCTCTGATGCTGTGTGTGAGCCCTCAGCAAATTTCTGGAGGTCTCAGGACAAGCTGAGTTCCCTGTAGACCCTTCCAGCCCTGTTTCCTTTGGCAATCCCCTCCAGGCACTGCCTGTGTGCCCATTCTGGGGTGCACAGCCACCATCTCTTCCAGGGGAACATCAGGGTGGCTGCAGCTCTGCTGCTGGCCTTTGTCTCCAGGTCTGGGCACACTACAGGGAGACTTCCCTCCACACAAGAGAAGTTCATGAGTAAGTAGATAAATCCAGCTGAGTGGCCAGAAATTCCTGTTCTCTCGTTTCAAGTGCTGGGAAGAGAAATCATTGATCAGCCCTGGAAGCACAAACTAAAGAAGGAGGGTTGCTGGGGAGGGTGCTTGAGGATTCACAGCCACGAGCCAGCACAGACACAGGCAGTGCCTCACACCTCATCTGAACCCCTTCCTAATCACCAGCCACGGGAACACATTTGTTGCAGGTTCCCAAAGTGGCTTCTCTGCGGAGCCCAGCCCCAGCTCTGAGGCTCTGCAGCGCCTGGGTCCTATCCAACTGTTAGAGCGGAGTCTCTCCGCTGCAGGCAAAACAGTAACCCCCCACTCGGGCTGGAGCACACGGGAGGGAGGTCTGGCCCCGGGGGCAGTGGGACGGCGGCTGTGACTATTCTGGGCAGCGTTTGGGGAATGCCAGCCCAGCTCTGAGCCCGCAGGAGGAGGCAGGTGGTGGGCAGGAGGGCCACGGGCAGGCAGCCTGCTCGATCCGGGAGCTGCCTCCTTGTTTCTGAAGTGCTAATTGCTGCAACGCTTCCTCTGAACAGGCTTTCACACCGTGCTGGCTGCCGTGTTCTGCATCTGCTGATAAGGATTTCAGCCCATCTGCTCCTGGGGAAGATTCACCCAGCACTGGTCTGTCGCTACCTGCCCTCTCTTCTCCGTGCTGGGGCAGCTTCTCTGCAGGGCCAAACGCCTCCTTTACACCCCCACTCCTTTCCCTTGCTCCTGAGATGCTGCTACCTTCTCGTTTTAAGGCTCTGGGAGCATCCCAAGGCAAGTTCATCTTGCAAGGCAAGTTCTGCTTACATGGCAAGCCCTGGAGCAGGACAGCAGGGTCAGTGGCATCTCCCGGGCTGCAGGTCAGTCACCCTGCTCGAGGGCCAGCGTGGTGCAGAGCTGACAACTGGCCACTTGTCTGGGTGTGAGCAGCATTAGCATCCCAGCAATTAGTGGAGCTGTGTTGATTTGCATCAAGCTCAGAGCATAAAGAGTGGCCAGATGGTAAATTGTCTGTGTTCCTGCAAACAACAGGAGCAGAGGCTGGGCTTGAAATGGGGCTTTGGTGCTGCTAGTGCAGCTCTGAAATGACCCTGCTGGCATGAGCTCAGCAACAAGCCATGGTTGGGCCACAGCTTGTCTGGCTCAGCCTTAACTCACCTGGGTGGGTGTGAAGGAGGAGTAACCCCCAAAGAGCCCTCAGCGAGATGGAATGGAATGGAATGGAATGGAATGGAATGGAATGGAATAGAATAGACTAGACTAGACTAGACTAGACTAGACTAGACTAGACTAGACTAGACTAGACTAGAATAGAATAGAATAGAATAAACCAGGTTGGAAAAGACCTTTGAGATCATCCAGTCCAAACTATCACCCAACACCATCTAATCAACTCAACCATGGCACCAAGGGCCTCAGCCAGGCTCTTCCTAAACACCTCCAGGGATGGGGACTCCACCACCTCCCTGGGCAGCACATCCCAGTGGCCAATCTCTCTTGCTGGGAAGAATTTCTTTCTCACCTCCAGCCTAAACCTCCCCTGGCACAGATGGAGCCTGTGTCCTCTTGTTCTGGTGCTGGTTGCCTGGGAGAAGAGACCAACCCCCTCCTGACTACAACCTGCTTTCAGGTAGCTGTAGAGAGCAACTCTCCCCTGAGCCTCCTCTTCTCCAGGCTAGGCAACCCCAGCTCCCTCAGCCTCTCCTCCCAGGGCTGTGCTCCAGATCCCTCCCCAGCTCTGTTGCCCTTCTCTGGACACCTTCCAGCATCTCAACGTCTTTCCTAACCTGAGGAGCCCAGCACTGGACAGCTCACATCAGACTTGGATCAGTTGCCTGGTGCAGATTTACTCTTATGTCCTTGAGGAAGTTGCTGCTCTTCTCTGCACAGCCCTTCTCCAACTCACAGCAGAGTTAGCAGCAGCAGAGCCGCTGGTGCTGGAGGTCCAGCTCCTCAGTGTCCCTGGCATGAAGGTGCTGGAGCATGTGGGCACCTGTGGGCAGCAGCTTGCCAGCAAAACTCTGCCTCTTTTCAGTGCCTTGCCATGATTAACCAGTTAGCTGTCAGAGGCTCATCATGGGAAGGTCCCCACGTGCCAGCTGCCTCCCTCTGTCGTGGCCATTCTCCAGACCTCGATCTAAATGTGCTGGCTTGGAGCCATCCCTGATGTCTGCTGCTCTGCCCTGAAATACAAATCAAGCTGATAAAGAGGTGGGCTCCAGAAGAGCATCCATCAACATTTCTCCAGTGTCATCAAGCATTCAACAATTAAACCAAGGACACGGGAGCTGGTGGAGAGAAGGCAGCTGGTGCCTCACTTCAGTTTGGGCCTATCCCTTGTCCTTCCCTACAGTGTTTCTGCTAAACCCATCTCCCAGCATGGGAAGAGCAATGCTCCAGCCCTGGGCTGGGCTGAGGCAAGAAGTGATCATTTAATGTGCTGAAAGCAGCCCAGTGCTTTAGGAGTTCAGCCTGATTTAGGAGCATTGATTAAGTCTGAGCTCCTCTGACTGATGGGGACGGACTCCTGAGCAGGGCTTGCTGTGGCAGGACAAGGGGTGGTGGTTTAAACTAAAGGAGGGAGATCTGGACTAGAGAGAAGGAGGAAATTTTTGCCACTGAGGGTGGTGAGACACTGGCCCAGGGCACCCAGAGAGGTGGGGGATGCCCCATCCCTGGAACCATTGCAGGTCAGGCTGTCTGGGGCTCTGAGCAGCCTGCTCTGGTTGCAGGAGTCCCTGCTGCCTGCAGGGGGTTGGACCAGATGGGCTTTAAAGGTCCCTTCCAGCCCCAACCAGGCTGAGGGAGCTGGGATTGTTTAGCCTGGAGCAGAGGAGCCTCAGGGGAAACCTTCTTGCTCTCTGCAACTCCCTGAAGGGAGGTTGTAGCCAGGAGGGGGTTGGTCTCTTCTCCCAGGCAGCCAGCACCAGAACAAGAGGACACAATCTCAAGCTGCACCAGGGGAAGTTTAGGCTGGAGGTGAGGAGAAAGTTCTTCCCAGAGAGAGTTGTTAGGCATTGGGATGTGCTGCCCAGGGAGGTGGTGGAGTCCCCATCCCTGGAGGTGTTCAAGAGGGACTGGACGTGGCACTTGGTCAGGAGGTGTTGGGTGACAGGTTGGACTTGATGGTCTTTGAGGTCTCTTCCAACCTTGGTGATGCTGTGAGCCCAGGAGTCTCCTGATCCATATCAGCCAACTTACACTGCTTACCCTCTGGGCTCTATTTGCCTCAGCCCTACAGAAAGCTTCCCCCCCTCCCCCCCAGCCCTTACTGGAGGCTGATGATGACAATCAGGCTTCATTACCTCCAGGTGCAGAGGAGGAACCCCACAAGTGGGAGATAGGGAACCCCACAAGTGGGAGATGGGGACCCCACAAGTGGGAGATGGAGAACCCCACAAGTGGGACATGGGGAACCCCACAAATGGAGATGGGGACCCCACAAGTGGGAGATGGAGAACCCCACAAGTGGGACATGGGGAACGCCACAAGTGGAAGATGGGGACCCCACAAGTGGGAGATGGGAGATGGAGAACCTCACAAGTGGGAGATGGAGAACCCCACAAGCGGGAGATGGGGACCCCACAAGTGGAGATGGAGAACCCCACAAGTGGGAGATGGAGAACCCCACAAGTGGGAGATGGGGAACGCCACAAGTGGAAGATGGGGACCCCAACAAGTGGGAGATGGAGAACCTCACAAGTGGGAGATGGAGAACCCCACAAGCGGGAGATGGAGAACCCCACAAGTGGGAGATGGGGAACCCCACAAGTGGGAGATGGAGAACCCCACTGAGGCCATTGCTGGAGGGCTTAGTGACTAAACACCAGCAGTACCCAGAGGCAGCCTGAGTGCTGACTCCTCTACAAGGCGCTGCAAGGCCTCAGGGCCCCTGCTGCCTTGCCTTGGTCGCCCTGCTGTGCAGAGGCACACAGCAACACGCGTGCTACCACCCTGGGCCTTGCTCTCTTTGCCCAACCACCCCCTCTGTGCCCGTGGTCCAGCCCCCAGCTTTGGAGGAGAGCCAGGAGGGCTGGGTGGGAAGCTGCCAGCCAGGCTGGGTCATTCATTATTACCCTTCCTCTCCCTCTGATGGAGGCAGGCAAAGTCACCTCTCTTTTGTCTGCTCTGTGTGTTGGTTTTTTGCTTAATTTTTTATTTGTTTCTTTCCTTCTCAAACTCCTGTGAATAGGGCCAGATGCTGTTTCCATGGCAACCCTCTCTCTTCAAGCAGCAGATGCTGGGAAAGGGTTTTTCTCTCCCCCCCCCCCCACCTTTTCCCCCCCAGTTTAATCCTCCTGGAAATCTCCCCAGCAGAGGTTGCTGGTAGAAGATGGTACTAAGAGATGCACGGCAGCAGTGCCTGGCATATCTTAAATCCCATGTGCTGCTCCTCTCTGCGTGAAGAACCTGCCCTTTCACCCTCTGGAAATGGCACACATCAGAGGGAGAGCAGCAAATGTGTCCTAATGCCTCATCTTACATTTAGGAAGAGGCTTTCCCCTGCACTGCTTCCCACAGTGACTGAGAGGAGAGCGCAGCGCCCTGCCCCCCCGCGCTCAGTGAGAGCAGGGCAGCTGCCTCCACCACACCCACCGCAGCCCAGCCCAAGCTGCCACCACAGCTCAAGGTACGGCTTGGGGGGGTGTAAATGAGCCTCGTGCATGGGCAGCCTGGTCTGATGGAGGATGTCGCTGCTCACTGCAGGGGAACTGGGCTAGATGACTTTTGGAGGCCCCTAAACCATTCTATGACTTGGGGGAAGGTTGGACGTGATGATCTCTGAGGTCGTTTTCCATCCCTATTGATTCCAGGATTCTAGGATCTTTGAGGCCTTTTCCAACCTTATTCATTCTATGATTCCATGATTCTAGGATCTTTGAGGTCTCTTCCCATCCTTATTGATTCTAGGATCTTTGAGGCCTTTTCCAACCTTCTTGATTCTATGGTTCTAGGATCTTTGAGGTCTTTTCCATCCATATTGATTCTAGGATTCCATGATTCTGGGATCTTTGAGGTCTTTTCCATCCATATTGATTCTAGGATCATTGAGGTCTTTTCCATCCCTATTGATTCTAGGATCATTGAGGTCTTTTCCAACCTTATTGATTCCATGATTCTAGGACCTTTGAGGTTTTTTCCAACCTTATTGATTCTATGGTTCTAGGATCTTTGAGGCCTTTTCCAACCTTATTGATTCCATGATTCTAGGATCTTTGGGGTCTTTTCCAACCTTCTTGATTCTAGGATTCCATGATTCTAGGACCTTTGAGGTCTTTTCCATCCTTATTGATTCTAGGATCTTTGAGGTCTTTTCCAACCTTATTGATTCTAGGATTCCAGGATCTTTGAGGTCTTTTCCATCCATATCGATTCTAGGATCTTTGAGGCCTTTTCCACCCTTATTGATTCTATGGTTCCAGGATCTTTGAGGCCTTTTCCAGCTTTATTGATTCTATGGTTCCAGGATCTTTGAGGTCTTTTCCAGCCTTATTGATTCCATGATTCTAGGACCTTTGAGGTCTTTTCCAACCTTATTGATTCTATGGTTCTAGGATCTTTGAGGCCTTTTCCAACCTTATTGATTCTAGGATTCTAGGATCTTTGAAGCCTTTTCCATCCCTATTGATTCCATGATTCTAGGATCTTTGAGGTCTTTTCCAACCTTATTCATTCTATGATTCCATGATTCTAGGATCTTTGAGGTCTTTTCCAACCTTCTTGATTCTAGGATTCCATGATTCTGGGATCTTTGAGGTCTTTCCCATCCATATTGATTCTAGGACCTTTGAGGTCTTTTCCATCCATATTGATTCTAGGATTCCATGATTCTAGGATCTTTGAGGTCTTTTCCAACCTTATTGATTCTAGGATTCCAGGATTCTAGGTGATCTCCCATCACCTTCCATCTTACCCTCTGGGCTGTGTCAGCATGGCTGCACCCAGCAAAGCTCCTGAAGAGGACAGGTGCCAGGGGAAGTTTAGGTTGGAGGTGAGGAGAAAGTTCTTCCCAGAGAGAGTTGTTAGCCATTGGGATGTGCTGCCCAGGGAGGTGGTGGAGTCCCCATCCCTGGAGGTGTTCAAGAGGGGATTGGATGTGGCACTGGGTGCCATGGTTTAGTAGTCATGAGGTGTTGGGTGACAGGTTGGACTTGATGATCTCTGAGGTCTTTCCCAACCTTATTGATTCTGTGATTCTATGATTCTAGGGGAAAGGCAGGATTTCAGCCCAGCTTGTTTAGCCAAGATACATCCACTGGAAAGAAAAAGCTTAGAAGCAGAAGCTGGAATTTAAGCAGTGCAGAACAAGCTGTTCAGCCTCTCTCTCAGCAGAGAAAAAAACCCCAAACTAAAGCCAGAGAAGAAGAAAATGCTGTAGAACCCGACAGAAAGCAATAGGCATTGTTGTTGTGGTTCTCTCATCCAACAGATTTCGTGTAGGCACAGCAGGAAACTTTGCTCTGATGGATTTTAACTCCGTTTAATTAAAGTACTTGAAATGGAGTCAATTCCTTGCTCTCCAGCACAGAAATGCTCAAGACAAACTGCCTCAGCCAGGCATCTGCTGGAGGAAGGTTTTGCTGAGGTTTCCCCCCACCCCCCCCAGTTTAGGAAAGATGTTGAGCTGCTGGAAGGTGTCCAGAGAAGGGCAACAAAGCTGGGGAGGGGTCTGGAGCACAGCCCTGGGAGGAGAGGCTGAGGGAGCTGGGGTTGCTTAGCCTGGAGAAGAGGAGGCTCAGGGGAGACCTTCTTGCTCTCTACAACTCCCTGCAGGGAGGCTGTAGCCAGGAGGGGGTTGGTCTCTTCTCCCAGTCAAGCAGCACCAGAACAAGAGGACAGAGTCTCAAGCTGTGCCAGGGGAGGTTCAGGCTGGAGGTGAGGAAGAAGTTTTTCACAGAGAGATTGGCCATTGGAAGGTGCTGCCCAGGGAGGTGGTGGAGTCACCATCCATGGGAGTGTTTAAGAGGAGCCTGGATGAGGCCCTTAGTGCCATGGTTGAGTTGATCAGATGGTGTTGGGTGACAGATTGGACTTCCTGATCCCAAAGGTCTTTTCCAACCTGGTTAATTCTGTGTTCTGCTTGTGCCATCCAGCCTCAGCCTCCTTAACCCCAGCTCTGACAAACAGCAGCACATTTTCCCAGGTATGGTATGTTCCATGTGTTCATGGAATTGTTTGGGTTGGAAAAGTTCTCTAAGGTCATCAAATCCAGCTCTCAAGCCAGGACCACCATGGCCTTTAAACCGTGTCCCCGAGTGCCATGGCCACGTGGGTTTTGTACACCTCTGTGGTGTTATGTCAGGAGCCTGGAGTGGTCCTCAGAGGGTGACCCTGGGGCTGTGGAGTGGTGAAGGGCAAGAGACATCAGAGAGTCCCAGAGCCATAGAATCCCAGACTAGTTTGGGTTGGAAGGGACCTTTAAAGCTCCTCTTATCCAACCCCCCTGCAGCCAGCAGGGACATCTGCAACCAGAGCAGGTTGCTCAAAGCCCCAGACAACCTGAGCTGGAATGGTACCTGGGATGGGGGCAGCTACCACCTTTTGAGGCAACCTGGGCCAGGGTCTCAGCACCCTCAGTGTCAAAAACTCCTTCCCTCTCTCCAGTCTAAACCTCCCTCTTTTAGTGCCAGTGTGCCCCACCAGCTCCTGCCTGGGGCTGCCCACACAGCACAGGATGGAGATGGAGGGGAGAGGTGGAGGGGAGCAAGGCTCAGTGCCCTTCTCCCATCAAACCAAATCCATTGGTTGGAACACATCCAGGGGACTCCCCTCTCCACCTGACCTGTGCGTTGGAATTCTCTGGGGTGCACTCCAAGCCACGTCTTGGCTCAAGGACTGATGGATGAAAACTGAAGAAGAGCTTCCCAGGGGCCTTGCAGGAGGAAGCAAACCACCCAGCCTAAAGAGCAGCTGGACAAAGATCCTTCTAGCTGCACAAAGTCCTTCTTCCCACACCAAGCTGCGCTCCAGAAGCCACAGCACTCTCAAACAACCAGGGCAAAAGAGGGAAAAGAAGGAAAGAAAAAGGCAGTGCAGGGGCAGGCTGGAGCTGGAGCATGCAGCAAGATCCTACTTAGCATTATTTATCTTCAATGATCTCCAGACTGGGCCACGATGCATAATTCATTCCCTGCTCAGAGGCTGCATCTCGAACCGAGCCCAGTCTGGCACCTCCCTGCTGCAGCCAGGGTGTGTTCCAGCTCTTCCAGCAAAGCAGCCTGGGCACCTCGAGGTCCTTGGTCTCTTGGTGTTGATGTGAATGTGACAGTCTGGCGAGGGCTGCTGCTAAGTTTATCCCAGACTGTGTTGGTGTTTGTCCTCCCTCCTCATCCCCCCCCCCCCCAGTGCTGGGAGCTGTGTTGCTCCAAACCTTTTCCCAGCGCTGCAGATTCAGGGTTGCCCATCCCACTGCCCCCCTCAGGAGCAGAGCCAATTCCCCACCAGCTCAGCAACCAGCTTCCAGATGAAGAGGAGGAGCCACGACCTCGTTCAAGGCTCTGCTGCCCCTGCCCCAACTCCAATCTTAGGGTTGCAGGGGATGGAGCTTTCAGCCCCTGCCTGGTGCTGGGTGGGAGAAGGGAGGCAGAAAAGAGGAGCTGCCTGCCTTTTATTCTGGGGCCCACTTCAAACCTTTAGTAAAAGGCCAGTAAATAATTAATGGTGGTTATAAGCATATTGCAGAGCTGAGGAGTTTTTGCTGTGGATGGTCATGAGGAGGCTGTCAGTGAGTTATCGACTGGAGGGCTGCCTGCCCTGCCGCCATCGACTGCCTGCTCCTGGACACCTCTCTTCATTAACCCTTCATGGACAACCAGGAGACCTTCAGCAGAAAGCAGAATGACCACAGCCCCCCTAAAATAGTTGAGCTTTGCTTTTATATTGGAGGTGAGGTTGTGTCTGGAGTGCAAAGAGTGGCAGGAGGGCTGGAGGGGAGCTGGGCTCAGAGCTGGGACCTGCCAGGCGCCGGTGGCAGGCAGGTGAAGTTGCTCTGTCTTTACCCAATCAGTTCTCCTTCATTTGGCTTTGTCTCCATAGCAGACTTCTCCTTCCACCAGTGGTGATAAATATATCCTGTGCTGGGTTGAATCATAGAGTGGTTTTGATTGGGAAACACCTTTAAGATCCTGGAGTCCAACAGTAGGAGCCAAACGGTTTTCAGCGGGAGGACAAAGGGGCAGTGAGTTCAAACTGGGACCCAGGAGGCTTCACTTGACCTGAAGGAGAAACTTCTTTCTTTTGAGGGTGCTGGAGCTCTGGTGCCCAGAGAAGCTGTGGAATCTCCTTCAGTATCACAGTATCAGCAAGGTTGGAAGAGACCTCAAAGATCATCAAGTCCAACCCATCACCACAGACCTCATGACCAGACCATGGCACCAAGTGCCACATCCAATCCCCTCTTTCACTGCAGGGATTCCAAAGCCACCTGAACACTGTGGCTCTGGGCAAGCTGCTGTGGGTGCTCCTGGATGATCTCCAGAGGTCCCTTCCAGCCCTCTACCATTCTGTGATTCTATGCTTCCATGATTTCCAAAGCTCAGAGGCAGAGTTTTGCCCCCACCCCTGTGAATGCTGGTGGTTACTGGGTTCTCTCCCAGGCCTGAGGACATTTAGTGCCAGCAAAGGGAGCTGAAGGAGAGCTCAGGATGGTTCCTTCCTGGAAAGCAGGCAGACACTGATGATTTATTTCTCTCTCTCTCCAAGGCAATTATGTACCTAGACAGTCTTGAAATGTGTATTTCTTTCCTCCAGCAGACCAGAACAGCCTCTGTGGTTCCAGCCTGGCAAATAAATAGGTATTTACACACCTTATTAAGGTGGGTATTACTTTCCCAGGAGACTGGCATAACTCTGCTGCTCTGCTCTGTTATGGGCAGGCATATTTGCACATTAGTCTGACAGAGAGATGACAGATTGGATGGACCCCAGCAGCCTTGGCAGCCCCTGAGCACAGCTCGAGGAGCTGGGTGCGAGGACACCTGGGTGCCCGTGGGCACGGGTGACGCAGGCGGTGTCTGCGTGGCACCCACAGCTCTGCTGCAGGAGGAGGAGGAGGAGGAGGAGGAGGAGAGGTCCTCAGCATGCTGTCATCTTTCCTCAAAATGTTAAGAAATCAGCATTAAAATGTCAGGCCAGCTCCAGAGCTGAGGATGGCAGGTGGAACTTCAGGGAGAGGTCACCAAACGTCGCCCAGGATGTGAAGCCTGGCATTTGAGTCTCCTGGGGTGGAATCATAGAGCCAGAGGATTGTTAGAGTGGGGAAAGACCTTGAAGGTCATCAAGCCCAAGCATTACCTGACTCTAGCAGGCCTGCTGGTAAAGCATGTCCCTCAGCACCACATCACTGGTGCCAAGCTCCTCTCCCATGAGGTGGCAGGACTGTCATCCCCCCAGCATCATCTTCCTCCATGACTGGGCTGGAACGGGGAAGGTCTCCTGATTTCCACTCAGGTTTTACTCCAAGCCAGACAGTAAAATGCATCACATTCAGCTCCCAGCCTACAACAGCTCTCCCTGCATTGGATGCTCCTGGTGGACACACCGACCAGGGTTTCTAATCACTGTTGTTCCATCCCTGGAGGTGTTTAGGAAGAGCCTGGATGGGGCACTTGGTGCCATGGTTTAGTTGATCAGATGGTGTTGGGTGATAGGTTGGACTTGATGATCTCAAAGGGCTTTTCCAACCTGGTCAATTCAATTCAATTCAATTCAATTCAATTCAATTCAATTCAATTCAATTCAATTCAATTCAATTCAATTCAGTTCTGTTCTATTCTATTCTATTCTATTCTATTCTATTCTATTCTATTCTATTCTATTCTATTCTATCCCATCCCATTCCATCCCATTCCATTCCATTCCATTCCATTCCATTCCATTCCATTCCATTCCATTCCATTCCATTCCCACAGCCTGGTTTTGCTGGCTCAGGAGAGGAGAAACAGTCCCTGCCCCAAGTGCTGCAATGTCCAACCAGCTAAAGCAGGTGGGAGTGAGAGAGAGGAGGGAGCTTTGCCCATCCTTGAGGGCCCTGGGAGGTAGGAAAGTCATAGAATGCTAGGAAAGTCCTTCTGCAGCCTTCCTGCAGGATCCTTCAGCTATTGGAATGCTGCTCTAAGGTCCTTCTGGAGTCTTCTCCAGGCTGAACACCCCCAGCTCCCTTATCCTAGCCTCATAGCAGAGGTTCTCCAGCCCTTGGATCATCTTTGTGGCCTCCTCTGGACTCACTCCAACAGCTCTGTGCCCTTCTTCTGCTGGGACACCAGAACTGGACACAGTACTTGAGGTGGGGTCTCAGCAGAGCAAAGGGGCATCACCTCTTCTGCCCTGCTGGCCACACGCCTCTGGATGCAGCCTGGGATGTGATTTGCCTTCTGGGCTCCCAATTAATTGGGAAGCCTGCAGCAGGGTGGGCATGGGCAGGGTGGGCATGGGCAGAGTGTGGCTGTGGTGGGGTGTGGGCAGGTGTCCCTGGGAGCTGCTCCACCCAGCTTGAGCCAGCTGGGCTCTGCTGCATCGGCAGCTCGGGCTCGGCGAAGCTGGAATCTAATGGAGCAGAAAACTGGCAGAGCTGAGCTGTCCCCTGGGGAGGTTTAATAAGGAGCAACCACCAGCTAAGCAGACTTCAAAGGCAAGCAAAATGCAGGAAGGAGAGGTGGCTCCTACCCCAGCACAGGGGGGGAATGGGTTCATGCTGGGTGGGGGTGGGAGAAAACCAAGGTGAAATCTGGAAGGGTTTGGGAGTCGGGAGCAGGCTCAGCTCCTGGATGTTGTCTCTGCTGCTTTGCAGAAAGAGCTGGAGGAGAGCTTGGATGGGGCTGCAGCTGCAACAGAAGGGAAAACTTCTTGAGAGTGTTGGAGCACTGAGAGGCTGTGTAGTGTCTTTCTCTGGAGACTTTCAGAGCTTGCCTGGACATGGTCCTGTGTCAGCTGATCTAGGTGAGCCTGCTTTAGCAGGGGGGGTTGAACCAGGTGGCCTCCAGAGCTCCCTTCCAACCCCCAGCATTCTGTGACTCTGGAGCTGCCCAAGAAATGGGCTCCACCTACATTTGCTGCTTACCTCCAGATGCCTTCAACCAGCTTTCAGGCTATCAGGTAGTGATAGGACTAAGGGGAATGGAATGAAGCTGGAGGTGGGGAGATTCAGGCTAGATGTGAGGAGGAAGTTCTTCACCGTGAGAGTGGTGAAGCCCTGGAATGGGTTGTGCAGGGAGGGGGTTGAGGCCCCATCCCTGGAGGTGTTTAAGCCCAGGCTGGATGAGGCTCTGGCCAGCCTGATCTAGTGTAGAGTGTCCGTGCCCATGGCAGGGGGGTTGGAACTAGCTGATCCTTGTGGTCCCTTCCAACCCTGACTGAAACTATGAAACTATGAAACTATAATGTGGAGGTCACAAGTCCTACAGGTATTTGCTTTTCTCACTCCTAGCAGCTGTCAGCTCTGGAGAGGTGGTGGGGGCTCCATCCCTGGAGACATTCATGGAATGGTTTGGGCTGGAAGGGACCTTAAAGATCATCCAGTTCCACTCCCCTTGCCATGAGCAGAGATGCTTTCCACCAGACCAGGCTGCTCAAGGCATCATCCAGCCTGGCCTTGAACATCTCAATTTAAGAAGGACATTGGGAATCTTGAATGTGTTCAGAGAAGGGCAGCAAGGCTGGGGAGGGGTCTGGAGCACAGCCCTGGGAGGAGAGGCTGAGGGAGCTGGGGTTGCTCAGTCTGGAGAAGAGGAGGCTCAGGGGAGACCTTCTTGCTCTCTGCAACTCCCTGAAGGCAGGTTGTAGCCAGGTGGGGGTTGGTCTCTTCTCCCCAGGCACCCAGCATCAGAACAAGAGGACACAGTCTCAAGCTGTGCCAGGGAAGTTTAGGCTGGAGGTGAGGAGAAAGTTCTTCCCAGAAAGAGGAATTGGCCCTTGGGATGTGCTGCCCAGGGAGGTGGTGGAGTCCCCATCCCTGGAGGTGTTCACAAAGGGATTGGATGTGGCACTGGGTGCCATGGTTTAGTTAGTCAGGAGGTGTTGGGTGCCAGGTTGGACTTGCTGAGCCCTGAGCTCTCTTCCAACCTGGTTGATTCTATGACTCTGTGATCTCAAGGTCGAACTTGACGAGGCCCTGAGCAACCTGATCAACTTGGGGCTGTCCCTGCTTCCTGCAGGGGCGTTTGCTCTGGATGGCTTTCGAGGGCCCCTGCCAGGCCCAATGCAGTCCATGAATTTCAGCCCAGGTTTGTTACAGTTGGGTCTGTAAAACACCTTCCTCAGCAAGCCCTGCCCCTCCATCTCCTCCCCCCCCTCCCCCAGCCACACTGCTTCTGCCCAGCAAACCATTCCCATGCCTGCCTGACATTAAGCAATGCCTCTCCCTGCTGCCTTCGTGGGAACTATCTAATCTCCTTTAAATTAAGCATATGATTGGGTTTGGGCTAGGCTGGGGCCTCAGCTCTTAATCTCTTTATGCCCCACTTTCTCAATCTGCAAAATAGTAATTATCTGCTTCATGGGGCTAAATTAATTTCCCATATTTCACTGCTGCTCATTTGTTGGGGTTTTTTTTTGGGGGGGGAGGGCAGTAGGCAGGTTGCCACTCTCCCTCAGTTTGCCATTTGCATGCTGCTCAGCAGATGATGTGTTGTATATCCAATATATCCATACACACACACACAGAGATCTAAGCCCTGGGTGGGGGGGGGAACCCCCACCACAACACCACAAACCCAAACCACCAAAACCAACCAAGAAGCAAAATGCCACAATGGCAGAGACAGGATGTAAGCAGCAGCAGCAGGGATAACAAGAATGCAGTTCAGGGATTCAGAGGATTTAGTGAATGGAGGATGAGGCTGAGTTGCATAAAAAGGAGGTAAGAAACTCAGCTGGGTTAAGGAGTAATGAAAAGGATAATGAATATCAAGCAGAATGGAAGGGCTTAATTAAGAATTAACTTCAATTCAAGGGCAGCTTGGGAGAGCTGAGGGTGGTCAGTGCAGGGGATGAGGAGCAAAACAGGGAAATTGGTTTTTAACCCCTTCATGAGCACCAGGAGGAGAAGAAGAAGAGGAGAGGCTGAGGGGGCTGGGGTTGCTTAGCCTGGAGAAGAGGAGGCTCAGGGGAGAGCTTCTTGCTGTCTACAACTACCTGAAAGCAGGTTGTAGTCAGGAAGGGGTTGGTCTCTTCTCCCAGGCAAGCAGCACCAGAACAAGAGGACACAGTCTCAAGCTGTGCCAGGGGAAGTTTAGGCTGGAGGTGAGGAGAAAGTTCTTCCCAGAGAGAGTTGCTAGCCATTGGGATGTGTGCCCAGGGAGGTGGTGGAGTCACCGTCCCTGGAGGTGTTTAAGAGCAGCCTGGATGAGGCCCTTGGTGCCATGGTTTAGTTAGTCAGGAGGTGTTGGGTGATAGGTTGGACTTGATGATCTCAAAGGTCTTTTCCAATCTGGTTACTTCACTTCACTTCACTTCACTTCACTTCACTTCACTTCACTTCACTTCACTTCACTTCACTTCACTTCACTATTTCTATTCCACCACTCCACTCCACTCCACTCCCTCCACTCCACTCCACTCCACTCCACTCCACTCCACTCCACTCCATTCCACTCCACTCCACTCCACTCCACTCCACTCTACTCTATTTCTATTCCTATTCTGTCCCTATTCCATTTCTATTTCTATTTCTATTTCTATTTCTATTTTCTATTTCTATTTCTATTTCTATTTCTATTTCATTTCTATTTCTAGTTCTATTTCTAGTTCTAGTTCTAGTTCTAGTTCTACTTCTATTTCTAGTTCTATTTCTAGTTCTATTTCATTTCTATTTCTAGTTCTATTTCTATTCCTATTTCTATTTCTATTCCTATTCCTATTCCTATTTCTATTCCTATTTCTATTTCTATTTCTATTCCTATTCTATTCCTATTTCTATTCCTATTCCATTCCTATTTCTATTCCTATTCCTATTCTATTCCTATTCCTATTCCTATTCCTATTCCTATCCTATCCTATCCTATCCTATCCTATCCTATCCTATCCTATCCTATCCTATCCTATCCTATCCTATCCTACCCTATCCTATCCTGTCCTATCCTACCCTATCCTATCCTACCCTATCCAATCCTAATTTGCAAATGTTCCATAGTTTTTGGGGGTTAGGCATGAAATAGAGAAGGAAAAAGGAAAGTGGTCCCTCAAGTCACCCCAGGAGTGCCCCTTCTTCATCCTGCAAGAGTTTGGGGTCGGTGGCCTGGGGTGGGAGCACGCAGTCCGGTAGGACCAGGAGGAGCTGCTGCTTCTGCACCCGCCACTTGTGCACTCCTGCTTTGTGCTGGGCTGCAAGCAAAGGGAAGATTAAATTAAGGGTGATGCAGTGGTGCAGAAATGTTGGGCAGATTAGATCTTGTTTCGGCGTGGCTCTGCAGCACATCTCAGCCCTGCTGGGTGGAGCAGCGAGGGTCGAAAGGCTGCGAGCTGGGGGCTGGCTGGATCAGCAATGTTCATTAAGACAAGAAATCAAAGGCAAGCTCCTGCTCTCTGGTTGTTGGGGTTTTTTTCATCCCCAGAAGGATTCAATCTGTAGAAAGGTAAATAAAACCCCCCAACCCTTATTGAATGATCCTCATGGGAAACCAGGGGCTTTGGCATCGTGATTTTCATTTTTCTCCTGCTATGATTTGCAGGGGGGGGGGGGGGGGGAGAAGTAATAAATAAGTTGTGGCCTTCCAGTATCTGAAGGGGGCTCCAAGAAAGCTGGAGAGGGACTTTTGAGGGTGTCAGGCAGTGATAGGACTGGGGGGAATGGATCCAAGCTGGAGGAGGGGAGGTTTAGATTAGATCTTAGGAAGAAGTTCTTCCCCATGAGGGTGGTGAGAGCCTGGCACAGGTTGCACAGGGCGGTGGCGAAAGCTTCATGGTGAGCTGGGAAGACTCAGGATGAACTGAAAGCTCCACCCCCCTGCAGTCCTGGAGGACACACACTGAGCTCTGACCACAGGAGATCCAGCTCTGATCCCATCACATCCAGCAGAACTGCCCACCAAGGGCACCCATGGCATCACACATCACATTCAAACATTGCATCCAAACCAGAAGGTTACAGAAAACCTTCAATTCAGCACAATCCAAGCTCCCAGCTCACAGCCAGCTCAGCTTGGCCAGCTCCAGACACCAAGGTGCAGCATCACCTGGAGACCTTAGTGTAGCCTTCCAGTGTCTGGAGAAAGTTCTTCCCAGAGAGAGTTGTTAGCCATTGGAATGTGCTGCCCAGGGAGGGGTGGAGTCCCCATCCCTGGAGGTGTTCAAGAGGGGATTGGATGTGGCACTTGGAGCCATGGTTTAGTAGTCAGGAGGTGTTGGGTGACAGGCTGGACTTGATGATCTTTGAGGACCCTCTCCAGCAGATCCCTGTCCCTCTTGAGCTGGGGAGCCCAAAACTGAATGCAGTACTCAAGATGAGGTCACAGTATCACCAAGGTTGGAAGAGACCTCAAAGATCACCAAAGATCACCACAGACCTCATGACTAATCCATGGCACCAAGTGCCACATCCAATCCCCTCTTGAACACCTCCAGGGATGGGGATTCCACCACCTCCCTGGGCAGCACATCCCAATGGCAAATTACTCTTTCTGGGAAGAACTTTCTCCTCACCTCCAGCCTAAACTTCCCTGGCACAGCTTGAGACTGTGTCCTCTTGTTCTGGTGCTGGGTGCCTGGGAGAAGAGACCAATCCCCTCCTGGCTACAATCCCCCTTCAGGTAGTAGTAGACACCAGGGCAGAGTAGAGGGAGAGGAGAACCTCCTTGATCTGCTGGCCACACTCTTCTTAATGCACCCCAGGAGACCATTTGCCTTCTTGGCCACGAGGGCACATTGCTCTCCTGTGGATAACTTCTGATGGCCCATTGGAATCTGCCACCCATGGAGGTGGTGGAGTCACCTTCATTGGAGGTGTTCGGGAGGAGACTTGATGGGGTGCTTGGTGCCATGGTTTGGTTGTTTAGGTGGGTTGGGTTGGTTGATGGGTTGGATGTGATGATCTTGAAGGTCTCTTCCAACCTGGTGTATTGTATTGTGGTGTATTGTATTGTATTGTATTGTGTTGTGTTGTATTGTGTTGTATTGTATTGTGTTGTATTTTATTGTGTTGTACTGTGTTGTACTGTGTTGTATTGTGTTGTATTGTGTTGTATTGTGTTGTATTGTATTGAGGGTGTCAGGGATTGATGGGACTGGGGGGAATGGAGCAAAACTAGAAGTGTGGAGATTCAGATTGGATGTGAGGAAGAAGTTGTTCCCCATGAGGGTGGTGAGAGCCTGGCACAGGCTGCCCAGGGAGGTGGTGGCAGCCTCCTGCCTGGAGGTGTTTGCAGCCAGGCTGGAGGTGGCTGTGAGCAACCTGCTGCAGTGTGAGGTGTCCCTGCCCATGGCAGGGGGGTTGGAACTGGCTGAGCCTTGAGCTCCCTCCCAACCCTAACAACTCTATGATAAGTTAGTGAGCAGCATCAGGCTGGTTAAGTCTAATTCCAATGCACTGACTCTGCTCAGCTCCCTGGGGAAGGAA
>JAAWVA010000035.1:7630656-7656083 GCA_015227895.2 Colaptes auratus
GGGGGGAGGCCAGCAGAGGCTGCTGGGGGCGCAGTGTTTGGCCTAGTTCTGAGCCTCCCTGTTGAAGAGGGCCAGGGAACTGCTGGAGGGAGTCCTGCAGAGGCTGTGCTGATGCTGGAGGGACTGCAGCATCCGGCTGAGGAAGGGCTGAGAGCCCTGGGGCTGGAGGGGGCAAGGCTGAGAGGGGACCTGATCGATGCCTGTCAGTGTCTGGGGGGAGGTGCCAGGATGGAGGTGCCAGGCTCCTTTGGGTGATGCCCAGTGACAGGACAAGGACCAAGCTGGACCCCAGAAGGTTCCACCTCAGCAGGAGGAGAAACTTCTTTGGTGTGAGGCTGCTGGAGCCTGGAGCAGGCTGCCCAGAGAGGTTGTGGAGTCCTCCTCTGGAGAGCTTCCACCCCCCCGGATGTGTTCCGGGTGCCCTGCCCTGGGCTGGGTGATCTCTGGAGGTCCCTTCCAGCCCCTCCCATTCTCTGACCCTCAGCACTGATCACTTGTGTGGGGACCTCGGTCCTGGGTGCAGGCAGCAGCAGGAGAGCTCTCCTGGCACAGGGCTATCCCAGAGGGCAGCTTCTTGCCCCCAGGCTGCTGCCTGAGCAGGATGTGCTCAGGTCGTTGCCCAGACCCACCTGGCTCCCACAGAGCCTCACTTTTCCCTCTCCCCCTCCTTTTCCCCTCCTCTTGCTGCAATAATTAATCTCTGGAACACTCTGGTTGCAGCCCAGGCTCCAGCACAGAGCGAGGAAGCTGCTGGGCAGGATTCCAGCCCCCTGCTAATCACCAATTCTCATTCAGATGAGTTCTGTGTCCCACAGGCAGGGAAGTGAATGCTGCAGGAATGGGAAGAGTGGAAGTGCTTCAAGTGCTGGCTACAGAAATTGCCACAGCCAGCTCTGGCAAAACCTCTCTCTGCTCTCAGATCCTTCTTTGCAGCTGTGAGCTTTGCTGGCAAGCTGTGAGTGGAGGGAGCTCTTGCCGCTTGCTGACCATCCTTGCAGGAGTTAAGGAAGCCTCCCTGGTCAAAAGGCTGCTGGAGGGCTTCCAAGCTCCCTGAAGCAGTCAGCACAAGGGCAGATGTCTCTGCTGCTGCTCCCTTGTCAGTGGAGCCTCTGCTTGCTCCTTCAGCTCTTCTCACTGCTGCCATTAGTGCTTCAGCACAAGCAGCTTGTGGCCCCCTGCCTCCTGGGGCTTCTCAGGGCTCCTCTTCACTGCAGTCTGTTCTGAGCTGCTCAGTGCCCACAGCCTGGGGAGGGCCTGGGCTGGCAGCACTTCTGGAAGGAGTCCACCACTGCCTGCAGAGCAGCTGAGGAAGCCAAGGGGCTGGAGCATTGCTCTTGCAGGGTGGGAGAAGAGTGGGAACAAATCAGCTTCACAGACTGCCCTGGGCTGGAAGGGAGCCTCCAAGGGCATCCTGTCCAAGCCCCTGCAGGCAGCAGGGACAGCTCCAGCCAGAGCAGGCTGCCCAGGGGCACATTGAGTCTGGTCTTGAATGTCTGCAGGGATGAGGCCCCAGCCCCCTCCCTGGGCAGCCTGTGCCAGTGTCTTAACCACCCTCACTGTGCAGAGCTTCCTCCTGAGGCCCAACCTGCCTCTGCCCTGCTCCAGCTTCAATCCACTGCCCCTGGGCCTATCCCCACAGCCCCTTCTGAGCAGCCCCTCCCCAACCTGCCTGCAGGTCCCCTTCAGGTAGGCTCTGAGGGTCTCCCTGGAGCCTTCTCTCCTCCAGGGCCTCTGTGTCACTGGGTGCTGGGAAGAGCCAGGGTGACCTGAGGGACAGGTTCAGCATTTGCTGTTCTCTTTGCAGCACAAATGTGCAGAGCTCTGCCTCATGCCCAGCCTTGGCACTGCATTGGCAGCTGTGAGCAGAGGGCTGCCTGATGCCCGCTCTGGGGTGGGCAGAGCTCCTGCTAGGAGCAGCAGAAGCTGTCTGGGCTTGGCTGGGGGTGCTGCTGCTCAGCCCTCCTGCTGCAGCTCTCGAGGTGCTGCTTTCCCATCTCCTCTTCCTCCCAGCTCAGCACAGGGGCCAGGTTGCAGGGCAGGGCTGTGGTGACTGCTGGGTGAAGCTGTGCAGACCCTGGGCTCTGGAGTTCCTGTTGTGACATGGGCTGGGAGATGGATGGAGCCTGCTGCCTCTTTTTAGCTCCATTGTAGTGCAGAGGTGCTCAGAGCCCGTGGGAAGAGCACTGAAGGCAAACTGCAGCAGCTGGGGTGCTGAATGCAGCCCTGGGGCCCCCTCCTCTCTTCCTTCCTCTCCCTCCATTCCTGGCTGTGTAAACCCTCTCAGCTCTGTCGATTTGGGGCAGTTTTGCTGAGCTCTGCCTCCTGCAAACTGAGCAGGAATTTCACAGGGCAGCTGCTGGGTCAAGGATTTTAAGCTTTAATGATTTCCCCTCACAAGCTCCTGAAGACTTCTGCAGAGCTGCTGCTCTGGCTGTGCTCAGCTCAGCTGGGCCTCTGCAGCTGCTTCTCCCCCACCAGAGTCCTCCTGAAGTGTTGCCTGCAGCCATCAGCAGAATCTGGGCAATGCCCTCCCGGCAGCAAGGTCCCCTTGGGCCACAGCAGGGTGGGGATGCTCCTCTGGAGGCTCAGGAGATGTTTGTGTGCTCTGGCACAGCCTCTCCAGCGGCCTTGGAAGGGAAGGCAGAAGGCTGGAGTGAGGGGAGCTGAGGTTTCTCTTGTCCTGAGTGAGCTGCAGTGGCCTGGGCTGTGCTGGCAGCTCTGGAGCTTCGCTTTCCCCCAGCAGACCAAACTGGGTTGTGGTGCTGAAGTTCCCCTGCTCCTGGGGCAGAAGGTGGAGAGCCCTGCCCTGGCACCAGGGGCTGGCAACCACAGGCTGGTCTCAGTGGGCACTGGATAGTGGTGGCACAGCTGCCACCCACCTGGATGTGTTCCTGTGTCACCTGCTCTAGGTGACCCTGCAGGAGGGTTGGACCCCATGCTCTCCAGCAGTCCCTTCCAACCCCTCCCAGGCTGTGCCTCCTGGCCTCTGGAAGGGTCCCAGCCATGATCTCGCTGTGGGGCTTGGGTCCCACAGACAAACTTCCTTGTCCCTGTGCTGATTCTCTCTGCCACCTCCTCTGACTGAAGGGAGGTGAGCTGAGCTGCTCCTCTTGGCCCTGCAGGACTCCCAGCTGGTGATGAAGCCTTCAAGTCGGGGTTTGAGCCCCGGGGGACGGGGCTCGAGTCTTCCTTCGAGGATTCACGCAGCCCATGAAGCGGACGGTGTCTGAGTCCAGCCTCTCCAACTCCAGGGGGGATGGCAAGGCTGAGCCCAAGTTTGGGAGCAAGTCCAAGGGCAAGCTGTGGCCATTCATCAAGAAAAATAAGGTACTGAGCTGCAAAGCTGAGCGTGGTGCTAGGTGTGGATGGCAGGGAGCTCTGCCGTAGGGGAAGCCTGGCAGCAGTGAGGAGTGCTGGGGCAGGAGCTGCAGCTGCTGCCTGGCTGTGGTGCTTGCTGGAGTCTTGGTTGTTGAAGTTTCTTTTCAATCCTTAAGATTTTGTTTCCCTTGTGTAATTTCCTTGATTATGTTGCAGTTTTAATGAGTTCACCTCCAGTTGTCACATCTCTGCCATGGTCCATTCCTGTTCCTAACTCAGAGGGAGCTGTAAACCACTGAGCTAGTGCCATGTGTGCCAACTAACCTGGGTCCTGTGGGGAGCTCTCCCCTGGCATCACTGTTCTGAGCCTTCTGAACCTCTCCTTGGCTTCTCATTTGTGTTGTCTTCTCAGTCTGTGCCCTGGGGGCAGCAGTTGGGTGCCTGGGGGCAGGGGACTGCTGGGGTTCCTGAGCACCACTAACGGAGCAGAGCTAACTGAGCAGCCCTCATTAACTGCTGTGTCCATTGCTGTCCCCATCCCACTGTCACATCTGACACCACAGTGCATGGCAGCATCCATCTGGGGTACCAGGGCGTGCCAGGGGGGCTGGGCTGGGCTGGTTGCCACTGATGGAAGCCCAGAGGAGCTTTGGTCTCGCCCTCGCTGTGACCTTTACCACACTGCTGCTCCTTGGGGGCAAAACCTATCTGCCCAGAGGGGAGACTGCTGGTGCCAGGGGAGCCTCTGTCTGGAGCTTCCATCACTGGAGGCAGGAAGCAAGGCCAGGGCTGAGCAGAGGGACAGGAGCAGCACTGGTGCAGCGTGCTGCAGCAGCCTGGGAGCAGGCAGGGCTCCGGTTCGTTGTCTTGCAGGTGGTAGAAGCTCTGCTGGGCACTGAGGTCCTTCTGGTCTGATCCATTTGCCACTCAGGTCTCTGGGGGGGGGAAAGCCCACCCCAACCCCTCTCCCCTGGGGACCTTTCTGAGCTGTCCACAGAGCAGAACAGGGCAATGCTGGGGGGGCACTGCATGGAGGAGCCTGCATGAGCTGCCTCTCCACAGACTCTTTGTGTTGCTCCTCTGCTGCGCCACTGACTGAGCCTCCAGCCAGCCACCCACCCGTGCACCACACCCCATGCAACTCAGCTCGAGTACTGCTTTGCTTTCCCCCCCCCCCTGCCCTCTGTCAAACCATGGCCTTGGTTTGGATGTTGGATGATTTGATTGTTGGTTTTCCCCCTCTGGGTCCAAGTGTTGGTTTGATGCTTATTTTCGTTTTGTGTTTTAATCTCTTTGGTTTTTGTTTTGTTTTCACTCTGTCACTTCTCCATCTCTCACACATAGCTTATGTCCCTTTTAACATCCCCTCATCAGCCCCCTCCTCCCCCCCCGCCTCTGCCTCACCCTCTGCGTTCCCACGGCCCCCAGTCTCCCAAGCAGCCAAAGGAACCCCTCTCCCACCGCTTCAACGAGTTCATGACCTCCAAACCCAAAATCCACTGCTTCAGGAGCCTAAAGCGTGGGGTAAGTTCTGCTCTGGATTCCTCTCTCTCTTCTCTCCCTTCCTGCCTCCCTCAGGCTTTTTATTGCACCTTCTGTTCTGTGAAGCCTCTCTCTCTGTGAGCCAATCCCTCCTGTTGTGCCCCCACATGCAGGCAAATCCAGGGGGTCCCCAGCCCTCTGCCCAGCCAGCTGTAGCCCAACCCCCCCCGATGAAAGCGCAGAGAGGTTCAGCTGCTGTTGGGAATGCCCCAGGCAGGGCTTGGGGAGGGCAGGGAATGGCCAGAGGGTGGCAGGAGGAGCTGAGTGGTGAAGCCCAAGTCACTCCTGGGGTCTGTGCAGGCAGAGCAGCTTTGGAGGGCAGCAGAGCCGTTTGCTGGGTGCCTGCCTTCGTGGGAGCAGCTTCCCTCTCCCAGGGCTGCCTTCGGCTCCAGGGCTGTGGCAGGAGGAGGAGAGTGAACCAGGGAGGGCTTGAGGGAGCAGTGCTGATGCCAGGCAGATCCCTCCAGCCATCTGACACTTGCCCCAGCAGGGGGAAGCTGACTTCCTCTACTGCATGGCCAAGGGAGCTCGGGCTAGATGCTGCTCTGCCCTCTGTGAGGGGCACAGGAGGCCTCCAGGGCCAGCCTGGGCTCCAGCTCAGTCTGCAGCGGCAGGCTGTGGCCCTCAGCCCTGTTCTGAGCTCTCTCCCTGTCTCCATCACTGCTGCTGGGTTTTCCCAGCCCAGCAGCTCTGCTCCTGTGCTGCTCAGCTGCTGTGGAAGTGTTTCAGTGCTCTCCTTGGCCTTTGGAAGCAGTAGGGCAGATCCCTGAGATAAAAACTTTCCATTTTCAGCCAAACAGAAGATTATTTCCTACCCCCCCCCCCGCCCCCCTGCAGCTTGCACTTGGCTTTGTGCTGCAAAACTGCTGACCCTGCATGGCTTTGCCTCCTAGGTTAAGGTCCTTAGGAAGGTTCCTCCTCTCAGAGAGGCAGGAGGGGGAGAGAAGTGGTTCAGGAAAACAAGCAGGGGAGAGACTCCTCCACACAGCCCAGGGGCTGACATCTGGGGCTGGGTGCCAGTGGAGGTGACTTCAATGGGGAACTTCAGGGCTGAGGTAGAGAGAACTGGGAAGTGCTGCCAGCAAGGTTTTGTCTCAGCTGCTTGCAGACAGGACAGGGAACACCAGGAGCTTCTGTGCAGGGTGGCTTTCAGTTCTGTGCTGGGGAGCTGACATTTGAGGGGATGTTCAGAGCCCAACAGGGACCTGGGGAAGTGAGAAGATCCTGAGCTGTCCAGGGGCAGGCTCTGCTCATCTAGAGAGGGAGCAGGGGAGGCTGCAGAGCCCTGCAGCTTGCTGCCTCTCGTTTGGCAGCGTGTCAGGTTCACATCTCCTGGGTCCTGGTGTTTCTGTTAGCCAGTGGTCACCTGGAAGCTGATGGAAGTGCCAGGAGACCTTCAGGAATCAAAGCATTTATCCAGGCACAAACCAAATCAGAGCCACCCCCAAGTCCTGCTGATTTCAGGTGAGGAGTGAGTGAGAGGCTGTGCTCAGGAGCAGCAGTGTCAGGCTGCTGGGAGCAGCCTGGCTCTCCAGGGGAGTGCAGAAGTGAGGAAGCTTTGCACAGGCCCTGATTCAATTTAGGTTTGCTCTGCTTCCTGGTTGCATTTGAGGGCCAAGCAAACTCCCGTTGCTGCTGCCTGGTTCTGGGTGGCTGTGCTGCTGCTGGATGGCCAGGGCAGCAGCTCCCTCCGCCAGCGCCGCTGAGCTAGCCCAGCCCCGGGCACAGCCCACCCCTGGGGTCCCTGCCCTCGGCCGGGCTGCCCTCTCCTGCCCCGGGGGCTGGGCTGGGAGCTGGGACACAGCCTGCTGTCAGGACCCCCTTCCCCGAGGCACGTGGGGGGACATGCACTGGAGGTCGCTGGCTTCATCCCAGCGTGGTTTGGTTCCCATGCCCCCAGCTCGGCTTCCCTGCCGGGCCGTGCCCACCCTCAGTGGCGCCCTGCCCCTTCCCCCCTGCTCTGCTCTGTGAGCGTGCAGGAGCAGCTACTCCCGAGCAGCCCCCTCCCGCCTGCCCTGCCCCTGCCCCTGCCCCTGGCACCGCCGGCTCCGACCCCGGGGCCTGGCTGGGCCGAGCCCGGGAGCTGCCTGCGGGTGGGGAGGGCGAAGCTGCGGCTTGCTGCAGCACGGAGGGAAGTGCTCTGCCCATCTGTGTGTGGTCAGCACTGGGAGGTGGGACATCTTCTGGGCTCTGTGGGGATGCTGAACTGCTGCTCTTCACCTGGGAAGCTTCCACCTCGCCCTCGCAGGGTCCCCCCCAGCAGCCGCAGCAGGTGGCGCCGGTCCCGCCGTAACGCATTTGTTTTCTCTTGCTGACTCAGCAGCAGCCTCACTCTTTGTACATTCACAAAGAACTGATGAAGAGGACTTTAGGGACCCCCACGTGTGCCATTGAGGCTAGGGAGTACGTTGTAAGTGCCTGTATGGTGTGCTCAGCCCATGCCCTCGCTGCACAGCCGCTAACCCCACTTACAACGACGCCCTTAGTGTGCCCTGGAGATGTGCTGGGAAGAGGTAAAAGGCAGACTGGGGAGGGGGGCAAGCTGCAGCTTCTGTGCTGTGCAGGAAGAGACATCTGCCTGTCCTGGAAATGCAGATTGGCACCACTCAAGCAGCTGGAGCTGTGAGACTGGGAGTGGGCACCGCAGGCCGGGCAGGCCTCCCTCCAAATTATTCCACAGGAAGGTTGGGGTTGAAGGGCCTTAGAGGTCATCCAGCTCCAACCCCCCTGCCATGGGCAGAGATAAATCCCAGGTTGCTCAAGGCCTCATCCAGCCTGACCTTGATCAGTGTGGTCCTGAGCACCCTCAGGCAGCCACTGGTGCACTGCAGCGCAGGGACACATCCTGTTCCCTGGTGGGGGAGCTCCCCTAGAGCTTCCTGCAGCTCCCCTGAACCATCTGCCACGAGGGTGGTTCATGGAACCCAGAGCTGTGACCCCAAAACTCCCAAGCAGAGTGTGGGGAGACTGTGCCAGGACCCCAGGAAGAAAATGCCCTTTGGTTGTGTGGAAGGCCAGAGCTTGATTGCAGCCCTGCTCTCGGTAAGTGAGGTTGGTGGCCGTGACTGTCTGGTAACACATGGACCTGCTGCCTCTCATGTGTTATTGAAGCTTGTGGCTCTTAGGCTCTCCATCTGCCCCCTGCCAGACTTGGTGTAAACAGCTTGAAACAGTTTGCTCACCTGGAAGAAGGTCTGGGTTTCTTTTGGTCCTTTGGGGCTGCTGGGAACACCTCCCCTGTTGCCCCAGGAGCGTGAGCAAGTTGTAGCTGTGCAAGCCCAGCAGAGTAGCCCAAAGTAGTCCCTCAGTGTTTCCTGCAGACTCCTTTCCAGTCTGCCTGGATGTGCTTATAGAAACTGAATGGCTCTGCCCTAAGATGCTGATCAGAGCCCAGAGTGGAAGCTGTGGCTCTGCCTGTTCCAGCATTTCATTGTCTGCAGTGCCTGAGCTGCTTTGGGATTGGCAGCTCTGATGTGCCTTGGCAAATGCTATTAATGAGGTCTCTATGTTCCTCCTTCTCATTGTTGTGATTATTTTGGTCATACTTAACAGCACAAGAATTGGGCATCCAGTGTCTGTAATCCTGTTGCAACTAGCTGAGCCTGCAGCAGAAGAGCAGCCCTGCTGCAGCTGCTGCTGGCCGTAGAGCAGTGCCTGTAGAGCGAGAGTAGCTAGAGCCTAGCGCATGTAGCAGCCGCATTGTGCTCCTCTAGAGTGCTTCATAGGTGGAGGCTGGTTCTGCTCCATGAGTCTGTCTGGTCCTCTGTTCCCAGGAGCTCAGTTTGTGCTGATCATGTCTGTGCTAAAGTTCACAGGAGTGCCACAGCAGTAAGGCCAAGGAGAGCTGCCCACGCTGCCCCGGCCAGCAGCGTCTCTGAGCTGCCTCCCGTCCCCTCCAGCCTGAGGCTGCTCTCAGATGCTTTGGGGTTTGGTTGTTTTTTGCTTTTTTGCTTTTTTGCCTTTTTTTTCCTCTTTCTCCCCCTTTTTTAATGGTCTCTCAGCCCAGAGAGTGAATTCCTCCCCTGCACTGGTGGCCCTCCCGTGTGTGCTCCCCCACGGGGGTGCTGCGCTGCCCTGTTGTCCCTGGGCGCAGCAGCTCCCGTGCCCGGGGTCACTGTTTGTCATTGCAAGGCCAGATTCCTCTCCTTGCTGCTGGGAGGGTTGGTGATGGAAAGCTGGGGGTCCTCAGCCGTGCTGGCAGAGACCTCACCAGCTGGAGCCACCTTGGCTTTTAAACCCAAGTGCTGAAGAAGCAGAGAGCTGACAGAGCTCTGAGTGGAGACAGCTCCTGGAGGCGCCGGCAGAGGTGATCCCAGCTGCCCTGTTCACTGCCTGTGACACCGAGGATGTGCCCCTGGAGCACTCGGAGCTGTCCTCAGAGGGCTGCTAGGACAGGCAGAGTGCATCTTGTGGAGGAGCCTGGCTGCAGTCTGGGCTCTCCCCTTGCAGTCTTTGTTCCAAGCAGCTCCCTGTGGCGGACGGGAGAGAGCAGCAGTGGAGCACTCTTGGCCCTCCCTGCCCCTCAGGACCTCCTGAATGGCAGCTGCCACCACACCTTGCACTGCTGGCAGGGGTGCTGGTGGTGGTGCTCAGCTGCCCAGGCAGATGTTCTGCAGGCTGCTGGGAGGGCAGGGAGGAGCCAGGTTGCTCTGCAGGCTCATCTAAAAGATGAGGGCTGGGCTCAGGACCCTCAGAGGAGCTAATCCTGTGTGTCACTTGCCTCTCACCATGCTCTCAGAGGAGTGATTCGGCCTAAAGAGATTTGACCGAGCTCCTCCTTGGTGCTGCCCTTGTCTGACTCCATGGCCAAAGAGCTTTGGAGGGGGTTGTTTTTCAACTGCTCACAGGGCACAGCAGGACTGAGAGTGCCCAGGCAGCACCAGGCACCAGCAGAGGGACACTGTCCTTGGGAGATCCCCCTGTGCTTTTTGCTGCTGGAGGCCCGGGGCCACATCTCCTCTCCTCGCTGGGTGCTGTGTCCCTGCTCTGAAGCCCTTGCACGGAGCAGCTGCTGCCTGCCTCCAGCACAGCTCCGAACTCCCCTGCAGGCCTTGGAAGCTCTGAGGTTTTTCCCCATCGGGGAGTCTGCTGCCCTGGCTGTAGGAGCTCCCCTGCAGCGCTGCAGCACAGCTGGAGCTGCAGCTGGCACTGGCCTCTCTTGTGAACTTTTGCACAGAGCTGTTGGTGGTTCCCATCCTGGCTGCAGCAGCAGCAGCAGCAGGGGGGGGTGGTTCGGTGGTGCTGAGAGCAGCCGGGGAAGTTCCTCTCCTACTGATGCACTCTTGTTTGGTTTTGTTTTGTTTTTCTCTCTCCCCCTCCCTGTATCTCTCCACTTCCCCCATGAAGCTTTCTCTCAAGCTGGTAAGCAACGTTTTCAGCATGGTTTGTCCTGTCCCAGCACCTCCTGCTGCCTGTGCGCCCCTGCCGCTGCCCTGCCGCTCCCTAGCTGCCCGCTGTGTGCTCCCTCTGCTGCCTCCGCGCTGTGCCGCGGCTCGCTCCGAGCGCGCCGGGCTGCAGCCCGAGAGGTGATCAGGGCTCAGCCCTCCTCACCAGCCGCTAAACGCCAATTAACTCTTTAATTTGTAGCGTAGTTCTACTCCTAGAACCCCGGGGCTGCGAAAACGTAGAAGGAATTCTGCTGCCGGAGTGTGCAGCAGGGAGTGGGGTGGAAGAAGGGATGGGAGGGGGAAAGGAGGAGGAAAAGAAGAAAGAAATCGAAGTGTGAGTGAAACATTAGAAAAGTAATAAACATTGAAAGGAAGTTTGAAAAGTTGAAATAAAATGAAACAAAAATTTCCAGTTAGGAAATCAGAACAAAACGAAATGAGGGAAAAGAGAGAGAAAATGAAAATAGGTTGGAAAATGGGGAAATGGTGAAAGTTGAAGGGAAATAAAATGAAAAAAGAAAAAAATGGAAGAAAAGGAAATGAAAGTAAAAAATGGGAAAATGATAAAAGTTGAAGTGAAAGAAATGAAAAAAATAAAGGGAAAAAATGGGAGAAAATAAAATAAAATTTAAAAAAATTGGAAATTAATAAAAGTTGAAATAATATGGAAAAAAAAGAAAAAAATGAAATAAAATTTAAAATTGGAAATAATAAAAGTTGAAATAAAATAAAAAAAAAAAGGAAAAAAGGAAATAAAATTTAAAAATTGGAAAATAATAAAAGTTGAAATAAATAAAAAAATAAAGGAAAAAAGGAAATAAAATTTAAAAATTGGAAAATAATAAAGTGAAAAAAAATGGAAAAAAGGAAAAAAATTAAATAAAATTTTAAAATAAAGGGAAAAAAGAAAATAAAATTTAAAAATTGGAAAATAATAAAAGTTGAAATAAAATGAAAAAAATAAAGGAAAAAAGGAAATAAAATTTTAAAAATTGAAAATAATAAAATTTGAAGGGGGAAAAAAATGAAGTAAAAAACTTTCAAGTGGAAAATAATAAAAATTGAAAGAAACGAAATAAATTTTTTTAACGTTTGGGAAAAAAATAAAAATGGAAAATAAATAAACTGAAAAAAAAATTAAATGAGAAGAAAAATAAAAATGAATTAAAAATTAAACGAATTAAAGATTAAAATTGGGGGGGGGGGGGGGGAACCAAAACAAAACCAAAATTGAAATGAAAAAAAAAAGGCATAAAAAATGACTCCAATTTGAACGTTAAAAATCATTTCTGAATGAATTGAATCACATTAAAACAATAACTGAAATGAATGAAAGTCGACCTGAGCTGCAGTGCTCAGCCCTGGGCTCAGCCCTGGGCTCGCTGGGCCTCCCCCAGGGGCAGTTCCAGTCTGTGGGAAGCAGCAGATTCTGCCTGGGTCCTGCCTCCCCCCAGCTACCTTTTCCAGCCCTGCCTCTGGAGTGCTGCTGCTGGCTGCCAGCAGCGCTGCAGGGCTCTAACCGCCGAGGCTCACCCAGCCTGGCCCCGGCTGGCCCCCCCAGGGCTGCCCTGCAGGGCTCTAACCACCGAGGCTCACCCAGCCTGGCCCCCCAGGGCTGCCCTGTGGGGCTCTAACCGCCGAGGCTCACCCAGCCTGGCCCCCCAGGGCTGCCCTGCAGGGCTCTAACCGCCGAGGCTCACCCAGCCTGGCCCCGGCTGGCCCCCAGGGCTGCCCTGTGGGGCTCTAACCGCCGAGGCTCACCCAGCCTGGCCCCCCAGGGCTGCCCTGCAGGGCTCTAACCGCCGAGGCTCACCCAGCCTGGCCCCGGCTGGCCCCCCCAGGGCTGCCCTGCAGGGCTCTAACCACCGAGGCTAACCCAGCCTGGCCCCCCAGGGGCCCTGCAGGGCTCTAACGCCGAGGCTCACCCAGCCTGCCCCCCAGGGCTGCCTGCAGGGCTCTAACCGCCGAGGCTCACCCAGCCTGGCCCCCAGGGCTGCCCTGCGGGCTCTAACCACCAGGCCTCACCCAGCTGCCCCCAAGGCTGCCCTGGGGGCTCTAACCGCCGAGGCTCACCCAGCCTGGCCCCCCAGGGCTGCCCTCTGGGGCTCTAACCACCGAGGCTCACCCAGCCTGGTCCCAGCTGGCCCCCAGGGCTGCCCTTTCGAGGCTCACCCAGCCTGCCCCGCGGGGACCTCAGCCAGGCCCTGGCCGGCACCCCCAGGGCTGCTCTGCAGGCAGCTGGGACCCCGCGGTAAGGTCGGAGCTGGGGAGGGTGGGGAGCACCTCGGGGAAAGCAAAGTGGGTGCTGAGCTTCACACAGGAGCTGCTGCTTGAGATGCTCCACACCCTGCTGAGCTCCCCACGGCTGCTCCACCTTCCCGGGCTCTGGAGAGGCCCACTCAACAGCCTGGGAGCGGCTGAGCCACGCCCTGCCAGCACGCAACAGCCACCAGGGGGCTGGCTGCAGCTTGGGGGGCTTCAGAGGAGCTGCAGCAGAGTCCAGCTGCAGTAGCTTGGGAGGTTTGTAGAGGAGCTGCAGCAGAGCCTCAGCTGGAAGCCCTTCTGCCTCCTCAGCAGCCTCAGTGTCTCCAGTGTCTCTCATCCCCACACACCTTTTGTTCTTGGGTGCATCACTGTGGCCCTGTTCTGTCCACAGCAGCTTCAGAGGAGCTGTGCAGGCCACGAAAGCTTCCTGCTGGAGCCCTGGAGGAGCCAGGTCCTGCTGCTGCTCTGCAGCAGTGTCTTGCTTGGGCTCCATTAGCAATATTGCTGCTCTGTGGTTGGGCTGAGGGACAACTCCAGCACCTAGGAACTTGCAGACCTCCTCCTTCTGGCTGCTGCCAAGCCCCTGTCCAAAGCATCTCTAGCAAGAACTGGGGTTTTGTTCTCCTGGTGGTGTGAGCAGGGCACAGCCTCCCTGAGAGGAATAAATCCTCCCCAGAGCCAGCCTGGCCTTCCCCAGGAGCTGCACAGCTCAGGGGCAGGAAGCTTCCTCTTGGATGCTGGCTGTGCAGGAGCCAGAAGGGGGCTGGTGAAGCTCAGCCCTGCCCATACCTAGCTTGGTGCTGGCACAGCCTCTTCTTGCACAGCCCTTCCTCTTGGGGCCAGCTGCACCCCAGATCCCAGTCCCTTTGTGCAGGAGCAGCAGTGAGCCCTGGGCTCTGCTGCTCCTCTGCTACCCCTCAGCAGCAGCACAGTGCCCCCCAGCTCCCTGCTGAGCTCCTCTGGAAGCACAGGCAGGGGCACTGCTTGAGAGGGGGCCTGGGGGCCTGGCTGCAGAGCGTGAGGGGTGCCCAGCATGAGCAGAACTTGCTCCTTGCCTCCTCCAGGAGCAGGAGCTGAAGCTTCTGTTCAGGTGGGAGATGACAGAGCCCAGGAGCAAGCTCAGCTCTGAGGCCCAGGCAGGCTCTCCTCTGGGGCACTGCTGCCTTGGTCTGAAGCACTGGGGGCAAGGAGACTGATCCAGTCTGGCCCAGAGCTGCTGATGGTGCTGAGGAGCCACAGGAAGATCCTCTCCCATCTGACTGCACCTTTGCTTCTCCTCCTTTGTGGCTGGGGCTGTCCTCAGGCATCTCTGCCTCCTCTGCTCAGACTTGGTGGCAGGAGTGACAGGTCAGGAGCTGTCCTCCAGCCCTCTGCCACCCCACACCAGGCAGTTGGCAGTTGAGGTGTGCCCTGTGGGCAGCTTGTGCAGAGTGGCCACTGAAATCCAGCCCCGAGGCAGGCTGCTGCCAGCCCTGCCCGCAGGCTGCTGTGCCACCAGGTCTGGTACTGTGCCTCAGACCCTCTGCCACAGTCCCCTTTGGGGTGGGAGCTGGAGTGAGCAGAAACCCCAGCATGAGAAAGCTGTGGAAGGTTAGGAGCAGGAGCCTCATTGCCTCTGTGGTGAGATTAATTAGTACTAATTAGTGTTGATGTGTGCCCACCCGAGCTGTCCCCTTGCCTCCTCACAAGACAGAGCCAGCTGGTGCCTGCAGTGGTGTGGGTGGGTTTGTGCCACCTGCTGCAGCACTGAGGCAGTGTTGAGGCAGGAAGGGGCCCTGCAAGCAGGCCCTGGCTCTCCTGTCCAGCTGACTGCCTCCCTGGCTTCGATGGAGCTCCTGGGGTCTCCATGCTAGCACAAGTGGGGAGGAGAAAGTGAGAGACTTGGAGATGGAGCCTGGGTGCAGGGGAGCATGCAGCATGGCCTGACCTTGCAGAGCCCCCAGGGGAGCTCCTCTGGGGCCTTGGGGTGCTGAGGAGAGCCCTGAGACCAAGTGCTGCACTGGAGCAAGCACCCAGGCTGGCAGAGCCAGAGCAGGGCAGCAGTTGGTGCATGTCAGAAGTGAGGCAGCAGAGCAGCTTTGCATGGGGCTGGAAACTGTTCCCTTAGGTGTGATGATCATGGGGGTGGCAGGGTGTCTGAGCCCTGCTGCTGGGCTGAGCCATTCTGCAGCTGGTGATCTGCCCTTGGCCACCAGCTGTTGGGCTGGGAGGTGTGCTGGGGGTCTCCCAGCCCCCCAGGGCTGCAGACCCTCCCTACAAACCACAGCAATGCTTCAGCCACTGACTCTGCACAGATCTCTGTGAGCTGCTTTCAGGATGCAATCTGGAGGATTCTTTGAGGCTCTGATTGGTTTTGGTTGTCCCTTATCCTCCCTCTCCCTCCATCCTCCCTGTGCAGGGGGCAGGGCCAGAGGACTTCAGCAATCTGCCACCTGAGCAGAGGAGGAAGAAGCTTCAGCAAAAGGTGGATGAGCTAAACAGGACATCCAGAAGGAGCTGGATCAAAGGTAGGGCAAAGCTTGCAGGGGAGGTGGAGTCTGGGCTCAGGCAGGGCAGAAGCCTCCCAGCACAGGCATCAGCAGACAGCAGCAAGGCTCTGGGCTCCTTTGATGCTCTTCCAGAGCAGAACCTCAGGAGGTGATCTCTGAGGCCCCTCCAGCCTGAGCCAGTCGAGGGCTCCAGAGGCCAGGCTGGGTGAGGCCTGGAGCAGCCTGGGCTGGTGGGAGGTGTCTGTGGCAGGGGCTTGGAGCTGGATGACCTTTAAGGTCCCTTCCAACATTCTGTGGCTCTGGAGTTGGCCCCAGGTTAAAACCAGGTTTAAAACCAGAGCAGGATTAAGGATCCTTTCTAAATGGCCTAGGAAGCAGCCCCAGCAGCCAGTAAGAGTTAAACTAATTCTGCTCCATCTGCTTGCAGCCTTGTCCCTGGGGGCTGCCGGCACAGAGCAGTCCCACTCCTTGCCACCCACACTTCCCTCCCTGCACACAGGCAGCAGAGGCAGCAGCACAGGGCTGCAATGTCCAGGCTCTGCTGGGAAACTCAGAAGCATGGAGGTGGTGAACTGCAGTCCTGGGATCAGCTTACCTTCCTCCCCCCAGCTCCTGCCTGGAGAGGCTGAGTGGCTGGGCCAGCACAGGGAGGCAGCTCCTGAGTGCAGCCCCTCTCGGGGGCAGTGCTGCTCAGCCGCCAGAGCCCTTGCTGCCTTCCCTGCAGGTTCAGCCTCGCTGTGGCTGGGGCAGTGCTGTCCATCAGAGCCCCCCAGGCTCTCCTGAGGGCTCTCTGGAGGTTAATCCTGCCCTTGCTGTGCCACATTCATCCTGGCAGGCCTTAAAACTGCCCTCTCTGAAAGCCAAGCAGTTGGCAGCTGGGCTGGTAGGGGGCAGCCCCCAGAGAGCCTGCTGAGAGCGCTGCAGACTAAGCAGGCTGGAGGTCACCTGTGTGGCCCAGGGTGCTGTGGCAGACACAAGCCCTCTGTGCCTGCTTGGCTTCAAGTGTGAGGTGAGGGTCTGCTCCTTGCTTGGGCTGCAGGGGCTAGCTGCAGCGGCTAGGGTGAGGATTCTGGTTAGCTCTGCATGGGTGCTGGCAGGGCTCCAGCTCCAGCTGTCCTGCCTGTTTCTCAGCTGGGTCCCAGCCCCTGCTGGCTGCCAGTGGTGCAGCTGAGCCTGGGACTGGGCTGATGCTCCTCTGGGAGGCTGAAGCTGTTTGCTGCAGTGGTTACAAGATCATTCCTGGTTGTTCTCCTTTCCCCAGGGCTAGCAGGCAGCCACTCTAGTGCAGGAAGAATGTGTGAGGCTCAAGTCAGTCCCAGCTCCTGCTCCGCCTTGCAGAAGGCCTCTGCCAGGGCTTCAGTTGTTTGCTGCCAGCAGGCCTCAAGCAGCCTCTTGGGGCTGGGCTCAGCAGCCCGCAGCTGAGTGCCTGCACATCAGAGGCCTCTGCTGAGGCTGCTGCTGCCAGCCCTGCCCACTGCAGAGCCCTCAGCTGCAGCTGGAGTGAGAGCCTGAGGGTTTGGCTTGTGCACAGCCTATGCCCTCTCATGCCCTGCCTGGCAGTGAGCTGTGTGCCGGTGCCACTCGGGGCAGGAGCCCCTGGCTGCATCTCTCCGCTGCCTTTGGCAGGCAGGATCCCAGCAGGGCAGGGGGCAGCTCTGCCCCCAGGCACGCTGAGACCTTTGCTTCTCCTCCTGTCCCTCAGAGATGCCTTAACCAAGATGAAAGATGTCTACATCAAGAACCCTCAGATGGGAGACGCTGCCAGCGTGGACCAGAGGCTGGCAGAGCTTGGGCAGAACATCGAGAGGCTGCGGCTGGAGGTGCAGAAGTTTGAGGTATGGGAAGAGACCTCCAGCCCCTGAGCCTCTCCTGTGGCTGGGACTGGGCCCTGGCACTGTCCCCCTGCAGGGCTGGCTGGCAGGTGCTGGCACTGGGCCCTGGCACTGTCCCCTCTGCAGGGCTGGCTGGCAGTGTGCTGGCACTGGTACTGATGCGTCCCCCTGCAGGGCTGGGGAGTGTGGCATGGCACTGGGTACTGATGCTGCTCCCCTGCAGGGCTGGCTGGCAGTGTGGCGGCCTGGGGTACTGATGCTGTCCCCCTGCAGGGCTGGCTGGCAGAGGTGGAGGGCAGGCTGCCCGCACGGAGCGAGCCAGCGGCGGCGCCAGAGCAGCCTCTATGAGGCTCAGCACACAGCAGCCATCAACAGCTGTGCCCAGGACAGAGAGAGGTACAGTACCCATGGGGGGGCCTGGCAGGGGTACCCTGCCCGGGGGGGGGCCTGGCAGGGGTGCAGTACCTGTGAGGTCTGTGCCAGCCCCAGCTGCCTGGGGGCGAGCTTGCTGAGCTGTGGGGAGATGCCTGGGGCTCTGACCCAGGTGGGGTGAGGTGGGGTTGGGCTTGGCCTGGTCTCAGGTGAGAGAGGAGAGGGAAATGGCCTGGAAGGTGCCAGGGGAGGCTGAGGGTGGGGAGGGGAAGCTCCTTTGCTGCAGGAGTGCTCAGGGACTGGCACAGGCTGCCCAGGGAGGTGTTCCATAGCCCCGGGGCCGTGCTTTGGTGGCCATGGTGGTGCTGGGCTGAGCCTCGGGCTGGACGGTCCGGGGAGCTCCTGAGCGCTGTGCAGCTGCACAGCCAGGGGCGGGCACGCTGCGGTGTGGCTGAGCCGCCCAGCCGCTGCCCTGCCCGCCCTGCCTGGCACCGCTGCCCTGGGCTGCTCGCTATAGTGGCTGTGTCCTTCCTCTCTTGAGCAGCCCAGATGGCAGTTACACAGAGGAGCAGAGCCAGGAGACGGAGGTGAAGGTGCCTGCCCCCGACTTCGACGATGAGTTTGATGATGAAGAGCCTCTGCCCACCATAGGCACCTGCAAAGCTCTCTACACCTTCGAAGGGTACCACCCGGGCGGTGCCCCCCCGGCAGCACTGCTCTGTGCGGCTGGCACAGCAGGGGCTGGGCTCAGCTCTGGGCACTCGCTCCAGGAAGGACACTGAGGGCTGGGGCAGGGCCAGAGAAGGGCAACAGAGCTGGGGAGGGGTCTGGAGAAGAGGGCTGGGGAGGGGGCTGAGGGAGCTGGGGAAGAGGAGGCTGAGGGAGACCTCCTTGCTCTCTGCAGCTCCCTGAGGGGAGGCTGCAGCCAGGGGGGGTTGGGCTCTGCTCCCTGATACCAGGGACCAGGAGAGGCAGTGGCCTGGAATGTGCCAGGGGAGGCTTAGGCTGGAGAGGAGGAAAGTCAGGGCCTGGCACAGGCTGCCCAGGGAGGTGATGGGGTCCATGCCCGGAGGTGCTCAGGAGCTGTGTGGCCGTGGCACCTGGGGCCATGGTGGTGCTGGGCTGATGTGTCTGGGGGCTCTTGGAGGTCTCCAACCCCCCCAACAGCTCTGAGAAGTGAGAGAAACCTTCCTGGGCCCTGCCCTGCTTCGGCAGACGGAGCCAGGGCCAGCGAGGCTCTGGCTGCTCTGCCCTGCAGGAGGCTGCTGGGCAGGGGCTCAGCAGCAGGACCCTGCCGCCAGGGCGCCCTCCACGCGTCCCGCGTGAGGCTGCCGCGCCCGGGGGAGCTGCTCTGCCTCCTGCTGCCGGCCGCCTGCCGCCTGCCCCCGGCCGCCCCTGCCTCGGAGACTGCCGTGCCAGGGCTGAGCTGGAGGCCCTCTGCTGTGCCCAGGTCAGAATGAAGGAACCATCTCGGTGGCGGAGGGGGAGCTGCTCTACGTCATCGAGGAGGACAAAGGGGACGGCTGGACGCGGATCCGGCGCAGCGAGGACGAGGAGGGCTACGTCCCCACCTCCTACATGGAAGTCTGTCTGGACAGAAATGCCAAAGGTGCCAGGACTTACATTTAATGCTCCTCTTGTCCCTGCCTGGGCCACACCCAGCCCTGCAGCTGCCCTGGCTCACCCCAGAGCCCTGGCCGCACGGTGCCACCGAGCGCGGTGTGCCTGCCCAGGTGCAGGGCCCCGGAGGCTGCAGGGCCCCGGAGGCTGCAGGGCCCGGGAGGCTGCTGCTGGGCTGGCACTGGAGGGCAAGGACAGCCTGGCCTGGCCACAGAGCCCTGTGTGTGCCACAGGCTCTCCTCGGTGGCATCTGAGGGGGTGGCTGCCTGGCCCGGGCGGGCTCAGGGCAGTGGCACCCCGGGAAGGGGGCTGGGGCTCGGGCCTCAGTGTGGAGGCTCCTCGGGCCTGCTGTCTCCTCGGGACCCTGTGGATGGAGGCCTGGCCACAGTCAGAGTGCTGGGGAGGGAGGGAGAGGCACCCAGCAGAGCAGGGCTGCACAGCAGCCTGTGGTCCGTGCTGGGGGGGCACACACTGCCACTGAGGGGGGCTCTGGCTCTTCCCACCTCAGGAATGGGCTCTGGGCTGCAGCTGCTGCCTCAGATGAGGTGCAGCTCCTCCAGGTGACACAGCCAATGGCTTCCTCCTGCTCACACAGCAGCAGTGGAGGGCAGCTCCCAGCCGGGGCTCCACGACCTCCTCTGCTGTGCTTTCCCTCCTCACAGGGGGGGCTGCCGGAAGCCAGCAGTGCTCCAGGGAAGCCCCGGCTGGCTGCTGCTGGCCCCACCAGCACTTGGTGGTGTCAGAGCCTGGGAAATCAGAAGCTTTCGGCCCTCTCTCACATCAGGATGTGTCTGAAGCCCTCTTGAGATGGTTTTGTGTTCCTTCAGTCACTCCTTCAGGTGGTTGCTGTGCTGCTTAGGCCTCTTTTGGGACACAAGCTGCCTGCTCCAGCCAGAAGGAAACTGAACCATTCTGCTTGGGTCTGTGGTCAGCAGGAGGAGGAGGAGAAGCTGTAGGGCTGTGGCTGAGCAGACCCTGAGGAGGTCACTCCTCTGGGCTGGGTGCTGGGCAGCCTGTGTGCCTCCCTGCTGCAGGCCCAAGGGTAGGGCTGGCTTCCTTCTGCCACCATGCAGCAGCTTGCTTAGTGCTTGCCAGGTGAGGTAGGGAAGGGGGGAAGGAGCAGCTGGGCTGTGGCTCTGGGAACCCTGCCCTCAGTGCTTGCCTCAGCCCCCCCAGTGCCAGCCAAGCACCAGAACTTCCCAGCTGGGCTGCCTGGGGGCTGAGCTGGCTGCACCTCCCTCTCCTATCCCTAGCCCTGGGTTTGTAGCTGTGGCTTAAACTCACTGTGAGAGCTCCCAGGCCCCCTATGCTGCATGGTTTGGTCACTGGGCTGCCTGCAGCCCTGCTGGGGCAGTTCCCTCTGGCCAGAGGCTGGTCCTGTTCCCTGAAGCACCCTCAGCTGCCAGGGCTCTGCAGCTCTCTACCTGCTGGCTAATAAAGCATCTCTCTCTCACTGCTCTCAGGGTTGTCTTGCAGGGGCAGTGTGGTTTGCCCCAGCCTGCAAGGGAAGCAGAAGGCCCTGGCTGGGCACAGGATGGGTCTGCAGGCTGCTTCCACCTCCTGTTCCTGGCTGGACTTCCCTGGCCCCTGCAGGGGCTCTGCAGGCTGTGCTGCTCTGGGCTCCCCTGCAGCTCCCCAGCTTCCTTCCTGCTCCCCAGTGCCAGCCCTGGAGCTGCCCCAGGCTCAGCACCTCCTGCAGACTGAGACCCCAGGGCTTTGTTTCTCTCTTGCCCTGAGAAGGTGCTGGCAGGGTCCTGCTCCTGCCCCAGCCTGCTGCCAGAGCAGTGCCCCAGCGGTGCTGGGGGCAGGCTGGGGGTGGCTGCTGCTGGAGTGCTGTCCCTGCCTGCCCCAGCTCAGGAGCCCTCCTGACCCCCGTGTCAGCCCTAGTGCTTGGCTGCTGTGCTCCCCTTAACGCTGCTGCAGGCAGTGCTGCTCTGCAGGGCTGCCTCTCTGCCCAGCCCTTTCTAATCCAAGTCTCTCTCTTTTTGTCTCTCTTATGTTTTAGATCCCTAAAGGTGTTTGTGCTGGTGCAAGAACCTCGGGGCGAGCTTGTCACAGGAGGAGACACAAAATGGTCTGTGCAGCCTGCAGGCAGCACACTCCCAGGGGAGCCAGGCTCCCAGCCCTGTCTGGAGCTCCCCCTGACAAATTCAGACCCAAACTCCAGCCCAGCTGACTCAGCAGCTTGCTCTGTTCCCTGGCCTGCTCCTCGGGGCTCAGAGTCACTGGGCAGCCTTCCCGCTCCTGCAGCTTGGCACAGCCCCCTGTGACCCACCACCAACACACTGCCCTGCCCCCAGCTCCTCCAGCAGCGGGCACTGGCTGCCCTTCGAGGCTGAAGGGTGCCAGGCCCCCAGCATGGTCTGCCTGCTGCCCTCCCTCACCCCCTGAATGTGTGCACTGGGCCAGCAGCTCACTCCGTGCCTTGAGCGCTCCTCCCAGGGGCAGCAGGGGAGGGAGGTGGGAATGCAGCTGGAGAGCCTCCCCTGGGGGCTGGGGGCTCCAGGGGGCACCCTGTGCCCAGGTGCATCATTCAGGTCCTCACTGGTGCTTGCCAGCCTCTGCCCTGGGTTAGCCCCAGGCTGATGCTCTCCCAAGTACCAACCCCCCGTGGCCTCGCTGCACCCTGCCAGCCCCAGGCTCACCTGGGTGTGCTTGGCTCCTGCCTCTCCTCTGCCCCTTCCTCTTACCCCCCTCCTGCCTCCCCTCTCCTCCTCCTCACACACAGACACTCCCAGACAGGCAGTGGCAGTGTGGGCTGCAGCCCAGGCCGCTGGTGCCCAGGGCTCCGTTTTGCTCTCGATTCCAGCTGCTGCTCGCCCTGGGCCTGCCCAGGCCACCTTGCCAGGGCCACCTTGCCGGCCACCTGGCCAGGCCACTTGCCAGGGCCACCTGGCCAGGCCACCTTGCCAGGGCCACCTGGCAAGGCCCAGTGTGTGCTGCTCCTGCCCAGTGTCCCTGCAGGTGTCTCCTGTCGGTTTGTTTTGCAGCCTTCCAGCCCTGCCTGCTCCCTGTGCATGGCCTCTGTGTTCTCCTCACCTTAGTGCTTGACTTGCAGAGTTGCTGTAGGGCAGTAAGAGCAGAGCCCCAGGCAGCCTCCTCCTCCTCCTCCTCCTCCTCCTCCCACACCTTGCCATGGGACTGGAGCTCGACCCAGGAGCCAGCAGGCACTGTGCCCCCCCTGGAAGCAGTTGCTAAGGGATGCTGCACTTGATCCTCTCCTGCAGCGGAGGCAGAGCTGCAGCACCTCCAGCTGGGACCTCAGCTGCCTGAGGAAGGCTCAGAGCTTCCTCCCTGCCTGTGCCCTGCCTCTTGGCTGCCCTCCCCCTGCCCTGCTGCTGGGCTTTTGGCCATCTTGTACCTAGCTGAGCCCAACAGAGAGTCAGCTGCTGCTTAGTCCTCCTGAGGGTTAATTTATTCAGAGATCAGCAGATCCCTCTGGGAGGAATCCACTTTGCTCTTGGGGAACATCAGCAGGTTCTGTACCCCAGAACTTGAGCAGATCAACAGGGAGAGCCCTGGCAGTGCCCTGCAGTGAGAGCTCTCAGCTGGAGTTTGCAGCCACAGCTTGTGTGCTGCTGGCTGAGCGGCGGGGCCCAGCTGCTGCTGTGCTGGGGTGGCCTTGCCTGGCGATGGGGGGGCTGAAGTCATGCTGGAGATGGCTGGCAGGGGGTGCTCAGAGCTCCTGTCCCCCCTGTTCCACATCTCCCTCTGTTGCTTGCTGGCACAGAGCCCTCAGCCCTGCAGCTCCTGTCCCGTGGTGCTTGTGCCTGCCAGCAGCAGCCGGCAGCAGCCTCTGCTCCTCCTCACCTGCAGCAGCTCGGGAGCCTGCCCCTGGCTGCAGGCACTGGCAGGGCCTGGTCCATTGGGTGCCCATCCCAGCGCTGCTGCTGTGCTGCCTGCACTGCCTGGAGCCAGGAGCCTGCAGCAGCAGAGGGTGACCCCCCCGGCACCTGAGCTTCCTGGCAGCCCCTGCTGGGGGCAGCAGCCCCAGAGACGGCTCCAGCGTGCTCTCAGCTGCAGCTGGAGGAATTCCTCCTCACCTCCTGTGCCCTCTGTGTGGGAGCTCCAAGCTTTGCTGTGCCCTGGGTGCCCGGTGCAGCCCTGCCAGCCCCTGCCACAGCTGGCCAGCTGCAGAGCCCAAGCAGGGCCCTGGCCAGCCCGGGCTCCCTCCTCTGCCTCCTGCCGGGGAACCGAGGAGGGGCTCAGCAGCCCCCCCCTGCGCAGTGCGGGACTCCACCGGGGCTGGTTTCTAACAGCTCTGACTGTACTAACCCTGCCCAGGAGCCTGGGCTGCTCCTCCTGGGACCTCCTTAGCCCCAGCAGCAGCTCTAATGCCCTTTGTCACACTGTACATAGAAAGAAACCTCCTGACTGACACTGAGCGCTGTGGCTCCTGCTGAGTGCTGTTCAGAAGTTATCCAAGGTTGAAGCTTTTTGTTCTTTGGGGTTTTGTTTTCCTGCCTGGAGTGTCAAAAGCAAAACAAAAAGACTAAGAGAAGCCAAAAGTCTCTTCAGCTGCTGCTGGGGAGCACTTTATCTGTACAGCTGTGCTGGTGTGCTGGGCACTGGCTCCAGGCTGGCCTCAGTGTTGTGCTGTCATTGCCAATGTGTAACAGGTCCTGGTGTTGCCCTTCCCCTGCTGGAGACAGCATCCACCCCAATAAAAGTGCTTCCATGGGACAGCAGCAGCCAGCTTGTGCCCATGCCAGGGGAGTCCCACTGTGGGGCAGCTCCTGCCAGGCTCCTGCCAGCCAGGCTCCTGCCAGCCAGGCTCCTGCCCAGGACACCTCTGACCAGCCACAGAAGAGGAAAAAGGGTTTGGAATCCCAGCAGGGCTCAGGCTGGAAGGAGCTCAGAGCTCCTCTGCTCCAACCTCCCACCCTGCCCAGGGACACCTCTCAGCCAGGCTCAGCTGCCAGGGCCTCATCCAGCCTGGCCTTCAGCACCCCCAGGCAGGAGGCAGCCACAGCCTCCCTGGGCAGAGCCAGAGGCTCAGCTCCTCCTGCTGAACAATTCTTCCTCCGCTCCAGCTGACCCTGCTCTGCCTCAGCTCCAAACCCTTCCCCCGGGCCGGCTCAGCCACCCTCAGGAGCTGTTCCTCTGCAGCCTTGCTGCAGGATCCCTTCGGCAGCTCGGAGCTCCCCCTGGAGCCTTTGCTCCCTGCCCTCTCCCAGCTGAGGCAGGAAGGGCTCTGGGCTGGCCCTGCTGTGCTGAGCTCTCTGGGGGGGGGGTTCTGCCTCCCTGCAGCTGCTGCCAGCTGAGCTCAGGGATCAGCCTTTGGCAGCAGGCGTTGTGCCCCCAGCAGCTCAGGGCTGCGCTCTGTTACCCGGGGCACAGGGTCTGACCCGAGATGGGAGCAGCACAGGCAGGGCAGGCAGCTGCAGCCCGGGTGAGCCAGCACCACTGCAGGGGGCTGTGGGGGGATGGGGGTGGGCATCTGCACCTGGCACCGCAGGGTGAGGCTGGGAGGTGCAGCTGGGGGGTGCTGGGGGTGGGCATCTGCCCTGGCACCGCAGGGTGAGGCTGGGGGGTGCTGGGGGTGGGCATCTGCCCATGGCACCGCAGGGTGAGGCTGGGGGGTGCTGGGGGTGGGCATCTGACCCTGGCACCGCAGGGTGAGGCTGGGGGGTGCGCTGGGGGGTGTGGGGTGGGCATCTTGCCCCTGGCACCGCAGGGTGAGGCTGGGGGTGCTGGGTGGGCATCTGCCCTGGCACCGCAGGGGAGGCTGGGGGGTGCAGCTGGCGGGTGCGGGGGTGGCATCTGCCCCTGGCACGCAGGGTGGGCTGGGGGGTGCTGCAACCACGGCTGGGGGCTGTGCCACTCGTGGGGTGGGGAGAGAAGAGCTGTGCCACAGCTGCAGGCTGCTCAGGAGGGCACAGGCTGGCATGAGAGCAGGAGCAGGGTGTGAAGAGCTGCCCAGTGCCCAGAGCCTGGGGGGCAGGGTGAGGCTGGTCAGGCACTGAGAGCAGCTCCTTTGCTCCCAGCTGTGACCTTTCCTCTCCCCTCCCTGGGGCCTGCCAAGGTGAGAGGCAAAGGCAGAGCTTTGTGCCCAGCCCTGCGGGGGGCTGACCTGAGCCATGGAGCAGGGCCCAGCTGGCACTGGGAGCTGTGCTCAGGAGCTGGCAACTGGGAGTGCCCTGATGGGCAGAGGGGAACAGAAGCTGCTGCTGCTCTGCCAGAGCAGCTCTGGGGCTGTTGTGTGGGCACTGAATGGTCCCGAGGGGAGGGCAGTGCCTGAGGGCTGCTGGCAGGCTTGTGAGCTGCTCTGCCGTTGCTGGGGGCAGGGCCGGGTGGGAGCTGCGAGCTTGCAGCCCCAGCTCCGGTTGCTAACCACCGAGCCGAGCCCTCATGAGCCCAGCCCCGGCGCTGCCCAGGGGGGCACAGCAGGTCTCAGAGCTGCCAGGGACGCGATGTCCCTCCGTGGGACACCAGCAGCAGACTGAGAGCAGCTCCTCGGAGAGCCTCCAGCAGCTCCCTGCCCCCGCAGCTGCTTGGAGTGCCCCCCGGGTGCCAGGCTGGGGCTTCCTGAGCCGACCCGGGTGGAGCTGGCTGGAGGAGGGAGGTTTTCCTCGGCAGCCTGCAAGGAGCCAGAGGCCTCC
>JAAWVA010000035.1:7656583-7699954 GCA_015227895.2 Colaptes auratus
GCTTCACTTGCAGCTACACTGATGGTTCTTTGGGAGGAGAAATCAGCCCAACCCTGCTGGAGCACAGCAGGTTCAGAGATTCGTGGATTCACAGAAGGCTTTGGGTTGGAAGGGACCTTCAAGATCATCCAGCTCCAACCCCCTGCCACGGGCAGGGACACTTCCACTGGCCCACATTGCTGAAGCCTTCATCCAGCCTGGTCTTGGACACCGCAGGGAGAGAGCCTCCACAACCTGCTTGGGCATCTTGTTCCAGGGTCTCACCACCCTCCTGTACAGAATTTCTTCATCTCCAGTCTAAATATGCCCTCCTCAAGCTTCAATCCATTCTCTCCTCCTATCACTACAAGCCTTGTCAAAAGTCCCTTCCCAGTTCCTTGTAGGCTCCCCAGGTACTGGAAGGTCACTATGAGCTCACCCCAGAGCCTTCACAGAAGCACCAAGCGATGGAAGAGACCTCAAGCTCATCAAGTCCAACCTGGCCAAGACCTCCTGACTAGACCATGGCAACAAGTGCCACATCCAATCCCCTCTTGAACACCTCCAGGGATGGGGACTCCACCACCTCCCTGGGCAGCACATCCCAATGGCTAACGACTCTCTAGTGAAGAACTTTCTCCTCACCTCCAGCCTAAACCTCTTCAGACCATACCACTCTCCAGCCCTGCATTGCCTTCCTGCAGCAACAGTGATCAGTTGTAAATGGAGGAGGATCTCTCCTGGTTCAGTGCCAAAAGCCACTACAGGAGTGACTCCTGGAGGTGGGGAGCTGTTGGTCAGGCAGGAGCACCAGGAGCAGGGGGAAGGTGAGCTCCAGCCCAGCAGGAGCAGCAGCAGCAGCAGCTGGGGTGTGCAGGAGCAGATGTTCTGCAGAGGAACATGTCAGGGCGATCCCAAGAGGCAAAGGCCTTCTGCTTTTTGCCTTCTTCATTTTTTGCCATTGCTGGGATGATTCTGATTCATCTGGACAGCATCTCCTTAGCTGCAGAGAAAGCTTCACTGCATTCACCAACTCCAGTCAAACCAAGCTGAAAGCAAGGGGGGTGGGGGGAGGCAGAACTGCCTCTGGGGCCATGGTCTGGGTGAAGGGATAAATTTCTGCCAAGAACATGAGAGGCACAAAAAGGAGAGGACCTTCTCTACAACTCCTGAAAGGAGGTTGAGCCAGGTGGGGGTTGAGCTCTTCTCCTAAGGAAGAAGGATGGGACAAGAGAAATGACCTCAGGTTGCACCAGAGGAGGTTTAGGTTGGACACAAGGAACAATTTCTTCCCAGAGGGTTGCCAAGCCAGGGCAGAGGTAGAGCTCCCATCCCTGAAGGAGTTTCGGAGCTGTGTAGATGTGGTGCTGAGGGCCATGGTTCAGTGGTGACCTGGCAGTGTGGGGCTACCAGTTGGACTCCATGGACCTTAAAGGTCTCTTCAAAAGGCTTCCACAGTGCTATGACCTGGGCCGGGCTCCCCCCCCCCTCCCCCATCTCCCATTATGACACAGAGCCTTTGCCTCTCTCCAGCAGCCCCTGCACTTTTCAAAGCATCCAGTCTGCATTCCTCTGCCTCCTGAAGGAAGGCAGTCAGCTTTTCCAGAGGGCTGTCTGCAGCCCAGCTGCACTCAAGGGACAAGAGAGTTCCTCTTTCCAGGAGATCCTTTGATCTCTGCCTGCAAACGGACATAGCATTGTTATTCCTTGCTTTCAGCATGCATTGCCCATCTATGGGAGAAGAGGCAGAAGCTGGGGACATTTGCTCATCACAACACAATGGTTTCAATTAAGCTCACCCCCTGCCCTCCTTTAAATCAACCGGCCTTGCCTAGCAGAGATGCCCTGATGGCATCTGGGGCACACGTTGGGACTCTGGAGCTGGAGAGCTTCTTGTGAGCCTCCTCTCCCCTTGCTGTGCCGAGATGGCTGATGGCAAACAGGGCTGCTTGAATATGCCCCAAATGAAAACGTCCTTCAATCAAAGCCCTGATCCTCAGGGATGCCAAATATGGTTGTTTGGGTGGGTCACAGGAGGGTCACAGAAAATAGAACTGCTTTGGTTTACCTTTCCCCCTCCCTCACTACTGCTTCCACATCACAAAGAATGGAATAGAATTAACCAGGTGGAAAAAGACCTTCAAGAACTGTAAGATCATAGAATCAATGAGCTTGGAAAAGACCTCAAACACCTCCTGACTACTAACCATGGCACCAAGTGCCACATCCAGTCCCCTCTTGAACACCTCCAGGGATGGGGACTCCACCACCTCCCTGGGCAGCACATCCCAAGGGCCAATTCCTCTCTCTGGGAAGAACTTTCTCCTCACCTCCAGCCTAAACTTCCCCTGGCACAGCTTGAGACTGTGTCCTCTTGTTCTGGTGCTGCTTGCCTGGGAGACGAGACCAACCCCCAGCTGGCTACACCTCCCTTCAGGGAGTTGGAGACATCAGGGAAGGTCTCCCTGAGCCTCCTCTTCTCCAGGCTGAGCAACCCCAGCTCCCTCAGCCTCTCCTCCCAGGGCTGTGCTCCAGACCCTCCCCAGCTCTGTTGCCCTTCCCTGGACACCTTCCAGCAGCTCCACAATCTAAGCAGCAGCTCCCTCAGATTGGCCATGGGATGGTTTTGCCCTGCTCACTTTGTCTCTTTTTTTGAAGACAAATGAGTGGATGAACCACCTGAGACCTCCCCAAGTGGGGACAGACCTGGATGAGGCACAGGCAGGGCTGGGGGGGCGGTTGGGGTAGCTCAGCTCTGCTCTCAGCATAGGAGCTGGGAGGGTTCCCAGTTGCCCTGGCTGGCCTGCAGCCAGGAATCATCCTGCTGGCAGAACATTTGTTTTCCCCCCAGAAGGATGTAGTTGCTTGGAAAGATTTCCAGTTTAGGATGCAAACTCACTTGTGGTAGTAGTAATGATAATAATAATAATAATAATAATAATAATAAACCATTTGTATTAAATAATAAAAAAACCAATAACAATAACAGCAATAACAACAACATAAATAATAATAATAAATACTATTAAATAGCAATAATAAATACTGCTAACTAATAATAAAATAAAAATTAATAAAATACTGCTAAACTAATAATAATAAAAACATAATAAATAAAGAAATAATAATAAATAATAATAATAACATAGTTATTATATATTTATGCTATATAATGTATAATATATTATTATTAAGTAATAAATAAGAAAAGTAGTAACAATAATAACAGCAATAACTGCAAATATAACAATAATAAATACTATTAAATAGCAATAATAAATACTGCTAACTAATAATAATAAAATAAAATAATAATAAATGAAATAATAAAAATAATAATAAATAGATTATATATTATTATGCTATATAATGTATAACATATTATTATTATTAAGTAATAAATTAGAAAATTAGTAACAATAATAACAGCAATAACAGCAATATAACAATAATAAATACTATTAAATAGCAATAATAAATACTGCTAACTAATAATAATAAAATGCTAAAAAGAATAATAATAGTTATTATATATTATCGATATAACATAAATATATTAATTATTAAGTATAAATAAGAAAAGTAGTAACAATAATAACAGCAATAACACAAAATATAACAATAATAAATATACTAAATAACAATAATAAATACTACTAAATAACAATAATAAATGCTGCTAACTACTACTAATAAAACCTACCAAATAATAATAATGATAATTATACTAATGCTGATTTATTAATAAATAAGAAAAGTACTAAGAATAATAACAGCAATAACAACAAAATAACAACAATTAATACTACTAAGTAACAATAATAAATACTACTAAATATCTACTAACTAATAATAATAAAATGCTACCTAACAATAATATTAGAATTATACTAATGATGATTTGTTAATAATGAGAAAAAGTGGTAACAATAATAACAGCAATAACGCCAAAAATAATGACAACAATAATAAATACACTAAATAACAATCAGAAATATACTAACTGCTAAGAGTAAAATGCTGCCAACTAATAATAATAATGATAATTATACTAATGATGATTTATTAATAAATCAGCAAGAAAAATAGTAACGATAAGACAGCAATAACAACAATAACGATAATAAATACTACTAATTAACAATAATAAATACTACTTAATGATAATAATAAAATACTACTAAATAGTGATGATGATGAGGGAATGGAATGGAGTGGAGTGGATGGGATGGAGTGGAGTGGAATGAATGGAATGGAGTGGAAGGGGATGGAGTGGAATGGAGTAGAATAGAATAGAATAGAATAGAATAGAATAGAATAGAATAGAATAGAATAGAATAGACCAGACCAGACCAGAATAGAATAGAATAGACCAGACCAGACCAGACCAGACCAGGTGGAAGAGACCCTCAGATGATGATGATGATGATGATGATGATGATGATGATGATAATGACGACAACAAAGATCCTTGAGTGGTTTACTGCTGAATCCTGACTTCAGCACAGTCTTCAGGATGTCCCCCAACTGCTAGGGAGCAGGAGGCTGATCCTGCCTGTCCTCATGAGGGAAACCTTCCTTCACACCGTCTCCCACTAGAACAGTTAAACACTGAAGCCTCCCTGCTGTGGGAAATAAGCAGCTCTGGTAGTTGCAGGCTCAGTTCAGGAAGGATTTGAATATCAGGCTGTAAAAAATTAAAGATAAAGTCAACATTAATTTGGCTCTTTGCTATTGAGAAGCTGGGGGCAAACAACCAAAGTTTGCTTTGAATACCAGCCCCAAGCGGAGCACTGGAGCACAGGGTGTCGGGGTGGAAGGGACCCAAAGAGATCATCAAGTCCAACCTCCCCCCCCAGCCAGAGCAGGACCATACAATCCAGCTCAGGTCACAGAGGAACACATCCAGACAGGTCTTGAAAGCCTCCAGAGAAGGAGACTCCACAACCTCTCTGGGCAGCCTGCTCCAGGGCTCTGTGACCCTCACAGTAAAGAAGTTCCCCCTTGTGTTGAGCTGGAGCCTCCTGTGCTTGCAGCTTGCATCCATTGCTCCTTGTCCTATCCCAGGGAGCAAGTGAGCAGAGCCTGTCCCCTCCCTCCTGACCCCCAGCCTTCAGATATTGATAAACATTGATTAAATCCCCTCTCAGTCTTCTGCTTTCCAGACTACAAAGCCCAGGTCCCACAGCCTCTCCTCCCCAGGCAGTGCTGCAGTCCCCTAATCATCCTTGTAGCCTCTGCTGGAGCCTCTCCAGCAGATCCCTGTCCCTCTTGAGCTGGGGAGCCCAAAACTGAATGCAGTACTCACAGAATCACCAAGGCTGGAAGAGACCTCAAAGATCATGGAGTCCAGCCTGTCACCACAGACCTCATGACTAAAGCATGGCACCAAGTGCCACATCCAGTCCCCTCTTGAACACCTCCAGGGATGGGGACTCCACCACCTCCCTGGGCAGCACATCCCAAGGGCCAATTCCTCTCTCTGTGTAGAACTTCTTCCTTACCTCCAGCCTAAACTTCCCCTGGCACAGCTTGAGACTGTGTCCTCTTGTTCTGGTGCTGCTTGCCTGGGAGAAGAGACCAACCCCCACCTGGCTACAACCTCCCTTCAGGTAGTTGTAGACAGCAAGAAGGTCTCCCCTGAGCCTCCTCTTCTCAAGATGAGGCCTCACCAGGGCACAGTAGAGGGGGAGGAGACCCTCCCTTGATCTGCTGGACACACTCTTAATGACTCCCAGGATCCCATTGACCTTCTTGGCACCGGAGCACCTTGCTGTCCCATGGCTAACTGTGTCCCATGGTGTCCCACGGAGAAACCCAGACCCATCTTGCCTGGCTTTAAACAAAGCAGCTAGGTTGGGTCCAAGCTTGGAAAAGATTTGTTCTTCTCAAAGGGAAACATCCCAGTCTAAGAGGTTTGCTGTTTCCAGCAGCTCACAGAGCTGTGTTTGCTGGTCCTATGGGGAGGGGGGGAAATAAAACCCCAGAGAGATCTGATCTATGGAACTGGAGCTCTTCAACGTGTTGCTAGCAACTTTCTGAGGCAAAACAACTTCAAATCTTTATCTTCCCCCCCCAGTCCTCCCTTAAATGATGGTAGCTTCAATGCACATCTCAAAGCCCTCCAGTGTCCTGCAGCTTGGATTTTCTGCCTGATAAGCTTTGTGAGGAGATGTCACCTCGCTCCAGTAACAATTCAAACACCTCAAAACACCAAAAAGCTGATGAGGGCTGGGGGGGGGGGGGGGGGGGAGAGGTGTGGGCTGTGTATAATCATCTCCACATCCAGGATGCATTGGGAATGTTTTCATAGCTGGAGAAGGAGAAGGGTGCTTCTAGGAAATCATCTCCTGCAGGCACAGACTGTGTGAAACGTGACAGGCTGTGAGGTGCTCCGACGTGGGACTTGCCTGCCTTGAAAGCTGGGTAAGAAAGAAAGATTGGTCCTCGGTGGGACAGAGAGCTCTTCAGCACCATCCGAGGTTTGCACAGCAAGAGAGGGGGGAAACACCATATCCTTCAGCTCACAGCAGAAGTCAGGCTGAAGGGCAGCAAGAGATGATGTGTTTAGAGAAACATCCCCAGCCTGGCTCCTTTCCAAGGCATTACTGGAGGCAAAGGAATGTCTTAAATAGCTTTTTGGAGATGGATGTTGAAACACACAGCTCATATGTCCTGTGTCATCACCTCTGTGAGATACCGCACGGCAGGAGCCCAGCTCCAAAGGGCAGAGCTGGGCTGGGGACTCAGCCTTTGCCAACCCTGCTGGGAGATGAGCACCCACAGCCTTCTGTCTGCCCCTTCTTGCACATCTTGCCCTCAAAGGTCTGTCTCAAGTGGAGCTCAAGTGCCAGCTCAGCTGCTGTGCTTGCTGTGACCCAGGGCTGCGGCGCCGCAGGGGTGGGAACTGCTTTCAGCCTGAGCTGGTGTGCAGGAGAACCTGCAGCCCATCAGCTCTGTCCTAACCCCGCTGCAACAGGGAATAATTAAGGCTGTTTCTATAAAACAAGAGATTCAGATGTGAGCTAAACCCCCTGAAGTTTAGCAACGGCAAACCCTGAAGGCACCTCTGCACGGAGCACAGGGGCCGGAGCTTCAGCTTTCGGGCTCCACGGGTTCATCACCCCAGGAGATGCTGAGTGACAGCGCTCAGAGTGATGCTGCAGGAATTGCCCTTGCCTCCTCCTGAATGCCGCCACACCAGGGGCCCGCTGATGGGTGCATTGCTCGGGGCTTGAAACACATCAGCTAAGAAGCCCTTTGCTTTCGTGGCCTCTCCACTTCATTGCTTCCAGGTACCAGCTGGGTCAGCTCGGGCCAAGCAAATGGTGCTGGTTAGCAGCTGGCATCCTCAGAGCAGACAGAGCAATTGAGAGTCAAAACCGGGGCACAGGATCACAGGATGTCAGAGGCTGGAAGGGACCTCTGAAGATCATCCAGGCCAACCCCTTCTGCCTGAGCAGGATCATAGAATCCAGCACAGGTCGCACAGGAACACATCCAGATGGGTCTTGCAAGGCTCCAGAGAAGGAAACTCCACAGCCTCTCTGGGGACCCTGTTCCAGTGCTCTGTGAGCCTCACAGTGAAGAAGTTCTTCCTCATGTTGAGGTGGAACCTCCTGTGCTGTAGTTTATATCCATTACCCTGGTGGGGGATGTGCCTGTCTGTGTCCAGGGTGGGACTGCTCACTCTGCCAGGGCCCTGGAAACCTCAGCATGGAGTTATTCTGCTTGCTTCCATCACAGCTGAGGTCCCCTGAAGTGGTGGTGTCCACCCCTATCAAAACAACAGGTCTTGTGCACCTCTCCCACGTTCACCCGTGCCACAGAAGCCTGTGGGATGGATCTCTTGTGGGGAAAGGAGGTCCTCCAGCAAACAGCCAGGCTTTCATCCCAAATCCTGGAACAAATGCTCTCACTTCCTCTTGTTTAACCAACAGCTTTGTGTGGAGATGACACTGATAAAGTCATGGAGATGCTTTCCCAGGCAGCCAGATAAAAATCCCTCCTGGCCTTCAGCTTCAAGCTATCTGGAGCTGCTGCGGAGCTGGGAACCAGCTTCAAATGGATGGAATTAGAGTTGTTTGGCTCTTCCTTCTCTGCAGAAACAAATCCCTTTGTCCTCCCAGATCAAACCTGGGCAAGAGCAGGCAGTCCTTAGTGCAACCTCCAAGCCTGCTTAGTTCTTAAAGCAAACAAATAAGAAGATGTTAAGGAATAAATGGAACTTCCTAAGGGGGGCAAATGAATCCACACACAGCCCTTCGGCATGGCCTGGCTTTGGGTAGGGGTCGTAGCTGGGATGTCCAAGCTGGGGGGGGGGGGTGAGTGAAGTGAATTCTGACTCCTCAGAACTGGGTGGGGTGGGTTTTTTTGGGGGGGGGGGTCTGATTTCCCAACTGAGCTTCCTTCTGGCAAGGGTGGATGAGTCCAGCCCACGGTGCTGGGAGGCGTCAGGGTGTCTGCAGGAGCTTTAGGCTTGAGGTGCTCAAAGGTCAGAGGTTGTGGACATTACTGCTGCTAGGAATTCTTCATCAGGAGCGTCTTTGAGCTCTCTCTCTTTGGATTTCTCAGCCAAGCTAAGGCAAAGCAGGCAGAAAAATCTGGCCCTGCATCTTCACTCTCTTTCTCCTTTGCCGCCTTTTTTTGTGCCCCCTCACAGACGCAGAGGTTGGAAGGGACCTCAAGGATAAGAAGATCACAGTATCACCAAGGTTGGGAGAGACCTCAAGATCATCAAGTCCACCTGTCACCACAGACCTCCTGACTAGACCATGGCACCAAGTGCCACATCCAATCCCCTCTTGAACACCTCCAGGGATGGGGACTCCACCACCCCTGGGCAGCACATCCCAATGGCCAATTCCTCTCTCTGGGAAGAACTTTCTCCTCACCTCCAGCCTAAACTTCCCCTGGCACAGCTTGAGACTGTGTCCTCTTGTTCTGGTGCTGCTTGCCTGGGAGAAGAGACCAACCCCCACTGGCTACAACCTCCCTTCAGGGAGTAGGAGAGAGCAAGAAGGTCTCCCCTGAGCCTCCTCCTCTCCAGGCTCAGCAACCCCAGCTCCCTCAGCCTCTCCTCACAGGGCTGTGCTCAAGGCCTCTCCCCAGCCTTGTTGCCTTCTCTGGACACGTTCAAGTGAGCTGGCCCAGCACCTGGCAAGCTGAGCCTTGAAACTGTCCACTGTAGGGGAATCCACCACCTCCCTTGGGAGTTTATTCAGTGCTGGCCAAAGGGGGAAATTATTGCAAGCAAAAAAAGAACCCCACAATAATGAAGGGAATTGGTTTTCTCCCATGGATGCGTTGGGTCTGTAGCAGCGGTCCAAGGAGTCTGTGGCAATGTGAGTCCAAGGGATTTGGGTGGCAAATTCCCTGCAGATTCCTGAGGAAAACCCCATCCCAGGTGCCTGTGTAGGAACAAGGAGCCCTGGGACTTCACAGCCCTCCTCCCTTTCCTGCCAGCAGCGGATCTGCTCAGGGGTTAGCAGCATCTTTAGCCTCCCTCAGCCAAACTGCAACTCGATTTTCCACTTCATCTCCATTCACACAGCTCCTCTTGATGTCAATATCCTGTTAGGGTGGATTTCTTTCTTCTTCTCCCTCCCCCCTTTCCCCCCCCTTTTTGATGTTTGATTTTCTCCTGCTGGCTTCGTTCATGTACACAGAAGCTGATCACAGCCTATGACATTCATCTGAGCAAGGGAGGAGAGGGAATGGGATGTTTTGTCTCGTTCTACATCCCCTGCTCTGTGAGGTGAGGGAGCTGTCACCAGATCTCCTGCACATCACCCACGGGGTGTAAAGTTACTTGGCTGACAATAACCTTGCTGGTAATTGCAGGGAGTGAAGCCTGCCTGGGCTGCCGAGGGAGTTGAAGCCCTGAACTCCTTGCACAGGCTGAGGAGCTGAGGAGCTCTGGGGAGGTCAACGAGTGAGGGTGGGCTGCAGGACACATTCCCACCCAGGACTGGTGATGGAACACACTGGTACCAGCTGCCTCTGCAGCAGATCTTCATGGCAGGGAGATCACTGGTGCAGACTGCCACGTTTCTTAGTTTCATAGTTTCATAGTTTCAGTTAGGGTTGGAAGGGACCACAAGGATCATCTAGTTCCAACCCCCTGCCATGGGCAGGACACTCTACCCTAGAGCAGGCTGGACAGAGCCTCATCCAGCCTGGTCTTAAACACCTCCAGGGACGGGGTCTCAACCACCTCCCTGGACAACCCATTCCAGGGCTTCACACCCTCACGGTGAAGAACTTCCTCCTCATGTCCAGCTGAATCTCCCCACCTCCAGCTTCATCCCATTCCCCCTAGTCCTATCACTTCCTGAGTCTGAAAAGTCCCTCCCCAGCCTTCTTGTAGGCCCCCTTCAGATACTGGAAGGCCACAATGAGGTCACCTGGGAGCCTTCTCTTCTCCAGACTGGCAGTCTCCCTTTCAGCAGGACTTTGAGTCCTCCTCCTGTGACAGCAGGATGGCCACTCCAGGTTCAGGATGAGACTCAGAGCTGCTTCTAGTTCAAGCTTTGCTCTAGTGGATGCCCCGTGGAGGAGGATGAGGCTGGCTTCGCTACGTGGTGGCTCTGCAGATAAAGCGATGCCTTTCCCCTGCGACAGCAAAATGCCATCAGAAATACAGCACAAAGCTGGTATGATGTTGGCACAGCTGAATGGCATGAGCTCTGTCCAGGCAGGAATGAAAACAACCAGAAATTAGCCATGAGCCTTCCTAAATGTGTCGTATTTCTTCACACAAACATTGCCAGCTTCAGAGGTTGGAATCAAAGCTTGTGTCCAGATTTCCTTTGGCAGCCACTTCCTCAGCTTCAGATGGGCTGACACAAGAGGGGAATGAAGGCATGCATTGAAGTCTGAGACAATCTGGACCCTGCTCAGAATCCACAAGTCCAACCCATCTCTTTGCAAAGCATTTCCCCTGACCAAGGCATGGACTTCTCTCCTCTGGCTGCGGGTGGGGGGGAAGAAGGGGCAGAGGCTGAGGGGACAGATGCGAGACAGGGCACGCAGTGGGGGTGCTGTGCACCCATCATAGCTCCTGCAACCATGGGTGTTTGCTTCAGTCCTGTTGGAGAAGGCTAAGAGAACCTTCCCAGGGGTAGCTAAGCTAAGAATCATTTAACCATGTGCAATGCTCTGCTTTTGGTGAAAAGAAAGACCTGTGACCACACAGTCCACGGTGGCTTTGCATGCCCTGTACCTCACCAGGAAAGAATGCAAAAGCCACAAAGAACAACTGAAGTCTGCAGTTTTCCCAGTCCCCAAATCGTCTTCCCCAGTAGCTGGAATGTTTCTGATGTGGCATTCCTCCCATCCCACTCACAGGCTGCAGGGGCATGGCTGGGGAGCTGGAGTGGTGGCACCCAGCACGCTTCAGCTCCCAGGGCTTTCCCCATCCACAGAGGCAGATGGGAGGCTGTCTTTGAGGGATAGAAGCAAAGCTCTTCCAGTGGAGGGTAGTTCTGCAGCCTTCCTCAGCCTGTCAGAGCTGGGTTTGTGAATTGCTGGTGTCATAACTCAGCTTTGAATCTCCTTCCTTGCTAAAGATCACATCCCACAGTCGAGGAGCCAACACATCTTCAAGGCTTTGGGATTCCCCAGGGTGGGACAAGGCATACAAATCCTGATCAGGTCACTCTGAGAGCAAACACTCTTCTTACTTGCTCACCAGAGAACACAGCATCTTTCTGCACACAGCTGACATGAAGGAAAAGATGATGATGATGATGATGATGATGATGATGATGATAGAATCCTAGAATGGCTCAGGTTGGAAGGGTCCTCAGAGAGCATCTACTGCAACCTCCCCACGTGGGCAGGGACACCTCTCAACTAGACTCACCTGCTCAAGGCTTCATCCAACCTGGCCTGAAACACCCCAGGGAGGAGGCAGCACAGCCTCTCTGGGCAGCCTGTGCCAGAGGCTCAGCACCCTCCAACTGAAGAACTTCTTCCTCAGCTCCAGTCTGACCTGCTCTGCCTCAGCTTCAAACCATTCCCCCTTGGCCTGTCTCCAGACACCCCAGGAAAAGTCTCTCTGCAGCCTTCCTGCAGGATCCCTTCAGCTCCTGGCAGGCAGCTCTGAGGTGCCCTGGAGTCTTCTCCTCTTTAAGCTGAACACCCCCAGCTCCCTCAGCCTGTGCTCCCAGCAGAGCTGCTCCAGCCCTTGGATCATCTTTGTGACCTCCTCTGGCCTCACTCCAGCAGCTCTGTGTCCTCCTTCTGCTGGGGACACTGGAGGCAGGATTGGAGGTGAGGTCTCAGCAGAGGAGACTCAAGGGGCAGAATCCCCTCTCTAGCCCTGCTCCCCCACTCTCCTCCCAGGACAGGATTGCCTTTGGGCTGCACGAAGGCACAGCCAGCTCATGGTGAGCTTCTCACCAACCAACACCCCCAAATCTCTCTCCTCAGAGCTGCACTCAAAACCCCCCCCAATAAAAATCATGATGATCATTACAATGATCACTATTAGCAGCGTTATCAGGGCTATTATTAGCATTATTACCAGTAAGTGATATGCAGATCTGCCAGCCATCAGGAAAGCATTTGCTGCCCTCTTCCCATCTTAGGGGGCTAATTAATGTGATGGATGGCCAAGCATGTATTTTATTTCCAGAATGGGAGCTGTAATTTCCTGAGGCTTGGAAAGCCAGATGCTTGGGAGCTTAGAATATATAAGGAAGTTTTTTAAAGGGGTGTTTCAGTAAAGGTTGGGTTGGGGGAGGGGGGAGGGGTTGGAGGGGGGAGAGGGTTTAGGGGGGTGATGGTGTCATCTTCTTTAGTTCAAAGTTTAGTTTGGGGCGCTCTCAGATGAAGATCAGAGCTTCTGGTCAGATGCTTGCTGGGAGCAGGGGCAGTGAAGGGCTGAAATATGCAGACAGCCACAGGACAATAGCTGTGGGAAGCTTTGTCTGCTTTTGAAATGAGCTCTCATCCAAGGAACAGGGATGGTCCCAGGCTGGAAGGAGCCTAGGGTGCTGCCAGCAGATGCAAGCAGGGATCGTGGCCCTCAGAAGCAGGACCCACAGCCAAAAATAAGCCTTGTCTGTGGCACGGGCTGCCCAGTCACCCCCGTGGTGTGGCACTGGGAGGGTTCCCACAGCGCTTTGGAATGACAGCCTTCAGAGCACACAGAGGGCTCCTGAGGTTAGTGATCCACAGATGCAACAAGGGTCCACCTCATCTTTTCCCTGTGGGTTTCTTTGCCTTTTAAGGGCTGCAGCAGTGACTCATGGCTGAAGCACAGCAGTCCCATCACAGTGGGCCCGTGGATGGAGAAACCATTAGGGGCTGACAGCATCCCTAGCTCAGAATTCAGCACACACACTGAGTCATTCAATGCTCCTGCAATCCGCCTGCAAACCACTTTGCTGGACCTCCAACCCTTCCTCCCACCCACTTTGTGCAAGCTCCTGTTTCCCACTGACTCTGCCCAGTCCCAGCAGCTCTCCCCAGAGGAGGCTGCCGTGTGGAGTCCCCCCAGGTGCTCAAGGCCATCCTCTCTCCATGCTGCTTCCACATCCATGGGATGCAGCAGGTCTGGAAAAGAAAGAGCCATCAAACCAACCCACCAGAGGGGTTTGAAAGGCACAAAAGCTCTCCTTTGTCTCACCCTTTGTAATGCTCCTGGTCATGGCAGCAATTGAACATCAGCTCCTCTGCCAGGTCCAAGAAGCTCCTCTGATTTCCCTCCTTCAAGCCCTTTTAGGAATGCATTTAAACTCCATCACATCTCAGTCAATGTCTCCTGTCCTTTCCCTTTTGTTTGGGTCACCAGCTCAGAAAGTGGCCATTTGGAAACCTGCTTTCTGCAGTGCTGAGCCAGCTCCCCTACCCCCACCAGCACCAGGTTCTTCTGCAGGAGAAACAGAGCTTGGCAGAAGTCAGTTTCATAGTTTCAGTCAGGGTGGGAAGGGACCACAAGGATCATCGAGTTCCAACCCCCTGCCATGGGCAGGGACAGCCCCACACTAGATCAGGCTGCCCAGAGCCTCATCCAGCCTGGGCTTAAACACCTCCAGGGATGGGGCCTCAACCACCTCCCTGCACAACCCATTCCAGGGCTTCACCACCCTCATGGGAGGAAACTTCCTCCTCACCTCCAGCCTGAATCTCCCACCTCCAGCTTCATTCCATTCCCCCTAGTCCTATCGCTACCTGAGATCCTGAGCAGTCCCTCCCAGCCTTCTTGGAGCCCCTTCAGATCCTGGAAGGCCACAATGAGGTCACCGGGAGCCTTCTCTTCTCCAGCCTGAACAGCCCCAACTCCTTCAGCCTGTCCTCACAGCAGAGGTGCTCCAGCCCTCTGCTCATCCTCCTGGCCCTGCTCTGGACACCTTCCAGCCCCTCCAGATCCCTCTTGTCATAGGGGCTCCAGACCTGGAGGCAGTACTCCAGGGGGGTCTCAGCAGGGCTGAGCAGAGGGGGAGAATCCCCTCCCTTGCCCTGCTGGCCACACTTCTCCTGCTGCAGCCCAGGCTCTGCTTGGCTTTCCGGGCTGCAAGTGCACCCTGAGAGCTCCTGTGAGCTTCTCCTCCCCCAGCACCCCAAGGCTCTCTCTCAGGGCTGCTCCCCAGCCAGTCCCTGCCCAGCCTGGATTTGTGCCTGGGGTTGCCTCCACCCAGCTGCAGGACCCAAGCTCTCCAGAGTCTGTTTTTCTCTACATCTCCACCCAAATGTCACTTTCTCTTATGTTCTTAGTGGAGTCAAAGGGTTTCAGCCAGTAAAATGAGCCCTGGCTGTTGTCTGGCTCTGCATTCAAGAGGCAAAGCATGTAGAGGTGTTCAGTAGAGCTGTGCCTGATGCTGAGCTCCTCTTCCCTCGAGCTTTCACGGCCAAGCCCCCAGCTGAGTGGTGCAGATGCTAACAACCCTGAGGCTTGTGGTGTGGGGATGGAAAACTGCAGACTCAACTTGTGGTCTGCTCACCAAGTTTAAAGAGGAGGCTGTTAGGTCACCTGACTGCCAGACCAAGCTGAGTGCCAGCACTCATGGCAGTGATGCCTTCAGGGTGGGGTTTGTGCTCTGACAGCTCCCTGCAGCATAGCTGTCTGGGGTCCTGATGCTGTTCTACAGGCAGAGTGAATGCTCCCAGGCTAGATTTGTTCTCACCATTAGGAAATTGTCCTGCCCACAGCACCTCCCAGCCCAGCAGCAAACTTGCTGCAACCTTAGGCTGCTGCCAGCATGGCTTGGATCAGAGCAAGCTGATTTTCCAACAGAAAGACTTAGTGGCACATGGAGTCCCCCTGGGGCAGTCATTCCTGCATGACAGCAGTTCCCTTTGGAGGGTGTTGTGGAAGCTGGGTCAAGAAACTCTTCATGATGTTGCCAGTCCTGGACTCAGGACTGGGGAATCTTAAGCTACACAAGTGGTCTGAAAGCTGGGATTATAGAATCCTTGGGGTTGGAAGGGAGCTCTGGAGATCAGGGAGGTTTAGGCTGGATGGGAGGAAGAAGTTCCTCCAGAGAGAGAGATGGCCCTTGGGATGTGCTGCCAGGGAGGTGGTGGAGTCCCACCATGGAGGTGTTAAGAAGAGCCTGGCTGAGGCCCTTGGGCCATGGTTGAGTCGATCAGATGGTGTTGGGTGATAGGTTGAACTCATTGATCTCACAGCTCTTTTCCACCTGGTTAATTCTGTATTCTGTAGGTGATGTCCTTGCCACAGCATTCCAGAGTGGCTATAAGCAGCAGCCCCGAAGCAGCTGCTGCCTGGCACACAATCACCCTTGCAGATGTGTTTCTGGTGGCTGGTGTGTGAGTGCCCATGCCCTGAGATGATTCCTACTCCTCAAGCAACACAGGATGGTAAACAGCTCCATTGCTGCTCCTATTTCAAGCCAACGTCATCTGCTTCTGCTTCTGTTCAGCTCTGGAGCCTCAGACCATGAGCTATTGGCTTTCCCGGAGCAGAGGCAGAGCCAACTAGAAAGGGCATAAGAAAAAGGGAAAACAGAGCAAACAGGCTCCCTGTGTTCCAAGGAAAGGGCTGTGGCAGCACCATGCCTTTCTTTCCATCCGTCCCTTAGCAAGGCAGAGCTGCATCTGCTGTGCTCACTGCCTGCTCTGGGTTTTGCAGGAGGCTGGTGAGGGATTGGAGTGGCTCACCGCTGGCAAGCCTGCTTCCACCTGGGCTCAGTCCCCCTGAAGGCTACAGAGCTCAGGAATGAGACTGTGAGAACCTTCATGGGCCATGGCCTCTCCTTCTCCAGAGGAACATTGCATTTGGGTGCTGGTTGATGGGAGGCTGAACATGAGCCTGCAGGGTGCCCAGGGGGCCAAGAAGGCCAATGGCATCCTGGCTGCAGCAGGAGCAGTGTGGCCAGCAGGAGCAGGGAGGTCATTCTGCCTGTGCTCAGCACTGCTTAGGCCACACCTTGAGTCCTGTGTCCAGTTCTGGGCTCCTCAGTTCAGGAAAGATGTTGAGCTGCTGGAAGGTGTCCAGAGAAGGGCAACAAAGCTGGGGAGGGGTCTGGAGCACAGCCCTGGGAGGAGAGGCTGAGGGTAGCTGGCTTGCTAGCCTGCAGAGAGGAGGCTCAGGGGAGACCTTCTTGCTCTCTCCAACTCCCTGCAGGGATGTTGTAGCCAGGGGGGGTGGTCTCTTCTCCCAGGCAAGCAGCACCAGAACAAGAGGACACAGTCTCAAGCTGTGCAGGGGAGGTTAGGCTGGAGGTAAGGAAAGAAGTTCTACACAGAGAGAGTGATTGCCCATTGGATGTGCTGCCCAGTGAGGTGGGGGAGTCCCTATCATTGGAGGTGTTCAAAAGGCATGTAGACATGGCACAGGGACATGGTTTAGCAGCCATGGTGGTGTTGGGTTGAAGGTTGGACTCTGGGATCTCGAAGGTTGGACTCCATGATCTTGAAGGTCTTTTTCCACCTTCAATGATTCTGTGAAAGAAAGAGCAAGAAGCAGGGGGCAAGAAAAGTAATTTGTGGCCCTGGTGTGTGCTTGTGGGAGGGTGGATGACCAAGGGCTTGGGCCAGCTGGCTGAGGGTGCCAAGGGACCATTATGCCACCTTTGTGCCTGCCCACTGGGCTGGGGGATCTGGAGGGCATCACAGGTTGGCTGGGGATGCCACACTGGGGATGCCACACTGGGGATGCCACACTGGGAATGGCACTGGGGAAGGCACACTGGGGATGGCACACTGGGGATGGCACCTGGGGATGCCACACTGGGAAGGCACACTGGGGATGCCACATGGGGATGGCACACTGGGGATGCCACACTGGGGATGTCACTGGGGATGGCACATGGGGAAGGCACACTGGGGGTGGCACAAGGGGATGCCACACTGGGGAAGGCACACTGGGGATGGCACACTGGGGATGGCACACTGGGGAAGGCACACTGGGGATGGCACACTGGGGATGGCACATGGGGATGGCACATGGGGATGCCACACTGGGGATGGCACACTGGGGATGGCACAATGGGGATGGCACACTGGGGATGCCACACTGGGGATGGACACTGGGATGCCACACTGGGGAAGCACAATGGGGATGGCACACTGGGGAAGCCACACTGGGGATGCCACACTGGGGAAGGCACACTGGGGATGGCACACTGGGGATGCCACACTGGGGATGGCACATGGGGATGGCACACTGGGGATGCCACACTGGGGATGGCACACTGGGATGATGCCACACTGGGCTGCAGCATGAGGACAGCACAGGGTCTCCAAGCTGCTGGGCCACAATGAGAGGGCAAAGGCAAGAGTGGTGACAGTGGGCATGCCAAAGCACTTGTCCCCATGGAAATGCCTTCCTGAGTCAGGTCAGAGCCCGTGCTAGGGCTCATTGATCCTCCCAAGGCAGCAGACAGCAGGCAGGCTGATTGCTATTCCACCAGCACCACAGCTTAATCTTGACTTATGGAGGAAACATATGGAATGCATTGAAAAGATGTTGCTGTGTTTTCTGCAGCTCCTCTCTCCCTCTCCTTGGAGCAGGGATCAGAAATATTCAACAGCTGTGACTCTTTATCACAGGCTGACTTACTGGGGTGAGCCCTCACCCCATGGGCCACTGCTTAGTCCACCCTGGAGGTAGCAGAGAGGGACGTGGCATGCTGAGGTCAGCCCAGGGAACGTGACCTACCTTCTCAAAACACGGGCTGGAGGCAGAGCTGCAGCCATGCCCTGACCTTCCCAAGGCACTTGGCTGTCAGCTCTGGCCAAGCAAAGGTCCTCCTAGCCCAAGCAATCCATCACAGGTAGATTAGTGTGATGGTCTCCCCATTGTTTTTGCAAGCCTGTCTTTAAATGAGGGCAGTTGTCTTTAAGGAAACACCCCACAGCAGCAGCTCCCCACGGGCTTGGGGACCAGCTGCTGCTCTGCAGTGACAACCCCACCCACTGAAAGGCTTGAGTTGGAAGGGAACTCAGGATCATCCAGTCCAACCCCCCTGCCACGGCCAGGGACCCCTCCCCCTAGCCCAGGGGCTCAAAGCCTCATCCAGCCTGGCCTTCAACGCCTCCAGGTTCCTCTGGGCAACCTGTTCCAGTGTCTCACCACCTTCACAGTAAAGAACTTCTTGATGGCCAATCTAATCCTCCCCTGCTCTAGCTTCAAGCCATTGCCCCTTGTCCTGCCACTGCAGGCCCTTACAAAAAGTCCCTCCAGCCCTCCTCTAGCCCCTCCAGGTACTGGAAGGCTGCTCTAAGGTCTTCCTGGAGCTTCTCTTCTCCAGGCTGAATAGACCCAATTGCCTCAACCTCTCTTCACAGGAGAGTGCTCCAGCCCTCTGACCACCTTTGCTCCAGCCTCTGACCACCTTTGTGCTCCAGCCCTCTGACCACCTTTGTGCTCCAGCCCTCTGACCACCTTTGTGCTCCAGCCCTCTGGCCACCTTTGTGCTCCAGCCTCTGACCACCTGTGTGCTCCAGCCCTCTGACACCTGTGTGCTCCAGCCCTCTGACCACCTGTGTGCTCCAGCCCTCTGACCACCTGTGTGCTCCAGCCCTCTGACCACCTTTGTGCTCCAGCCCTCTGACCACCTGTGTGCTCCAGCCCCTCTGACACCTGTGTGTTCCAGCCCTCTGACCACCTGTGTGCTCCAGCCCTCTGACCATCTTTGTGCTCCAGCCCTCTGACCACCTGTGTGTTCCAGCCCTCTGACCACCTGTGTGCTCCAGCCCTCTGACCATCTTTGTGCTCCAGCCCTCTGGCATCTTTGTGCTCCAGCCCTCTGACCATCTTTGTGCTCCAGCCCTCTGACCACCTGTGTGCTCCAGCACTCTGACCACCTGTGTGCTCCAGCCCTCTGACCACCTGTGTGCTCCAGCCTCTGACCACCTTTGTGCTCCAGCCCTCTGACCACCTGTGTGCTCCAGCCCTCTGACCACCTGGTGCTCCAGCCCTCTGACCACTGTGTGCTCCAGCCCTCTGACCACCTGTGTGCTCCAGCCCTCTGACCACCTTTGTGCTCCAGCCCTCTGAACCTGTGTGCTCCAGCCCTCTGACCACCTGTGTGCTCCAGCCCTCTGACCACCTTTGTGCTCCAGCCCTCTGACCACCTGTGTGCTCCAGCCCTCTGACCACCTGTGTGTTCCAGCCCTCTGACCACCTGTGTGCTCCAGCCCTCTGACCATCTGTGGCTCCAGCCCTCTGACCACCTGTGTGCTCCAGCCCTCTGACCACCTGTGTGCTCCAGCCCTCTGACCATCTTTGTGCTCCAGCCCTCTGACCACCTGTGTGCTCCAGCCCTCTGACCACCTGTGTGCTCCAGCCCTCTGACCATCTTTGTGCTCCAGCCCTCTGACCATCGTGTCACAGCAGGCAGTCCTGACGAGCCCACTGCCTGATGACTTCCAAAGGATTTCAGTACTGGAGAAGTTTTGCTGTCCTCAGCACTGGGCAGAACCTTACCTGGAGCTATCAGCGTTTGAGCCTGCTCTCAGAGGTGCAGGGATTCGGTGGGGAGCTCCGTGCAGGGCTCAGCCACAGGCAGCTCATACCTCCCGCAGCTGGCAGCAGCTGCGAGCCTGGAGGAACGTGCTCTGACCTGATCCACCAGACCCAGACCCACCCTTCCATCCATCCCTGTGCTTTCAGAGGGAAAGGAGGGCAGAGACAGATGAGAGCATGCCAGGTCATCTGAGGGCACTGTGCTTTCCAAACACAGAGAGAGCTGCAGGAGCTTTGCTGCCCTCTGACAGCCCCACCAGAACAGCCACTGAGTTTCACTGCTGCCATGACCCTCCAGAGCATCTGGGGCTGTTCCAACTAGGGTTGGACAAAGTGCTGATAGCCAGAAGACTCTGGGTTTCACTGTCCTTGAAGACATTTGTGTGTCAGGGCTTAGCAGCAAAGGCTTCTGCCATCAGTCAGCACCTTCTCAGAGGCTTCTGCAGCAGTGGGAGAAGACAGCGATGGAGATGAAGTCCACTTCCTGCAGCCATGGCAGGAGAGAAGTCTACCTGCCCATAGCAACACCTCTGCAGCCTCTGGGGCAGAAAAACCTCCTGCACTGGTCAACCCCAGGTGCAGAGCTGAGCAGGAGCCCCTCTTTAAGCCAGGAGATTTGTGAGTTCAGCACAAAGTCTCCCACTTCTTGAACTCACTCAACAAGATCTCATGCCAACTTCATGCTCCTCCTGCAGTGCCTGCAGAGCTTTGTGTGTTCTCCTGAGCCCTGAGCCAACTGAACTCAGTGAGAGTCCTTTGAAAGTCCTCTCCTATGTCCTGAGCAGGCCCTGGACTTGGCTTGTATTGAGGAGATCCATGGGGAAGGATTGACTTGAAGGAAAGTCCTGCAGCATGAGCAGCTTTTCAGAGCATGCTGGTAGAAGGTGGTTACTGACCTCGTAAATAAGAGCATTTGCACTGGCAGGGGTGAACTAAGTGAGGAGTGAATTAGGAGCATGGGTCCTGCAAAGCCAAAACCAAGGGAGAGAGTCTTTCAGCTCTGAGAAGCTGCTCACAAGCCATCCATCCTCTCAGATATTTGTCTTGGATCCTCGCCCCTGGGCGAGCTGCTCGCAACGTGAAGTGATGTGGCAGGAGGGAGCAGAGCCTGCATGACCTGTGATCACCTGGGAGGTTTTTTGCATCTAGGGGTAATTTCACAGCTCTGCAGGTGCTGGAAGAGTGGGAGAAGTCAAGGGAGTCCTCACTTCAGCGTGCTGCTGCCTGGGAGGTGGGGGAAGGACCAGCAGCACCCTGGGGATGGGGCCTTCTCCTGCTCTGGGCTGCCTCAGCTGCTGACGCTGTTTGATTCCTCTCCTGGCCTTCCTTCACATCAGCTGTGCCAGACATTGAGTGGAACATCTGATAAAAGCTGGAAGTGTATCAAAGATGTGATTTGAACACAGTAATTTAGTGCTCATCTGCAGTCCAGAATCACCATCTGCTCAACGAGTCATGCCCTGGTGCTTCACCTCTCGGCGAGGACCATCCACAGCATCCCCAGCCTCATCCTTGCTTCAGTTACAAAGTGAACCCTAGGAACCTCCTCCTCCTCCTCTCACTCTGCTCTTGGCTTCCAGACCTTTGTTGATGCTAGAGGAGGAGAAATGAAATGGGTAGATTCAGATTGGATGTGGAAGAAGTTGTCCCCAGGAGGGTGGTGAGAGCCTGGCACAGCTTGCCCAGGGAGGTGGTGGAAGTCTCATCCCTGGAGGTGTTTGCAGCCAGGCTGGATGTGGCTGTGAGCAACCTGCTTGGTGTGAGGTGTCCCTGCCCAGGGGGGTTGAACTGGCTGATCCTTGAGGTCCCTTCCAACCCTGACAACTCCACGACTCTGTGATTGCACAGCTCATGGAAATAATCAGAATATGGCCAGGGCCCAGAAGGGATTGGTTTAGGAGGAAGAGTTAGAGCCTGGAGGTATAGCTGGGCTCAGAGAGGTGACTTTGAGAAATGACCAGCAGAGCAGCACAGGAGGAGTTCAGGGGTGTGAGCCCAAGGGACTGAGGCGTGGAATGGTGCAGGGAGTTCCGCCTAGGAGCAAAGGAAGAGAGGAAAGGAAGGAAGGAAGAGGGAAGGAGAGGGAAGAGGGAAGGACTGCGCATCAAGCGGCGAGCGAGGCCAGCCTGTGGCCCAGCTTCACACCACTGCCGTGAAAAGCTGGGAAAATGTGGAGTTTTCATCTAAGTAACTGCTTCATGGCTTGGGTGAAGTGTCATTAGAGAGGCACAGCTTTCTGCCAGCTGCTCTGGGGACTTCCAGAGCGACCGGGGACCAGCTCTGAGCGTTGTCCCCGGCGCAGCACCACGCGTGGTGCGCTTTGGGGAGCCTAAGGGGGCTCAGCAAAGCAAAAGCAGATATTAAAGCAGGGGCCATGCAAAAGTGACTGGGTTTCTTCCACAATAAATGGGGAAGGAGAGAGGATCCATACTCCAAAGCCTTGAGCCCTCAGCTGTGGGATCTCATCTATTTTCATCCTTGACTGCACAATCTCTATTGGCATGTAAAAAGAACTGTCTGAGAGTGGCCACGCTTCAGCTTAGCTGAGAGGCATGCATAAAAAAGCCTTCTCCATATTCTTACTTCATGCCTGGGAAGCTGCTATTAATGAGGGACAGATGAATCAGTCCAGATAGAATAGAAATCCTGGTTCAGCTTTTGCCCCAGTTTCCAAGGGAGTCCTCTCCTGTAGCTGGCAGGAGCCTGCCTGGAGCGCTCACCTCCTCCTTCTGACAGCTGGGGTTGTGTTTTGGTGGCTCTGGTTTCAAGGCTTGTGTGTGGGAATGGAGTGGAGTGGAGTGGAGGAGTGGAATGGAGTGGAGTGGAGTGGAGTGAGTGGAGTGAGTGGAGTGGAGGGAGTGGAGTGGAGTGGGGTGGGGTGGGGTGGGGTGGAGTGGAGTGGAGAGAGGGAGTGGAGTGGAGTAGAGTAGAGTAGAGAGAGTAGAGGGGAAGGGAGGGGAATAGAATAGAATAGAATAGAATAGATAGAATAGAATAGAATAGAATAGAATAGAATAGAATAGAATAGAATAGAATAGAATAGATGCATTGGATGGCATTGGATTGGATTGGATGGATGGAATGAATGAATTGAATTGAATTGAATGAATTGAATGATTGAATTGAATTGAATGAATTGAATTGAATTGAATTGATTGAATTGACCAGGTTGGAAAAGACCCTCGAGATCATCCAGTCCAACCTATCACCCAACACCATCTGATCAACTCAACCATGGCACCAAGGGCCTCAGCCAGGCTCTTCCTAAACACCTCCAGGGATGGGGACTCACCACCTCCCTGGGCAGCACATCCCAAGGGCCAATCTCTCTATGAAGAACTTCTTCCCAACAGCCAGCCTAAACCTCCCTGGCACAGCTTGAGACTGTGTCCACTTGTTCTGGGGCTGGTGGCCTGGAGAAGAGACCAACCCCCAGCTGGCTACAGCCTCCCTTCAGGTAGTAGTAGAGGGCAATAAGGAACAGAGGCACTGGGATGCTCTCTTAAACGAAAGCAAATGAGAAGAGCTGAGCATAGTTAGCAAAGCGAGCTCAGAGTGAACCAACTCCCGGGGCCGTGGGTATAAAACCAAGCTTGATTCTGCTACACACACAAAATGCAATTCACAGCAATCCAAAAGCCCTCTTCAGGGATTCCCAACCCAGTTTTTCCAGACTCAGGGATTCTTTGCAGGCAGAGGATCCCCAGCAGCTGGGTCTCCTCTGGGCCACAGACTGTGCTGGCATCTCTCATCTGCTTCAGCAGCACAGTCAGAAGGGCTGAGGGCAAAAGGCAGCACAGCACTCAGGGAGCTGCAGCTCCTGCTGACAGCCACCAAAGGACCTCACTCGGGCTTTCTTCATCACATCTAATCACCTGTGGTGGAAGGAGCATGTGCCTCTGGAATGACATCCAATGGCATGTCAGCATAAGTGCATTTGCCGCTGATTTATGAGCAGGAATGTGAGCGGGAAAATCAGGTTTGCAGCGCTGGGATAGACACCAGCAGTCTGTCCCTCAGCCAAGATGAAGCCCCAGGCTTTCTGAGAGCCATTTCTCACCATGCTCCCAACCTCCTTGAGAACAGCCCTGCAACAAGGGGAGGATAATCCTGTATCCCATAAACTTTCCTCACCCTGCGCTGCCTCCAGGGAAGGCTTCTCAGTCACCTGCCCCTTCCTCTCACTCCTTCTCTAGGATTTGCTCTTCCATCAAACCTGAGCAGCAGCAATCTTTCCTTTGGGGCAGAGGGTTGAGGAGCCCTCATGAATCACAGAATGGGTTGGGTTGGAAGGGACCTTCAAGATCATCCAGTTCCAACCCCCCAGCCATGGGCAGGGACACCTCACGCCAGCCAGGGTTGCTCAAGCTTCATCCAACCTGGCCTTGAACACCTCCAGGGAGGGCACAGCCACAACCTCCCTGGGCAGCCTGTCCCAGTGTCTCACCACTTCACTTTCTTCCTAATCTGCAGTCTCAAACATATGCAGATCCCATTTCTCTGTTTCTTGCTGGAACATTTGGGTTCTCTGCGTCATCCTCCTCAGAGTGTTAGCAGCTTGGAGGCTTTCTGGGACCATCCAAGAGAAAGATTCAGAGAACCATAGAATTGTTAGGGCTGGAAGGGACCTCAAGGCTCAACCAGCTCAAGCCCCCTGCCATGGCCAGGGACACCTCACACACAGCAGGTTGCTCACAGCCACATCCAGCCTGGCTGCAAAACACCTCCAGGCATGAGAGAAGGAGAAGAAAGGCTCCCAGGTGACCTCATTGTGGCTTCCAGGATCTGAAGGGGGCTACAAGAAGGCGGGGGAGGGACTTTTCAGGCTCTCAGGTAGTGATAGGACTAGGGGGATGGAATGAAGCTGAGGATGGGGAGATTCAGGCTGGATTTCAGGAGGGAGTTCTTCCCCATGAGAGTGGTGAAGCCCTGGAATGAATGTCTAGGGAGGTGGTTGAGCTCCATCCCTGGAGGTTTTAAGCCCAGGCTGGATGAGGCTCTGGCCAGCCTGATCTAGTGGGGGGTGTCCCGGCCATGGCAGGGGGTTGGAACTAGCTGATCCTTGGGTCCCTTCCAACCCTGACTGATACTATACTATGAGTCTTCACCACCTCCTGGGCAGCTGTGCAGGCTCTCACCACCCTCCTGGGGAGGAGCTTCTTCCTAACATCCAATATGGACCTAACCATTTCTATTTTTGCTCCATTCCCCCAGCCCTATCACTCCCTGACACCCTCAAAAGTCCCTCCTCAGCTTTCTTGTGGCCCCCTTCAGACACTGGAAGGCCACAAGAGAGGTCCAGGTGAAGAGAAAGATTCAGAAGAAGAGCCACACCTATGTGTATGTGTCTTGATGTACACATTAGCACTCTTGACTAGTGTGTTGCTCACAACCAGGAGAAAGTTCTTCCCAGAGAGAGTGTTAGCCATTGGAATGTGCTACCCAGGGAGGTGGTGGAGTCCCCATCCCTGGAGGTGTTCAAGAGGGCGATTGGATGTGGCACTTGGTGCCATGGTCTAGTCATGGGGTCTGTGGTGCCAGGTTGGACTCAATGATCTCTGAGGTCTCTTCCACCCTTGGTGATTCTGTGACTGCCAGACTCATAGGGACAAACATTCCCTGCCAGGCATCCTCCTTGCCTCTGGCTAAGGGGACAGCCCTTGGGATGGAGTTTTTAGGGGTTTGAGGGGCTTTCCGTTGCTTTTGCAATGGCTGAAGTGTTCAGCGAAGGAAGATGGTAAAGCCTCTGTTTCACCATTGAGCAGGAAGGTTCTTCCCATCCTCAGCTAATGATCCCCTGCACCTTACACTGGTCTCCTGCATCGTACAGTGAAGGTGGTGAGGCACTGGAACAGGTCACCCAGGGAGGTTGTGGATGCCTCCTCCCTGGAGGTGTTCAAGGCCAAGTTGGATGACTCCTTGAGCAACCTGGCTAGTGGGAGGTGTCCCTGCCCATGGGGACTAGATGAACTTCAAGATCCCTTTCAGCCAACCCCATCCACGATCTTGGCAAGAGTTTGGTCCTCAGGTCGGTGCCATGATGGGTGAACCCCATCCCAAAAACAGTCCCAGTCATGCTTCAAACTCTGCTGACCAATTTCCCTGGCCTGAAGGGCTGCTCAGCTGCTCCAGAGCACAGCAGCCCTCGAAGGATCTCTCTCACCAGCTTTCAGGAGCCACTCACCCTTTTTGCTCTAGATCCCGAGGAGCCTGCCTCCCAGCACCCAATTTTCCGTCACTGTGGGCAAAGAAGCCCGGGGGGAGAGCTGCTAAAGCTGTTGCTGGGTGCAGATGGACCCCAGGCTTTCACACAGACCCAGACCCAGCACTGCCTGGGGCTGTCTGGGAGAAGACTGACAGCCTTCCAGCTCCTTTGGAAGCCACCTCAGGAGCGCGCAAAGAACAACCCACGGGAGGCTGCTGGGCTCAGCCCTGCAGCCTTTGCAACTCAGCAGCCCCAGGCTGAAGGGAGGGAATTCTGCTGGGGATGTGCAGGGAAGGGGCCAGGGATGGTGGTTTGGCAGCTTTCTGCTTCTCATCTTGTTTGCAGCGTGTGCTGCTTAGGTCTGAGCTGAGCTCCGGAGCTCTCCTTCCCCTCCAAATGGGCTCTTGGGTTTCTTTTGTAGGCAAAGCAAGGAGGCTTCAGCTACCACGAGCTGATGCCAAGACTCCAAACAAAGCTGTTTGAAGGCTGCTGGTCTGGTAGTGATTAGTCCAAGATGGGAGTGGAGGAGAGAGAAAAGCACAACAAAATCACGAGAGAAAACCCAACCTCTTCCTTAATGCTGTTGTCAAGGCTTGTTTCATGAACCCACTGGACTCTCGTGGTGGGTTCCTCTCCAATTTGTCTGTGGTGAATAAAGGCCTTTCAACAAGGCAAGGAGGAATTGAGGCTGTTCCAGGCTGTCACAATGCTTTCAGCCTTGTGCCTGGCCTCGAAGACCAGCAGCAAGCAGCCTCCCCTGGGCATGGTGCCATGGCCAATAGGGAACGGGCGGGGGGGGGGGGGACACAGACACCATCCCCACTGACCCAGGGCAAGCAGGGATTACATGCATCCCTGGGGGGATGTCCAGCAAGTGGGATGGGAGGGCTCTGCCTAGGAATTCAATTGATCAGAGTGTGTTCAAACAGCCTCCACAACACAGCTTGGCTTCTTATTGGTGAGGCAAGTGGGAGAGCAGAAGGAGCACGTGGGAAGTGGCCACCACAGCAGCATTTGATTCATCCTGCTGGTGGCTCTCAGCATGAGCTCCTGGGAAAAGGAGCTGGGATTCACAGGCTCAGTTCCTGCCACAGCAGTCCTATATGGCTTTAGGAAAGAAACCCAGCCTCTGGGTCTCCAGTGTGGTCATCTCCAGGAGAAGCATGGCCACCGCTCTTTACCTGCAACTCCCCTCTTGCTGGCACCAGAGATGTGGGAACTGACTCTCAGCTGCTGCTAAAGCCATCAGAGGGGATGGATCAGCCCTGGGCCACTGTGCTGTGCCTCAGATCTGCTGCCTCAGGTCTGTTGCATGCTACTTTTTTCAGCTGCTACCAGAGTGAAGCTCAGAATTTCCTCTCTCCCTCCAAGCTCTGCTCCCTCTTGTGGGTCTGACTCTCCATCTCTGCCTCAAGCCTGGTTTCAAACCACTGTTTTAAAGAGAAGAGCTCCACCTAAGCCTTCTCTCTGGGTAGTTTGGCTGCTTCAGAAGGATCTTGCTGCCATGTACCTCGTCACCAAATCACAGCATCCTGTGGTGATATCAAGGCCAAGCAGCAGATCATTTCCCTGCCACGCACAGAGGACGCCGAGCAGAGCCTCTTGCACACACCTCCACACTGACACATCTTGCAGAGCCTCCAAGGTGATGTTTTCCCCTGCAGAGCAAACCAGTCTGCTTCAGAGGAGGGCTTTGGGGCCATCTCCATCTCCTGTGGACCCTCCAGGGAGAATCTGGCTGGAAAAGGAGCATTTCTATTCCTCCAGCACTGCTTTGCAGTGCTGGGGAGCCCAGAGAGATGGGGAATACACAGGGTTAAAAGCAGCCCTGGCTCTGGTGAAGGTGATTGTGAAACTTCACCCTTTGGCTTGGTGAAGCAATTTCCCCACCACCATCCCCAGCTCTTCCCAGAAAGGTGCAGGGCACGAAGGGAAGTTACAGTCAGAGCTGGGCAGGCAGGGCAGATGTTTTACTGTGATGTTTTACTACCAACAAAGCTCTGTTATAAATGGCCTCATAGAAGCTCACAAGAATCACAGAGCCACAGAATGGGTTGGAAGGGAACCTTGAAGGTCATCCTGTCCAACCCCACTGCAGTGAGTCAGGGACATCTTTAACTAGATCAGGTTGCTCAGGGCCCCATCAAGCTTGACCTTGAATGTCTCCATGGATGGGGCTTCCACCACCTCCCGGGCAACCTTTCTGGGTGTTCCACCACCCTCACTGTGCAGAGCTGAGTCCCCATCACTGGAGGTGTTTAGGAAGAGCCTGGGTGGGGTGCTTGGTGCCATGGTTAGTGATTAGATGGTGTTGGGTGATAGGTTGGACTTGAGGATCTCAAAGGTCTCTTCAACCTGGTTGCGCAATTCAATTCAATTCAATTCAATCAATGCATTCAATCAATTCAATCAATTCAATCAATTCAATTCAGTTCTATTCTATTCTATCCTATCCTATCCTATCCTATCCTATCCTATCCTATCCTATCCTATCCTACCCTATCCTATCCTACTCCTATCCTATCCTATGCTATCCTACCCTACCCTACTCTACCCTACTCTACCCTACCTACCCTACCATCCTATCCTATCTACCTACCCTACCTAACCTACACACCCTACCATACCCTACCCTACCCTATCCTATCCTATCATCCTATCCTAATGTCCAACCTAAATCCAGTTTCAAACCGTTGCCCCTCAGCCTCTTGCTGTGTGCCCTTGGAAGCAGCCCCTCCCCAGCTTGCCCGTGCTCCCAGAGTCACTGGGAGAAAACTGTGTTGGTGCTGATGTTGAGGTGCCTCAGAAGGGGAGTGAGGCTGTAAGAGGAAGGCTCTGGGCAGCTAAGGTGGGTGTTGTTTTTGCAGGGTGAATGAGCCCCTCGCCATAAACAGAGCTCCCTAATCTCCTCCTTTGCTGGTGTAACTACTCCGCTGCTACCCCATCTTTGCTACAACCAGCAGTTTTTTCCTCCCAATTACCCGCTGGTTACAGTCCATCTTCCCATCTGAAATAGCAGGCAGGTCATTAATGTCAAATTCCAACTGGATGATAAGGGAATTTATGGCTGAGATGATCAGTGAAGCCGGGGTGATGAATGAGCTCAGGAGGATTTCAGGGTATTTCTTCCCCGCCGCTCACCAGGCAGTTATCTCCTTCGCTCTGCTCTTTGTGTCTGCAGCTGGGAGGCTGGCTCCTCTCTGGCTTTGCAGCTTGCTTGCAGGGGTGGGGTTATTGCTGTGCAAGGATGTGCACGTTTGTCCAGGCTCTATTTTTGTTCCAGCTCTTCTTGCTCAGGACACAAGGCAAGCACAGGATCACACAAGCAGGGACTCCAGGGAGTCACCGAACGCAGCAGGTTGGAAGGGACCTTCAAAGGTCATCTTGTCCAACCCAACCCCCCCAACCCCTGCAGTGAGGAGGGACACAGATTCAGAGAGTCATTGAATGATTTGTGATGGACAGGACCTTGAAGATCATCTAATTCCAACCCCCTGCATGGGCAGGGACACAGGTTCATGGAGTCACAGAATGATTCGTGTTGGACGGGACCTGAAGATCATCCAGCTCAAACTCCTGCCACCCGGGGCAGTGACATTTAGAGATGGTTAGCCTGAACCAGGTGGGCTTCATCTGCACTATATTGTCACTGGGAGAACAGTGGCAGGAGTTAGAAGCAAGAGCTTTGGCTAAATTTATTGGAGAGATGTGCTTTGTGCTATATTTAAAAGCAACCAGAGGGCAAACCTTGATCTGCTCAGCCTCTCCCCCACTTTATTCTGGAGATAGTCACATTTGGGGCTCTGAAGTCTGGATCTAATACCTGGCACAGTATTAATAGATGCTGGAAAGGCTTGCCACAAGCTATTATTCTGAGGCAAAGTAAAAGAGTCAGATGTTTATAGACAATTATGCTATTGTGCAGGTCGGTGGCCAGGAGAGAGCAGAGACAGTGGAAAGGAAAAGTGGCTTTGTGCCTTTGGGGATGGCGTCGAGATGGATGGATAAGGAGAGGAAGGCACCAGAGGCTCAAGTTACCCTGACAGCACAGAGCAGTGCAGGAGACAGCTCTCAAACCTCCTGACTCCCTCTCAGTGAAGGCAAGAGAGGTTTTTCCTGCCCGTGGTGCCTCCACCAAGCGCTGAGCCGTGGGTGGATGTGCAGCATCTGAGCATGAAGCCAAGCCTCTACCCTGCCCGTGGTGACAGCAGGGTCCTGTTGATGGTATGGGCAGCCTCAGGCCAGCACTCAGATGATTTCTCTTCCCTGTGTCAGCTCCAGCAGCAAGAAAACCGTTTTCAGAGAGTTTGCTCTGCTTATCCTCTCTGCAGATGGGCAGCATCCCCTCTCTGCCCAAGCTGCTGGGGATGCAGCCCAGCACACAGCTGTGTCTGAGCCGTGAATGCACACTGCCAGCTCTTGCCTAGCTTTTCATCCACCAAGCCCTCCATAAGGCTGCTCTCAATCCCATCTCTTCCAAGGATATTGCTCCTGGGGATTGCCCCAAACCCAGGTTCAGGACCTCGCACTTGGCCTTGAACCGTGAGAGTCACACCTCAAAATCACAGAACGGAGGCTCATCTCACCTTGATCCAGTGCTGGCAGCACCTCTTTGGCCAAATAAACATGCACACACACACATCAGCATCATGCTTTCGTTTGCTCCATCCAAACCCTCCCTCAGAGGTCCCCAGGCATCTGTGGTGCTGAGCCAGCCTGCAGCAGAGCTTCGTGCCGGGGCGGTGCATCGTGGCAGCAAAGCCTGGGGAGCCAGCTGCCTGTGCCCCTTGGCATGGCAAGCAGGAGACAGGGGAGTCACCAAAGCCCACAGCCCCCCCCCGAGACACTGCCCTTGCTCCTCACTGCAGGCAAGGGCTGGGGTCAAAAACAAACCCCAACAACTCCTGCAGCATCCCCAGGCAAGTTCCCATCGCCAGCAGCCCGGCTGTCCGCACGGCCTGGGGGAGGATCAGGCAAGAGAAAGAAAGAGGGAGGGAGAGGGGGGTGGAGAGAGATAAACAATTTCCTACACAGTTGTGGCTCGAGCCCATCTTACAAGAAACACATGGTCCCTGACACCACAGCTAGCTCTACTGTAACATGGTCCATTTGGAGGCTGGTGGCTGTGTGGAGAGCTGTAGTAAAACATTCTTTGCTGGTAACACAAGCACAGGGAGAGGGGAGGGGAAAAAAAAAAAAACCCACCCAACACACCAAAACCAGCAAAAAAAACCACCCTTAGGATCAGAGGTGTGGTAACTCCATGCAGGCTGGACAGCTGGATGGCAGCAAGCTGCTCCTGGGGCTTCAGCATCCCAGCAGCTGAGCCCAAGCCCCAGCTCTGTGGGTTGGAAATTCTTCCTTGGCCCAAGGGGGTGCTGAGCCCAGCTTTGCCCCTTTAGAGCCAGAGGAGAGGAGCCAGGGGGCTGGGTTTCTGCTTCCGTCTGCTGTTCCTCTGCTCAGAGAGGAGTCCTGGGGAGGATGACTATGTTGAGCCAAACAAAAAGGCTGCTTGCTTTTTTTTTTTCCAATTAAAAATTATTATTATTATTATTATTATCATCATTATTATCATTATTATTATTGGTTGCTTTTTATTGTTATTATTGGGTTTTTTTTGTTCAACTTTTCTGCTCATTAGCTCAGGAACTTACAGTTGGAGCTGTCACTAGGCTCCTCCTGCCAGCGTGCTGCAGGGCTTCACGGGAGTTACATCATTTGGCCTCTGAGGACCAGCTAAGTGGAAACACATTTGTGTTTGCTCATGCTGCTCAGGCTCCCTTTTCCCTCGCTCCCTGCTTCGGGAGCATGAGGTCAGGCAGCTCTCAGCGCCCACAGAGCTCAGGAGCTCCTCAGGAGCTCCTCAGGAGCTCGCATCCCACAGGCACTGGGCTCCCCCAAATCCCCCGGCAGTATTTCCAGACCATCTCTGCCCCCCGTGCTGGGTGAAACCACCACAGTCTGGGTGTTTAGCTCATCCTGGCCAGCCCCAGCAGGGAGCAATCCCTCCTGTCTCCTCTACATTTTCCCCTTGAATCTCTCTGGCCTCACATCCTTCTCCTCCCAGCTCGTTCCAAGGCAGCAGGACCCTTTCTGCAAAGAAATATTAGGGGAAGTTTCTTTGCTGCAAGAGTGGTCAGGGATTGGGACAGGTGCCCAGGGAGGTGGTGGATCCCCATCCCCTGGAGGGGTTCAAGAAACCTGTGGCCATGGTGGTGTGGACTCCATGGCCTTAGAGAGCTTTTCCAACCAACCCAGGTCTATGATCCAATGACTTTATGCCCCCATGGCATGGCACTGTCTGCTCTCTGCCTCTCACTCTTTTTCTCTCTGCTCTGTGGTACAGATCTTTGCTCAGACTAAGTTTCTCTTCCCCCCCCACCCCCCCATTTCTCCAGGAATTGCCCCTTCCCAGGCAGGATCAGTGAGGAAATGGCTGGATGTAGTGTGGGACATCACACTGCTCCTCTTATCAAGGGCAGGAGGAGAAGAGGCTGGGAGACCTGGGGCTGTTTAGCCTGGAAAAGAGAAGACTGAGAGGAGATCTCACTGATGTCTAGAAGAATCTGGAGGGTGGTTGTCAAGAAGCAGGTGCCAGGCTCTTTTCAGTGGTGCCCAGTGTTAGGACAAGGGGCAGTGGACACAAGCTGGAGACAGGAAGGAGGTGAAGGCCACTGGTGGCTTTCTCTGCTGCCGCTCAGTGTTTGCACTCTCAGGGTTCACATCACAGGAAGAGTTCCTCTGCTAAAGCCATTTCTCCACACAGCACTGAATTTGCATTCTGGCCCTGTCTTAGGGATTTCCACTCTCTTTTAGGCTGAGACATTCCCAGGGCAGGTTTCACAGAAGCACAGAATCACCTGGCTGGAAAAAGACCTCAGGATCATCGAGCCCAGCCATCGCCTACACCTCCCCTGCGCGCAGCTCTTAGACCGTGCACACTAAGCTCCCATCCAGATGCCTTTTAAACACCTCCAGAGATGGTGACTCCACCACTTCCCTGGGCAGCCTGTAAGCGGGGAGGCCAGGGCTGTCTGCTTTCCTGGACATCTCTAAATGGATGTTTAACATCTCACTCGAGGCCATAACTTGGACCATTCCTCACCGGGCTGTGTGCTTGCTCCCTTAGGTCATTTTAATCAGCTCATTAAAAACGGAAATTAAATGCTCCATCAACACTTACTCATTTAAAAGACAAATCAAACCCCACTGAAGACCTGAAACCACAAGCAACACCAGCCCAGTCCTGACCTCACCGAGGGCAAGTGAGGTCTAGCAGGAGAAGAGGCATTAATGATGGAGCCTGAAACGTTTGGCCATGATGGGTCTGGGCAGAGTGAATATCCACCAGCACCAGCTTCATTTGCTCCTCTAGTCATCATTAACAAATACAAGGGTGCTGGCACCCAGCCATGTCTGCAACAGCTCTCTCTCTTGCACATTGCTGGCACTTAGAGAAGTGCCCTCAAAACCCAAGCAGAAGTGGGAGGAGAAAGGGACAAAATGAGGGTCCCACTGGCAGGCTGGAGTGGATTTTGAGTGAGCTGCAGAAAGGTGCTGGTTGACCTGGTGCTGCTTGGTGCAGGTAGTGATAGGACTAGGGGGAATGGAATGAAGCTGGAGGTGGGGAGATTCAGGCTGGACATGAGGAGGAAGTTCTTCCCCATGAGAGTGGTGAAGCCCTGGAATGGGTTGGTCAGGGAGGGGGTTGGGGCCCCGTCCCTGGAGGTGTTTAAGAGCAGGCTGGACAAGGCTTCAGCGTGTGAGGAGTCCTAGCAGTGGATTGGCATCTCTTGGGGGTGCTGGGGGAGAAAGAATGAAGCTGGAGGTGGGGAGATTCAGGCTGGACATGAGGAAGAGTTCTTCCCCATGAGAGTGGTGAACCCTGAATGGGTTGTCCAGGAGGGGGTTGAGGCCCCATCCTGGAGGTGTTTAAGCCCAGGCTGGATGAGGCTGGGCAGCCTGATCTAGTGTGGGGTGTCCCTGCCCATGCCAGGGGGGTTGGAACTAGCTGATCCTTGTGGTCCCTTACAACCTGACTGATTCTAGGACCCCATGGCAGGGTGCCTGGCGGCAGGGGCTGCTGCTCTGCCCCAACTTGCCAAGGAAGGGGACTTGGAGGGAGCCAAAGCTGATTTGAAGCTTCCCCCCCGCCCGGTTTGTGTGCCGGTGAGAGCCCAGCTGCTCCTCTCCCGAGGAGCTGCTAATAAATAAGTCACTGTTTATAACAACAAAGCCAAGAAGCTGTCCTTTTGGAGGCCACCCCAGTGGAGATCTCTGCCACCCAGCTCATTAGCTTGCCACAGGAAGCTCTTTGAAAGGAGATGTGTTTGAGGGGCCCTCACCAAGAGGGGCAACCCCGCTCCTTGCATCTGCTTCACGTCCAGACATCCACACCAGACTTCCCCTGGGCTGGGGAGTTGCTGCTGCTGCAGTTTGTGGTCATGGCTCAGGGTTCTCTTCCTTGTTTTTCCTTCTTTTCTGTCTGTTGATGTTTAGTGCATGAGAAAGCAGCTTGTTCAGAGAGTGCCCTGAGCTCCTCTTGCTCCTGGGTGGGTTTGTCTCAGAGGAGGTGGGCAGGAATGGCTGCAGTGACTCATGGCTGCAGAGAATCATGGAATCGTTTGGTTGGAGGAGCTCTCTCAGATCATAGACTCTGGAATGGGTTGGGGTTGGAAGGGACCTCAAGGATCATCCAGTTTCCAACCCCCCTGCCATGGGAGGGACACCTCTCACCAGCCTGGTTGCTCAAGGACTGATCAAACTGGCCTTGACCACCTCCAGGGAGGGGGCATCCCCAACCTCCCTGAGCAACCTGTTCCAGTGTCTCCCCACCCTCACTGGAAAGAATTTCTCCCTCATATCATCCAGTCCTTCCTTCCTAGGATATCACAGCCCAACCATTGCCTAACTGTACCACGTTTGGTGCTAAACCACGTCCCTCAGCACCGCCCCTACATGAGCCCCACAGGGGCAGAGGAGCCCAGGGAGAGGAGCCCTGTGCAGCGAGGCTGGCACATGGCAGCAGGTCTGATGCATTGTCCTTGTCATGGAGGAAGCAGCCACTCATCCCTCATCCTCCCCGTGTCCTCTCTGCCTTTGAACCGGTGTGAGGAGAAGAGCTTTGATTAAAACTGTCAGGGGCTTGTTTGCTCAGCCTGATACCATCAGCTCCCCCATCAGGATGTTAATTACTGCCATACATCTGATCAAACAGCCAGGGTGCTCACCTAGCCAGAGGTAACCTTCTGCAGGAAGCGTGTCAGCAGCTGAAGGTCAGTGATGGTCCTCTTTCCCTGCACACTGAATGCCTTCAGAGTGTGCTCCTCCATCCTGGATGAGCTCCACCGGGGCTCTGTGAGCCTGGGAGGGTGGTTTGACTGCTGGGTGTGAGGCTGGCTTGGCTTTGGTCTCCCTCTGTGGTTCCTTCATGTTTCTGGCCCTGGTTATTCACCCAGAGCAAGAACAAGTGGGGTGGTGGTACCAGCACTGGGAGGGACATGAGGATCGACAAAGCATGAGCTGCAGAGCTGGGGGTCCTCGCTCGGGGTTCCCATTAGCACCCTAGGGACAAGCTGGCTCACGTGGCACCAGGGAGGTTAGGTTGGATGTTTGTAAAGTGGTTCTGCACTGCAAGAGTGGCAGGCAGCGGACAGGCTGCCCAGGGAGCCTCATGCCTGGCAGTGCTCACCCCAACGTTTGACATGGCACTGTGGGCCATGGTTTAGTGGCCATGGTGCTGTTGGGTTGATGGCTGGACTTGATCTTAGAGGTCTCTTCTAACCTTAATGATTCTAGGACACACTGAGCAGTCCCTTCCCTCGGGAGCCTGACGTCGAGGAGAAGAGACAGGCAGAAGGACAGGAAGCATCTCATTGATCAATGATGACACAGCTACGGCCACCAAGGCCCTCAGGGGGGAATCCCGAGGACCACCGGGCCCCTCCCAGTGCATGCCCATCCATCGGGTCCCCTCTGCCCCGACGCTGCTCCAGGATCTGGGAAAACGCAGGCATGAGCACCATCTAGTGATGCTGGGCGGTCCTCTCCGTGGAGGAAGCGCTGCCGGGGCAGGCCCTGAGCCAGCCGGCCCAGAAAACCCCACGGTGCAGGTGCGTGGGGTCGGGTGCTGTGCACGGCAATCCTGCCCCAGGGAAGGGAATAATGAGAGTGTCAGCTACGGAGATGCTGAGGGGCCTGGAGCAGCTCTGTGAGGAGCAAAGGCTGAGAGCCCTGGGGCTGAGAGCCTGGAGCAGAGCAGCCCCAGAGGGGAGCTGAGCAATGCTCAGCAAGAGCTAAAGGGTGGAGGGCAAGAGGACCATGTCCCTGAGCACCTCATGCAGATGTCTTTTAAACACCTCCAGGAAGGGTGACTCCACCAGCTCCCTGGGCAGCCTGGTCCAGCACTCCCTGAGCCTTTCAGTGAAGAAATTGTTCCTAATAGCCAACCTGAACCTCCCCCTGGTGCAGCCTGAGTCCACCCACTGCTGTGTGAGTCTCTCTGTGCCAGCCCGCAGCAGTATCTGGCTGTCCTAAGACATGCAGGTGGGCTTCAGGTCCATTTGACTTGGGATTTCCAAGTCCTCCTGAGCAAGGTTTGACTGTGCCACCTGACCTTCCCATGAGCATACCCCACTTTACCTTGCATCCCATGCTCTCTGCATCTCACTATTGCTGGGTCCCCTGCAAGAGGGAAGGGCTTTGCCTTTGCCAAGAGGGCAGCTGCAAGCCTCCTGGAGTGGTTTTGGGGGTCCATGGCAGTGATGCTTGGTGAGGAATGGCTCTGGTCCACACAAGCCCGTGAAGGCCAAAGGCAGTGGGGTGAAGAGAGCACAGGGCTGCTGCCCACGCCTCTGAAGGCTGAGCTGTGCTTCCTGCCAGCTCAGCTCCATCTCTCCTTTTTGTCAAGGAATACACAGCCTGTTCCCAGGCTGGGCTGACAACCAGTTTCCCCTGTGTCCAGGGCCCCTCTGGGCCCTTTCCTAGGTGAGCTAAGCAAGCACAAATGTCCTCCCTTAAACAACACGAGAGAGGAGGAGTGGGGTTCGGATGCGTGCTCTTGTGCAGGCTCCCTTTCAAATGAGTCCATAAAGTCCTTGGCAGCTGCCTCTGTGTACTAATTGGGATCAGGTTAGGGGCAATGTGGATAGCTGAGGATGGAAAAATATGTGTCGAATTTACTCCTCTTTCCCATTGCTGAGCTGCAGGCTTGGGAACGCTGCTGCTGAAGCCCTCTGCTGCACGCTGCCTCCTTCCATTCTGCTGAGCCCACTCAGGGGCTTGCTCTTCCCATTCCCTGCTGGAATCTGTCCTTCCATCCTCTCCTGTATGTCCTCCTGTCCCCTATGTCCTCCTGTCTTCCCCCTTGGGTCCTGGGCAGAAGCATTGCCTTGCCACACTGGTGGGGCAAAGAGGCAGCCACAGTGCTGGGGGCAGTGGGGGGCAGCAGGCAGCAGCCTCTGGTGCCCCGGGCACTCAGCAGGACTCACATTGTCCAGGCACAAAAGGGATCTGAGGACTGAGGCTTTTCCAGCTCTTTTCTTGTCTGAGAGCAGCAGCAACTGGCAGACAGTCCTGTCCCCTCTCAGGAGGCAGATGGGGAGCAGCATCCTCCTCCTGCCCCACACTCTGCTTAGAAGAGAGAATTAGCAGAGCTCTCTCTTGTGCAGAGCTTGCTAATTGGAATCATGGAATCATTTAGGTTGGAAGAAACCTTTCAGCTCATCGAGTCCAACTGTTAAACCAGCACTGCCAGGCCACCACTCAACCATGGTCCCTCAGCATCCTTCAAATCCCTCCAGGGATGAGGACTCCACCACTGCCCTGGGCAGCCTCATCCAGGGTTTGACAACCCAGACCTTGTCTCTGGTGCAAAGCCCAGGCTAGCTCAGGCTGGCATTCAGTGCTGTGCCCTGCCACTCACCCACTCAGTGATTCCTGTGACAAGAAACTAGGCACACACAGCTCCAGTGCTGCCCAACCTGAGGCAGTGGGAAGGAAGCCCAGTGAAAAGAAATGCTCTCAGCCTGCCCTAGGCATTGCTTTAGCTTGACCAAAGTGGCAGAGCCTGGAGGAAGCTCCACTCCTTGTGGCACATGAGGCACAGCTTGGATGTGGTGCTCAGCACCTTGCTTTGAACACCAGTGCAGCTGGATGAGGGCATCTCCTCATCCTCAGTCCAGGCAGCTCCATGCTCACCCCACACATCTCTCCCCCACAGACCCACTTTTGCCTGTCCTTGGTCCAGGAGTCTTGGTGCTCACCCACCATCTCATCCCCACAGACCCACATTTGCCTGTCCTTGGTCAGGAGGATTGGTGCTCACCCCCCACATCTCTCCACAGACCCACATCTGTCCTTGGTCCAGGAGTCTTGGTGCTCACCCCACACATCTCTCCCCCACAGACCCACATTTGCCTGTCCTTGGTCCAGGAGTCTTGGTGCTCACCCCACACATCTCTCCCCCATAGACCCACATCTGTCTGTCCTTGGTCCAGGAGTCTTGGTGCTCACCCCACACACCTCCTCCCCACAGATCCATATCTGTCTGTCCTTGGTCCAGGAGTCTTGGTGCTCACCCCACACACCTCCTCCCCACAGATCCACATCTGTCTGTCCTTGGTCCAGAGTCTTGGTGCTCACCCCACACATCTCTCCCCCACAGACCCACATTTGCCTGTCCTTGGTCCAGGAGTCTTGGTGCTCACCCCACTCACCTCCCCCCCGCAGACCCCCAGTGAAGGGAGGAAGAAGCAGCATAAAGCTCTTGGAAAGGCTTCCCAGGAAATGGAGACACTAAGTAGTCCTTTAAATCTGGATGGAATGGAGCTTTTGGCAGAGACCAGAGCAGTGCTTTTCAGTAGATTTATGTCTGGGTGAGGGAAAGCAAAAGCCCTCGAAGGAGCTCTGCTTGCAGGCAGAGAGCAGCACCCTCCCCAGCACAGCCTGCAGGACCAGGGAAGCCCTGCCAGAAACATCCTTCTGCCCCTCTGCCCTTCCCCTTGCAACAGCATCCAGCCACAGCCCACCAGCAGCCACCACACAGGGCTGTGCATCTGCTCCCCCACCCGCTCCCCAGCCCTCCTTTCCAACACGAGCTGTGATAAAGGGAGCCCTGGAGAGCTCCTCAGCAGCACCCGCTGCTGCTGGGCACATCCCTCCAGCACCACCATCATCAGCCAGATCCTCTCCAGGCCTGTGGCAGAGCAGCTCCATGGCTTTGCTCCTCTCAGCCATTTCTCTGCCTTAAGTGGACATTTAGAGGGAAAAAGTTGAGAAATGAGCAGAGAGTCCTGGGGCTGCACATCCAGGCGTGCAGGGCCAGATGGAGGACTTCTCCCTGCCAAACTCCCTTGTTGGCTTCTTCCCCCAACCCCCTCTTTGGAGGATGCTTCCAGAGGCTCCTCGAGGTGTGGGCCTGTCAGACTTCCTAGTTTTTTCCCCTCTAGGGTGTGGAAGACCCCGGAGAGCATGTTTCAGTTAAACAGCCCCACAGGGACACCCAGAGCCATCCCACAGCATCTGGAGAGATTTCACTTAGTCAAGGCAAGGTGGAGTGTGTGCTGGGGCTGCTCTTCCAAAACAGGGACTCAGCACTTTCCCTGCTCTGGGGGGCAGTTCCTCCCAGATTGCGGGCTGGCACTCAGCTCACAGAAGCAATACCCAAGCTGTGCATGGCCATGCAGGATCCCTCTCTGTACTGGCCAGCAGGCAGCCGAGGCCAGAGAAGGATGTGGTCAGTTTTGGGTCCCCATCTCCAAGGAATGGGAGGGGCTGGAGCAGGCAGAGAAGAGCAACAAAGCTGGGGAAGGGTCTAGAGAACAGGGCTGGTGAGGAGCAGCTGAGGGACCTGGGGTGGTTGGTCTGGGAAGAGAGGCTGAGGGGAGAGTCATTGCTCTCTACAGCTCCCTGAGAGGAGGCTGGAGTAAGGTAGGGTTTGGTCTCGGTCCCCCAGTACCAGGTGATAGAAGGGAGGACCTGGCCTGAAATGGTGCCAGAGGAAGTTTGGGTTGCATGCTAGAAAATAATTGTGTGCTGCAAGAGGGTCAGGGACTGGCAGAGGCTGCCAGGGAGGTGGTGGAGTCCCCAGCCCTGTCGGGGTTCAAGGAACCTGCGGCCATGGCACCTGGGGCCGTGGTTTGGTGGCCTGGTGGTGCTGGGTTGGCTGCTTGGACTCAATGATCTTGAGGTCTTTCCCACTGAGATAATTCTATGATTCTGATTCTGTGGCTAGGAGGGAAGGATTTGCATGGGCAAAGGTAAGGGCAGGGGGGAGCTCAGCCCAGCAGGGAGAGGGAGGACCCAGGCAGATGCTCACTCCAGGGGATGTTGCAAGAGCAGAGAGTTGGATGCTGCTGGTCCCAGCCCAGCAATGTGCCCTTGGCCATGGTGGGGAGAAGCCAATGTGATGTCTACAGCTTGGCTAAGAGCTCTGAGCACTTCCCCTGTTGTTTTTGTGGCATCCTCCTGATGGTGATGCTGTGAGCACAGGAGGAACTTTGCCCTCTCTCAGCTCACACTTTTCATAAGAGAATAAGTTGGGTCTTGGCCAAAAAAGCAGGGGAGGGAAGTTAAAAACTTATCTTTCAAAGCCCAAATCTTCTCTCTTCTGGTCAGAGGAGAACTTCCAGTTGCAAACCCACTCAAGAAATACAGGAATGTTTTGACAGAAAAAAACTAATCATGGCTAAAGCCCTCCCCAAAAACTCATCCTGGAGGATGTGGCACTCTCTCAACCACCAGATACTTGTGGGGCTTGGTCAGAGGCTAAGATTATTTGGGGAGAGAGGGAATGTCCACTTAGAAGAAGAAGGAGGATTGAACAAACCTAGGGGAGGAGCTGGTCCGCCTGGTTTAGGACTCCAGCCTAAGGACAGCACATGGTAGAGAAATGCTCTGTGAGAGTCAATGGAAGAAGCTGTGGAGCTGGGTTTGTTCCTCCTGGAGAAGAGAAGGTTCTAGGGAGACCTTGTTGCAGCCTGGATGTAGATTTGGATGGGACAGGAGGGAATTTTTACAGTGAGGCTAGTGAGTCATGGCACAGGTTGCCCAGACAGAGAGGACTACTGGCCAGGGAATGTGCTGCCCAGGGAAGGTGGTGGAGTCCCCATCCCTGGAGGTGTTAAGAAGAGCCTGGATGAGGCCTTGGTGCCATGGGTTAGCTGATCAGATGGGTGTTGGGTGACAGGTTGGGCTCAAAGGTCTTTTCCAACCTGGTTAATTCTGTATTCAGTTGCCCAGCCCAAGCCAGGCTTCATGGGGCTTAAGAAATGATCTAGTCAGGATGTCCTTTTCTTCTGCAGGGGAGGTGGACTAGGTGACCTTTAAAGGTCACTTCCAACCCAAAATACTCTGAGGAGAAGTTCCCACGGCAATGAGAGGTCAGTTCTGGGGCCAGGATGTTGGGGACTGTGGAGCATTGATGGATCTCTGCTCCGCTTTCCCTAGCCTAAAGTCCTACAATTTCATGGTGGAACACTTGAGGTTGGTTCACATTCAAATGGGGAGGGATTGGCTTCATGCTCTGGTAATCTGGGGATAAAGGAGCATGGAGGACTGGAATAAAGGAGCATGGAGGACAGGGATGAAGGAGGTGGAGGACAGGGGATGAAGGAGCATGGAGGGAGGGGTGAAGGAGCATGGAGGACAGGGATAAAGGGCATGGAGGACAGTGATGAAGGAGGCAGGAGGGACTGGGATGAAGGAGCATGGAGGACGGGATGAAGGCGCGTGGAGGCGGGGATGAAGGAGCATGGGGGACAGGGCATGAGGAGCAGGGAGGACTGGGATGAAGGAGCAGGGAGGACTGGGAAGAAGGAGCATGGAGGACAGGGGTGAAGGAGCATGGAGGACCAGGGGATGAAGGGAGCATGGGGGACGGGATGAAGGCAGGGGGGGATGGGATGAAGGAGCATGGGGGACTGGGAAGAAGGAGGAGCATGGAGGACTGGGATGAAGGGGCATGGGGGACAGGGATGAAGGAGCAGGGAGGATGGGATGAGGGGCATGGAGGACAGGATGAAGGAGCATGGAGGACAGGGATAAGGAGCATGGAGGACTGGGATGAAGGAGCATGGAGGACAGGGATGAAGGAGCATGGAGGACAGGGATGAAGGAGCATGGAGGACTTGTCTCATCCCACCAGGTTAGTGGAGCCAGCACCAAGCTCTTCACTGCTCTGGGAGCTGTTTAGGACCCATGGAAGTCCAAAATCTTGAAGTTATTTTGGGCTGGAACCCAATGTGTTTAATTGGAAGCAGATGCTGCGGAGGGTCTTCCTGGAAGGTTGGGGGGTAAGGGGGGGGGGTTGGGGGGGGAGCAGGCACATGGCTCTAAAAATGGAGAAATTGAATTATTGTTAGTAAAATCTGATGTTCTGGGCTTAGAAAAGGGGGGGGAAAGTGGTGTGGATGTGCTTGGATGTGGCCCTGGGTGCCTTGCACCAAAGGCAGGCAAAGAAACCTGCACTTCAGAGCAGTTCAAGACCAAATGAGAAGTGGCCATTGATGAAGAACCAGCCCCAAAAGCTCCAAATGCTTTTAATTCACTGCAGCTAAATGTTCCTGCTGGCTTGGATGGGCTTTGTGGCTGCCTGGCTGGTGACCAGCTTTGGATCCTCCATCCCTCATGCCATCTTTTTTCTGTGTTGGATTGCCTCCAAATCTAAAAAGCAAAACAAACCCTGACTCAAATGATTCTAAACCATGCACTCTGCTGATGGGGAAGAGCCTGCCAAGGCCAGGAGCTAGGGAAAATGGCAGGCACTGGCCCAGGCTGCCCAGGGAAGTGGTGGAGTCACCATCCCTGGGGGTGTTTGAAAGAGGAGTTTAGGGACTGCTCTGAGAGCTGTGCACAGAGAGATGTTAAGCTATGGTTTGACCCTGAGGTCCTTCCCAAACAGGCAGCCACTGATTCTGAGTGATGCCTCCAGCTGAATGCTTGCTGCCTGCATCCCAGCCCATCCAACAAGCTGTCACCCTCTGCAGCCCTGCCCAAGGCTTGTCAGGTAGCCTGAGTTGCCCTCACAGGCATGAGCCAAGCTCCATCTTTCATCTGCAGCCCTTCACAGGGCCACAGGGTGTCAGGGGTTGGAAGGGACCCAAAGAGATCATCAAGTCCAACCCCACTCAGCCAGAGCAGGACCACACAATCCAGCTCAGGTCACAGAGAACACATCCAGACAGGTCTTGAGAGTCTCCAGAAGGAGACTCCACAACCTCTCTGGGGAGCCCCTTCCAGCGCTCTG
>JAAWVA010000035.1:7700454-7731013 GCA_015227895.2 Colaptes auratus
TCCACGCTCCTTTATCCCTGTCCTCATGCTCCTTCATCCCAGTCCTCCATGCCCCTTTATCCCCCAGATTACCAGAGCCTGAAGCCAATCCCTCCCCATTTGAATGTGAACCACCTCAAGCTGTTTCACCATGGAATTGTAGGGACTTTAGGGCTAGGGGAAGCGGAGCAGAGATCCAATCAATGCTCCACAGTCCCCCCATCCTGCCCCAGAATGACCTCTCATTGCCTGTGGGAACTTCTCCTCAGAGTATTTTGGGTTGGAAGTGACCTTTAAAGGTCACCTAGTCCACCTCCCCTGCAGAAGAAAAGGACATCCTGAACTAGATCAGGTTTCTTAAAGCCCCATGAAGCCTGGCTTGGGCTGGGGCAACTGAATACAGAATTAACCAGGTTGGAAAGACCTTTGAGCCCAACCTGTCACCCAACACCGTCTGATCAACTAAACCATGGCACCAAGGGCCCATGCAGGCTCTTCTTAAACACCTCCAGGGATGGGGACTCCACCACCTCCCTGGGCAGCACATTCCCATGGCCAGTAGTCTCTCTGTCTGGGCAACCTGTGCCAGTGACTCACTAGCTTCACTGTAAAAATTTCTCTGTCCCATCCAAATCTACATCCAGGCTGCACAAGGTCTTCTTAGAACCTCTCTCTCCAGGAGGAACAAAGCCAGCTCCACAGCTTCTTCATTGACTCTCACAAAGCATTTCTCTACCATGTGCTGTCCCTTAGGGGCTGGAGTCCTAACCAGGGGACCAGAGCTCCTCCCTAGGTTTGATTCAATCCTCCTTCTTCTTCTAAGTGGACATTCCCTCTCTCCCCAAATAAATCTTGAGCCTCTGACCAAGCCCCACAAGTATCTGGTGGTTGAGAGAGTGCCACATCCTCCAGGATGAGGTTTTTGGGGAGGGCTTTAGCCATGATTAGTTTTTTTCTGTCAAAACATTCCTGTAGGATCTTGGAGTGGTTTGCAACTGGAAGTTCTCCTCTGAGACCAGAAAAGAGAGAAGATTTGGCTTTGAAAGATAAGTTTTTACGCCCTCCCCCTCCCCTGCTTTTTGGCCAAGACCCAAACTTATTCTCTTATGAAAAGTGTGAGCTGAGAGAGGGCAAAGTTCCTCCTGTGCTCACAGCATCCCATCAGAAGGATGTCCACAAAAAACAACAGGGGAAGTGCTCAGAGCTCTTAGCCAAGCTGTAGACATCACATGGCTTCTCCCCACCATGGGCAAAGGCACATTGCGGGCTGGGAGCCAGCAGCAGCCAACTCTTTGCTCTGCAACATCCCCTGAGCGAGCATCTGCCTGGGTCCTCCCTGCTGGGCTGAGCTCCCCCTGCCCCTTAGCCTTTGCCCATGCAAAGCCTTCCCTCCTAGCCACAGAATCAAAGAATCATAGAATTATATCAGTTGGGAAAGACCTCAGAGATCATTGAGTCCAAGCAGCAACCCAGCACCACCAGGGCCACCAAACCACGGCCCCAGGTGCCATGGCCGCAGGTTCTTGAACCCCGCAGGGCTGGGGACTCCACCACCTCCCTGGGCAGCCTCTGCCAGTCCTGACCACTCTGCAGCACACAATATTTCCTAGCATGCAACCCAAACTTCCTCTGGAACCATTTCAGGCCAGGTCCTCACTGGTACTGGGGACAGAGACCAAACCCTACCTTACTCCAGCCTCCTCTCAGGGAGCTGTAGAGAGCAATGAGCTCTCCCCTCAGCCTCCTCCAGACTAAGCCCACCCCAGGTTCTCAGCTGCTCCTCACCGCCCTGTTCTCTAGACCCTTCCCAGCTTTGTGCTCTTCTCTGGACCTGCTCCAGCCCCTCCATGTCCTTGGAGATGGGGACCCAAAACTGACCACATCCTTCTCTGGCCTCGGAGATGCTGGCCAGTACAGAGAGGATCCTGCATGGCCATGCACAGCTGTGGTTATTGCTTCTGTGAGCTGAGTGCCAGCCCCCAAATCGGGAGGAACTGCCCCCCAGAGCAGCAGGGAAAAGGTGAGTCCCTGTTTGGAAGAGCAGCCCAGCACCACTCCACCTTGCCTTGACTAAGTGAAATCTCTCCAGATGCTGTGGGATGGCTCTGGGTGTCCCTGTGGGGCTGTTTAACTGAAACTGCTTCTCCTGGGGTCTTCCACACCTAGAAGGGAAAAAACTAGAAAGTCTGACAGGCTCACACCTCGAGGAGCCTCTGGAAGCATCCTCCAAGAAGAGGGGTTGGGGAAGAAGCCAAACAAGGGAGTTTGGCAGGAGAAGTCCTCATCTGGCCCTGCACGCCTGGATGTGCAGCCCCAGGACTCTCTGCTCATTTCTCACTTTTTCCCTTCTAAATGTCCACTTAAGGCAGAGAATGGCTGAGAGGAGCAAAGCCATGGAGCTGCTCTGGCCACAGGCCTGGAGAGGATCTGGCTGATGGATGGTGGTGCTGGGAGGGATGTGCCCAGCAGCAGCGGTGCTGCTGAGGAGCTCTCCAGGGCTCCCTTTATCACAGCTCGTGTTGAAAGGAGGGCTGGGGGAGCGGGGGGGGGAGCAGATGCACAGCCTGTGTGGTGGCTGCTGGTGGGGTGGTGGCTGGGATGCCGTGGCAAGGGGAAGGGCAGAGGGTGCAGAAGGATGTTTCTGGCAGGGCTTCCCTCGGTGCCCTGCAGGCTGTGCTGGGAGCAGGGTGCGCTCTCTGCTGCAAGCAGAGGTCCTTTCGAGGGCTTTGCTTTCCCTCACCCAGACATAAATCTGCTGAAAACACCTGCTCTGGTCTCTGCCAAAGCTCCCTTCCATCAGGATTTAAGGACTACTTAGTGTCTCCATTTCCTGGGAAGCCCTTTCCAAGAGCTTTATGCTGCTTCTTCCTCCCTTCATTGGGGTCTGGTGGGGAGGAGTGGAGTGGGTGTGAGCACCAGACTCCTGGACCAAGGACAGACAGGTCGGTGGAGGGGTGTGGTGGGTGTGGGGGAGAGATGTGGGCGTGAGCACCAAGACTCCTGGACCAAGGACAGGCAAATGTGGTCTTGTGGGGGAGAGATGTTGTGGGGTGAGCACCAAGACTCCTGGACCAAGGACAGGCAAATGTGTCTGTGGGGAGAGATGTGTGGGGGTGAGCACCAAGACTCCTGGACCAAGGACAGACAGATGTGGATCTGTGGGGAGGAGTGTGTGGGGTGAGCACCAAGACTCCTGGACCAAAGACAGGCAAATGTGGGTCTGTGGGGGAGAGGTGTGTGGGGTGAACATGGAGCTGCCTGGACTGAGGATGAGGAGATGCCCTCACAGCTGGACTGGTGTTCAAAGCAAGGGCTGAGCACCGCATCCAAGCTGTGCCTCATGTGCCCAAGGAGTGGAGCTTCCTCCAGGCTCTGCCACTTTGGTCAGCTAAAGCAATGCCTAGGGCAGGCTGAGAGCATTTCTTTTCACTGGGCTTCCTTCCCACTGCCTCAGGCTGGGCAGCACTGGAGCTGTGTGTGTCTAGTTTCTTGTCACAGGAATCACTGAGTGGGTGAGTGGCAGGGCACAGCACTGAATGCCAGCCTGAGCTAGCCTGGGCTTTGCACCAGAGACAAGGTCTGGGTTGTCAAACCCTGGATGAGGCTGCCCAGGGCAGTGGTGGAGTCCTCATCCCTGGAGGGATTTGAAGGATGCTGAGGGACCATGGCAGTGCTGGTTTAACAGTTGGACTTGATGAGCTGAAAGGTTTCTTCCAACCTAAATGATTCCATGATTCCAATTAGCAAGCTCTGCACAAGAGAGAGCTCTGCTAATTCTCTTTTCTAAGCAGAGTGTGGGGCAGGAGGAGGATGCTATCCCCATCTGCCTCCTGAGAGGGGACAGGACTGTCTGCCAGTTGCTGCTGCTCCAGACAAGAAAAAAGCTGGAAAAGCCTCAGTCCTCAGATCCCTTTTGTGCCTGGACAAGTGAGTCCTGCTGAGTGCCCTGGGCACCAGAGGCTGCTGCCTGCTGCCCCCCACTGCCCCCAGCACTGTCGGCTGCCTCTTTGCCCACCAGTGTGGCAAGGGAATGCTCTGCCCAGGACCCAGGGGGAAGAAGACAGGAGACTAGGGGACAGGAGGACATACAGGAGAGGATGGAAGGACAGATTCCAGCAGGGAATGGGAAGAGCAAGCCCCTGAGTGGCTCAGCAGAGTGGAGGAGGCAGCGTGCAGCAGAGGCTTCAGCAGCAGCGTTCCCAAGCCTGCAGCTCAGCAATGGGAAAGAGGAGTAAAGTCGACACCATTTTCCATCCTCAGCTATCCACATTGCCCCTAACCTGATCCCAATTAGATACACAGAGGCAGCTGCCAAGGAACTTTTATGACTCATTTTTGAAAGGGAGCCTGCACAAGAGCCACGCATCCGAAAACCAGCTGCCTCCTCTCTCGTGTTGTTTAGGAGGACATTTGTGCTTGCTTAGCTCACCTAGGAAAGGCCAGAGGGGCCTGGACACAGGGGGAACTGGTTGTCAGCCAGCCTGGGAACAGGCTGTGTTCCTTGACAAAAAGGGAGAGATGGAGCTGAGCTGGCAGGAACACAGCTCAGGCTTCAGAGGCGTGGGCAGCAGCCCTGTGCTCTCTTCACCCCACTGCCTTTGGCCTTCACGGGCTTGTGTGTGACCAGAGCCATCCTCACCAAGCATCACTGCCAGGGACCCCAAAACCACTCCAGGGAGGCTTGGCAGCTGCCCTCTTGGCAAAGGCAAAGCTCTTCCCTCTTGCAGGGGACCCAGCAATAGGGAGATGCAGAGAGCATGGGATGCAAGGTAAGAGGGGCTGATGCTCGTGGGAAGGGAAGGTGGCACAGTCAAACCTTGCTCAGGGAGGACTTGGGAAATCCCAAGTCAAATGAGACCTGAAGCCACTGCATGTCTTAGGAGAGCCAGATACTGCTGCTGGGCTGGCACAGAGAGGACCCACAACAGCAGTGGGTGGACTCAGGCTGCACCAGGGGGAGGTTTAGGTTGGATATTAGGAAACATTTCTTCACTGAAAGGCTCAGGGAGTGCTGGACCAGGCTGCCCAGGGAGCTGGTGGAGTCACCCTTCCTGGAGGTGTTTAAAAGACATCTGCATGAGGTGATCAGGGACATGGTCCTCTTGCCCTCCACCCCTTAGCTCTTGCTGAGCACTGCTCAGCTCCCCTCTGGGGCTGCTCTGCTCCAGGCTCTCAGCCCCAGGGCTCTCAGCCCTTGCTCCTCACAGAGCTGCTCCAGGCCCTCTCAGCATCTCCGTAGCTGACACTCTCATTATTCCCTTCCCTGGGGCAGGATTGCCGTGCACAGCACCCACCCCAGCACCCAGCCTGGTCACCGCGGGGTTTTCTGGGGCCGGCTGGCTCAGGGCCTGCCCCGGCAGCGCTCCTCCACGGAGAGGACCGCAGCCAGCATCACTAGATGTGCTCATGCCTGCGTTTTCCCAGATCCTGGAGCAGCGTCAGGGCAGCGGGGACCCGATGGATGGGCATGCACTGGGAGGGGCCGGTGGTCCTCGGGATTCCCCCTGAGGGCCTTGGTGGCCGTAGCTGTGTCATCATTGATCAATGAAGATGCTTCCTGTCCTCTGCCTGTCTCCAGGCTCCCGAGGGGAAGGGACTGGGCTCAGTGTGTCCTAGAATCATTAAGGTTAGAAGAGACCTCTAAGATCATTGAGTCCATAACCATAACCCAACACCACCATGGCACTAAACCATGGCCCACAGTGCCATGTCAAACGTTGGTGAGCACTGCCAGGATGATGACTCCCTGGGCAGCCTGTCCACTGCCTCGGACCACTCTTGCAGTGCAGAACCACTTTACAAACATCCAGCCTGAACCTCCCCTGGTGCCACGTGAGCCAGCTTGTCCCTAGGGTGCTAATGGGACCCCAGAGCGAGGACCCCCAGCTCTGCAGCTCATGGCTTGGGCGATCCTCATGTCCCTCCCAGTGTGGTACCACCACCCCAGTTGTTCTTGCTCTGGGGTGATAACCAGGGCCAGAAACATGAAGGAAACCACAGAGGAGACCAAAGCCAAGCCAGCCTCACACCCAGCAGTCAAACCACCCTCCCCAGGCTCACAGAGCCACCGGTGGAGCTCATCCAGGATGGAGGAGCACACTCTGAAGGCATTCAGTGTGCAGGGAAAGAGGACCATCACTGACCTTCAGCGGCTGACACTGCTTCCTGCAGAAGGTTACCTCTGGCTAGGTGAGCAGCCCTGGCTGTTTGATCAGATGTATGGCAGTAATTAACATCTGATGGGGGAGAGATGGTATCAGGCTGAGCAAACAAGCCCCTGACAGTTTTAATCAAAAGCTCTTCTCCTCACACCGTGTTCAAAGGCAGAGAGGACACGGGGAGGAGGATGAGGGATGAGTGGCTGCTCCTCCATGACAAGGACAATGCATCAGACCTGTGCCATGTGCCAGCCTCGCTGCACAGGGCTCCTCTCCCTGGGCTCCTCTGCCTCCTGTGGGCTCATGTAGGGGCGGTGCTGAGGGACGTGGTTAGCACCAACGGTGTACAGTTAGGCAATGGTTGGACTGGATGATCCTAGGAAGGAGGACTGGATGATATGAGGGAGAAATTCTTTCCAGTGAGGGTGGGGAGACACTGGAACAGGTTGCTCAGGGAGGTGGGGGGATGACCCCTCCTGGAGGTGTTCAAGGCCAGGTTGGATCAGTCCTTGAGCACCCAGAGCTGGTGAGAGGTGTCCCTGCCCATGGCAGGGGGGGTTGGAACTGGATGATCCTTGAGGTCCCTTCCAACCCCAACCCATTCCATGAGTCTATGATCTGAGAGAGCTCCTCCAACCAAAACGATTCCATGATTCTCTGCAGCATGAGTCACTGCAGCCATTCCTGCACCACATCCCTGAGACAAACCCACCAGGAGCAAGAGGAGCTCAGGGAACACTCTTGAACAAGCTGCTTTCTCCTGCACTAAACATCAACAGACAGAAAAGAAGGGAAAAAAAGAAAGAGAACCCTGAGCCATGACCACAAACTGCAGCAGCAGCAACTCCCCAGCCCAGGGGAAAGTCTGGTGTGGATGTCTGGACGTGAAGCAGATGCAAGGAGCGGGGTTGCCCCTCTTGGTGAGGGCCCCTCAAACACATCTCCTTTCAAAGAGCTTCCTGTGGCAAGCTAATGAGCTGGGTGGCAGAGATCTCCACTGGGGTGGCCTCCAAAAGGACAGCTTCTTGGCTTTGTTGTTATAAACAGTGACTTATTTAAGCCGCTCCTCGGGAGAGGAGCAGCTGGCTCTCACCGGCACACAAACCGGGTGGGGGGGGAAAGCTTCAAATCAGTTGGCTCCCTCCAAGTCCCCTTCCCTTGGGCAAGTTGGGGCAGAGCAGCAGCCCCTGCCAGCCAGGCACCCTGCTATGGGGTCCTAGAATCAGTCAGGGTTGGAAGGGACCACAAGGATCAGCTAGTTCCAACCCCCCTGCCATGGGCAGGACACCCCACACTAGAGCAGGCTGGCCAGAGCCTCATCCAGCCTGGGCTTAAACACCTCCAGGGATGGGGCCCCCCACCTCCCTGCACAACCATTCAGGGCTTCACCACTCTCATGGGGAAGGAACTTCTTCCTCACCTCCAGCCTGAATCTCCCCACCTCCAGCTTCATTCTTTCTTCCCCCAGCACCCCCAAGAGATGCCAATCCACTGCTAGGACTCCTCACACGCCGAAGCCTCGTCCCAGCCTGCTCTTAAACACCTCCAGGGACGGGCCCCAACCCCCTCCCTGCACAACCCATTCCAGGGCTTCACCACTCTCATGGGGAAGAACTTCCTCCTCACCTCCAGCCTGAATCTCCCCACCTCCAGCTTCATTCCATTCCCCTAGTCCTATCACTACCTGCACCACCCAGCCACCAGGTCAACCAGCACCTTTCTGCAGCTCACTCAAAATCCCCCAGCCTGCCAGTGGGGACCCTCATTTTTGTCCCTTTCTCATCCCACTTCTGCTTGGGTTTGAGGGCACTTCTCTAAGTGCCAGCAATGTGCAAGAGAGAGAGTGTTGCAGACATGGTGGGTGCCAGCCACCCTTGTAATTTTGTTAATGGATGAATAGAGAGCAAATGAAGCTGGTGCTGGTGATACTCACTCTGCCCAGACCCATCATGGCCAGAAACGTTTCAGGCTCCATCATTAATGCCTCTTCTCCTGCTAGACCTCACTGCCCTTGTGAGGCCAGGACTGGGCTGGTGTTGCTTGTGGTTTCAGGTCTTCAGTGGGGTTTGATTGGTCTTTTAAAGTGAGTAAGTTGATGGAGCATTAATTTCAGTTTTAATGAGCTGATTAAAATGACCTAGGGAGCAAGCACACAGCCCGGGTGAGGATGGTCCAAGTTATGGCACTCGAGGTGAAGATGTTAAAGACATCCAGTTTAGTGTCCAGGAGAAGCAGACAGCCCTGGGCCTCCCAGCTTACAGGCTGCCCAGGGAAGTGGTGGAGTCACCACCTCTGGAGGGTTTTAAAAGGGCATCGGGATGAGGAGCTTAGTGTGCACGGTCTAAGAGCTGCGCGCAGGGAGGTGTTAGGCGATGGCTGGGCTCGATGATCCTGAGGTCTTTTTCCAGCCAGGTGATTCTGTGCTTCTGTGAAACCTGCCCTGGGATGTCTCAGCCTAAAAGAGAGTGGAAAATCCCTAAGACAGGCCAGAAATGCAAATTCAGTGCTGTGTGGAGAAATGGCTTTAGCAGAGGAACTCTTCCTGTGATGTGAACCCTGAGAACACTGAAGCGGCAGCAGAGAAAGCCACCAGTGGCCCTTCACCTCCTTCCTGTGCTCCAGCTTGTGTCCACTGCCCCTTGTCCTAACACTGGGCACCACTGAAAAGAGCCTGGCCCCTGCTTCTTACACCCCTTCAGAATTCTCCTAGACATCAGTGAGATCTCCTCTCAGTCTTCTCTTTTCCAGGCTAAACAGTCCCAGGTCTCCCAGCCTCTTCTCCTCCTGCCCTTGATAATGAGGAGCAGTGTGATGTCCCACACTACATCCAGCCATTTCCTCACTGATCCTACCTGGGAAGGGGCAATTCCTGGAGAAATGGGGGGGGGGGGGGGGAAAAGAGAAATTAGTCTGAGCAAAGCAGAATCTGTACCACAGAGCAGAGAGAAAAAGAGTGAGAAGGGCAGAGAGCAGACAGTGCCAGCCATGGGGGGCATAAAGTCATGGATCATAGACCTGGGTGGTTGGAAAAGCTCTCTAAGGCCATGGAGTCCAAACAACCATGGCCACAGGTTCTGAACCCCTCCAGGGGATGGGGGACTCCACCACCCCCTGGGCAGCCTGTCCCAATCCCTGACCACTTCTTGCAGCAAAGAAATCCCCTAATATTTCTTTGCAGAAAGGGTCCTGCTGCCTTGGAACGAGCTGGGAGGAGAAGGATGTGAGGCCAGGAGAGATTCAGGGGAAAATGTAGAGGAGACAGGAGGGATTGCTCCCTGCTGGGGCTAGCCAGGATGAGCTAAACACCCAGACTGTGGTGGTTTCACCCAGCACGGGGGGCAGAGACGGTCTGGAAATTGCAGGGGGATTTGGGGAGCCCAGTGCCTGTAGGATGCGAGCTCCTGAGGAGCCCCGAGGAGCTCCTGAGCTCTGTGGCACTGAGAGCTGCCTGACCTCATGCTCCCGAGCAGGGAGCGAGGGAAAAGGGAGCCTGAGCAGCATGAGCAAACACAAATGTGTTTCCACTTAGCTGGTCCTAGAGGCCAAATGACACTCCGTGAAGCCCTGCAGCATGCTGGCAGGAGGAGCCTAGTGACAGCTCCAACTGTAAGTTCCTGAGCTAATGAGAGAAAGTTGAACCAAAAAAACCCCAATAATAACAATAAAACAAGCAAATAAAAATAATGATAATGATAATGATGATGATGATGATAATAATAATAATAATAATAATAATTTTTTATTGGGAAAAAAAAAAAAGCAAGCAGCCTTTTTGTTTGGCTCAACATAGTCATCCCCCCAGGACTCCTCTCTGAGCAGAGGATCAGCAGACTGGAAGCAGGAAACCCAGCCCCCTGGCTCCTCTCCTCTGGCTCTAAAGGGGCAAGCCCTGGGCTCAGCAACCCCTTGGGCCAGGAAGAATTTTCCAACCCACAGAGCTGGGGCTTGGGCTCAGGCTGCTGGGATGCTGAAGCCCCAGGAGCAGCTTGCTGCCATCCAGCTGTCCAGCCTGCATGGAGTTAACCACAACCTCTGATTCCTAAGGGTGGGTTTTTTTTGCTGGTTTTGGTGTGTTGTGGGTTGGTTTTTTTTTCCCCTCCCCTCTCCCTGTGCTTGTGTTACCAGCAAAGAATGTTTTACTACAGCTCTCCACACAGCCACCAGCCTCCAAATGGACCATGTTACAGTAGAGCTAGCTGTGGTGTCAGGGACCATGTGTTTCTTGTAAGATGGGCTCGAGCCACAACTGTGTGGAAATTGTTTATCTCTCTCCACCCCCCTCTCCCTCTCTTCTGCCTTGATCCTCCCCCAGGCCGTGCGGACAGCCGGGCTGCTGGCGATGGGAACCTGGTGCTGCAGGATGGGGTTTGTTGATGTGCAGGGCAGGTTGTTTGGGTGTTGTTTTTGCCCCCAGCCCTTGCCTGCAGTGAGAAGCAAGGGCATGTCTCAGGGGGGGGGGGGGCTGTTGGCTCTCTGGCTTGCTGCTCCTGCTCTTCTCCTGCTTGCCATGCAAGGGGGCACAGGCAGCTGGCTCCCCAGGCTTTGCTGCCACGATGCACCGCCCCGGCACGAAGCTCTGCTGCAGGCTGGCTCAGCACCACAGATGCCTGGGGAACCTCTGAGGGAGGGTTTGGATGGAGCAAACGAAAGCATGATGCTGATGTGTTGTGTGGTGTGCATGTTTATTGGCCAAAGAGGTGCTGCCAGCACTGGGATCAAGGTGGAGATGAGGCCTCTTCTGTGATTTTGAGCTGTGACTCTCACGGTTCAAGGCAAAGTGCGAGGTCCTGAACCTGGGGTTGGGGCAATCCTCAGGAGCAATATCCTTGGAAGAGATGGGATTGAGAGCAGCCTTATGGAGGGCTTGGTGGATGAAAGCTAGGCAAGAGCTGGCAGTGTGCATTCACGGCTCAGGACACAGCTGTGTGCTGGGCTGCATCCCAGCAGCTTGGGCAGAGAGGGGATGCTGCCCATCTGCAGAGAGGATAAGCAGAGCAACTCTCTGAAAACGGTTTTTCTTGCTGCTGGAGCTGACACAGGGAACAGAAATCATCTGAAGCTGTCCATACCTCACAGGACCCTGCTGTCACCACGGCAGGGTAGAGGCTTGGCTTCACGCTCAGATGCTGCACATCCACCACGGCTCAGCGCTTGGTGGAGGCACCACGGGAGGAAAAAACCTCTCTTGCCTTCACTGAGAGGGAGTCAGGAGGTTTGAGAGCTGTCTCCTGCACTGCTCTGTGCTGTCAGGGAAACTTGAGCCTCTGGTGCCTTCCTCTCCTTATCCCCATCTCGACGCCATCCCCAAGGCCACAAGCCACTTTCCTTTTCACTGTCCTCTGCTCTCTCCTGGCCACCGACCTGCTGCACAATAGCATAATTGTCTATAAACATCTGACTTCTTTTACTTTGCCTCAGTAATAGCTTGTGGCAAGCCTTTCCAGCATCTATTAATACTGTGCCATGTATTAGATCCAGACTTCAGACCCAAATGTGACTATCTCCAGAAAAAGTGGGGGGAGAGGCTGAATGCAGATCAAAGGTTTGCCCTCTGGTTGGTTTTAAATATAGCACAAAAGCACATCTCTCCAATAAATTTAGCCAAAGCTCTTGCTTCTAAACTCCTGCCACTGTTCTCCCAGTGACAATAGTGCAGATGAAGCCCACCTGGGTCAGGCTAACCATCTCTAAACATCACTGCCCCGGGTGGCAGGGAGGTTGGAGCTGGATGATCTTCAAGGTCCCGTCCAACACGAATCATTCTGTGACTCCATGAACCTGTGTCCCTGCCCATGGCAGGGGGGTTGGAGTTAGATGATCTTCAAGGTCCTGTCCATCACAAATCATTCAATGACTCTATGAATCTGTGTCCCTCCTCACTGCAGGGGTTGGGGGGGTTGGGTTGGACAAGATGACCTTTGAAGGTCCCTTCCAACCTGCTGCGTTCGGTGACTCCCTGGAGTCCTGCTTGTGTGATCCTGTGCTTGCCTTGTGTCCTGAGAGAGAAGGCTGGAACAAAAATAGAGCCTGGACAAACGTGCACATTCCTTGCACAGCACTAAACCCACCCCTGCAAGCAGCTGCAAAGCCAGAAGGAGCAGCTCCCAGCTGCAGACACAAAGAGCAGAGCGAGAGGATAACTGCCTGGTGAGCGGCGGGGAAGAAATACCCTGAAATCCTCCCGAGCTCATTCATCACCCCGGCTTCACTGATCATCTCAGCCATAATTCCCTTATCATCCAGTTGGAATTTGACATTAATGACCTGCCTGCTATTTCAGAGGGGAAGATGGACTGTAACCAGCGGGTAATGGGAGGAAAAAACTGCTGGTGTAGCAAAGAGCGGGTAGCAGCGGGTAGTAGTTACACCAGCAAAGGAGGAGATTAGGGAGCTCTGTTTATGACGAGGGGCTCATTCACCTGCAAAAACAACACCCACCTTAGCTGCCCAGAGCCTCCTCTTGCAGCCTCACTCCCTTCTGAGGCACCTCAAATCAGCACCAACACAGTTTTTCTCCCAGTGACTCTGGGAGCACGGGCAAGCTGGGGAGGGGCTGCTTCCAGGAGCACACAGCAAGAGGCTGAGGGGCAACGGTTTGAAAGTGGATTTAGGTGGACTTAGGATAGGATAGGATGGGATAGGGTAGGATAGGGTAGGATAGGATAGGATAGGAAGGATAGGATAGGATAGGATAGGGTAGGTTAGGTAGGTTAGGGTATAGGTAGGATAGGATAGGATAGGATAGGATAGGATAGGATAGGTGGATAGGAGTAGGATGGGTAGGTAGGGTAGGATAGGATAGAGGATAGGATAGGATAGGATAGGCTAGGATAGGATAGGATAGGATAGGATTAGGATAGGATAGTAGTAGTGGATAGGGTAGTAGGGTAGGGTAGGGTAGGGGATGGAGTAGGATAGGATAGGATAGGATAGGATAGGATAGGATAGGATAGGATAGAATAGAATGAAGAGAATAGAATAGAATAGAAATAGAATAGAATAGAATAGAATAGAATAGAACTGAATTGAATGAATTGAATTGAATTGACTTGATTGATGCAACCAGGTTAGAAGGACCTTTGAGATCCTCAAGTCCAACCTATCACACACCCATCTCATCAACTCAACCATGACACCAAGCACCCATCCAGGCTCTTCCTAGACACTCCAGTGATGGGGACTCAGCTCTGCACAGTGAGGGTGGGGAACACCCAGAAAGGTTGCCCAGGGAGGTGTGGAAGCCCCATCCATGGAGACATTCAAGGTCAAGCCTGATGGGGCCCTGAGCAACCTGATCTAGTTAAAGATGTCCCTGACTCACTGCAGTGGGGCTGGACAGGATGACCTTCAAGGTTCCCTTCCAACCCATTCTGTGGCTCTGTGATTCTTGTGAGCTTCTATAAGGCCATTTATAAAGAGCTTTGTTGGTAGTAAAAATCACAGTAAAACATCGGCCCTGCCTGCCCAGCTCTGACTGAACTTCCCTTCATGCCCTGCACCTTTCTGGGAAGAGCTGGGGATGGTGGTGGGGAAATTGCTCACCAAGCCAAAAGGTGAGTTTCACAATCACCTTCACCAGAGCCAGGGCTGCTTTAAACCCTATGTATTCCCATCATCTCTGGGCTCCCCAGCGCTGCAAAGCAGTGATGGAGGAATAGAAATGCTCCTTTTTCCAGGCAGATTCTCTCTGGAGGGTCCACAGAGATGGAGATGGCCCCAAAGCCCCTCCTCTGAAGCAGACTGGTTTGCTCTGCAGGTGAAAACATCACCTGTGGAGGCTCTGAAAGATGTGTCAGTGTGGAGTGTGTGTGTGCAAGAGGCTCTGCTTGGTGTCCTCTTTGTGTGGCAGGGAAATGATCTGCTGCTTGGCCTGATATCACCACAGGATGCTGTGATTTGTGACGAGTACATGGCAGCAAGATCCTTCTGAAGCAGCCAAAACTACCAGAGAGAAGGCTTAGCTGGAGCTCTCCTCTTTAAACAGTGGTTTGAAACAAGGCTTGCGGCAGAGATGGAGAGTCAACCCACAAAGAGGGAGCAGAGCTGGAGGGAGAGATGGAAATTCTGAGCTTCACTCTGGTAGCAGCTGAAAAAAGTAGCATGCAACAGACCTGAGGCAGCAGATCCGAGGCACAGCACAGTGGCCCAGGGCTGATCCATCCCCTCTGATGGCTTTAGCAGCAGCTGAGAGTCACTTTCCACATCTCTGGTGCCAGCACGAGGGGAGTGTTGCAGGAAAGAGCGGTTGCCATGCTTCTCCTGGAGATGACCACACTGGAGACCCAGAGGCTGGGTTTCTTTCCTAAAGCCATGTAAGGACTGCTGTGGCAGGAACTGAGCCTGTGAATCCCAGCTCCTTTTCCCAGGAGCTCATGCTGAAAGCCACCAGCAGGATGAATCAATGCTGCTGTGGTGGCACACTTCCCACGTGCTCCTTCTGCTCTCCCACTTGCCTCACCAATAAAGAAGCCAAGCTGTGTTGTGGAGGGCTTGGAACACACTCTGATCAATTGAATTCCTAGGCAGAGCCCTCCCATACCACTTGCTGGACATCCCCCCAGGATGCATGTAATCCCTGCTTGCCCTGGGTCAGTGGGGATGGTGTCTGTGTCCCCCCCAGCCCGTTCCCTATTGGCCATGGCACCATGCCCAGGGGAAGGCTGCTTCTGCTGGTCTTCGAGGCCAGGCACAAGGCTGAAAGCATTGGTGACAGCCTGGAACAAGCATCAATTCCTCCTTGCCTTGTTGAAAGGCCTTTTTATTCACCACAGACAAATTGGAGAGGAACCACCACGAGAGTCCAGTGGGTTCATGAAACAAGCCTATGGACAACAGCATAAGGAAGAGGTTGGGGTTTTCTCTCGTGATTTTGTTGTGCTTTTCCTCTCTCTCTCCACTCCCATCTTGGACTGAATCACTACCAGACCAGCAGCCTTCAAACAGCTTTGTTTGGAGTTTGGCATCAGCTCGTGGTAGCTGAAGCCTCCTTGCTTTGCTACAAAAAGAAACTCAAGAGCCCATTTGGAGGGGAAGGAGAGCTTCCGGAGCTCAGCTCAAACTAAGCAGCACACAGCTGCAAACAAGATGAGGAAGCAGAAAGCTGCCAAAACCACATACCCTTGCCCCTTCCCTGCACATCCCAGCAGAACTCCCTCCCCTTCAGCCTGGGGCTGCTGAGTTGCAAAGGCTGCAGGGCTGAGCCAGCAGCCTCCCGTGGGTTGTTTTTGTGCGCTCCTGAGGTGGCTTCCAAAAGGAGCTGAAGGCTGTCAGTCTTCTCCCAGACAGCCCCAGGCAGTGCTGGGTCTGGGTCTGTGTGAAAGCCTGGGGTCCATCTGCACCCAGCACAGCTTTAGCAGCTCTCCCCCGGGCTTCTTTGCCACAGTGATGGAAAATGGGGTGCTGGGAGGCAGGCTCCTCGGGATCTGGAGCAAAAAGAGGGTGAGTGGGCTCCTGAAAGCTGGTGAGAGAGATCCTTCGAGGGCTGCTGTGCTCTGGAGCAGCTGAGCAGCCCTTCAGCCAGGGAATTGGTCAGGAGAGAGTTGAAGCACGGCTGGGACTGTGTTTTGGGATGGGTTCACCATCATGGCACCGACCTGAGGACCAAACTCTTGCCAAGATCGTGGGATGGGTTGGGCTGAAAGGATCTTGAAGATCATCTAGTCCCCAGGGCAGGGACACCCACACTAGAGCAGGCTGGCCAGAGGCCTCATCCAGCCTGGGCTTAAACACCTCAAAGGACAGGGCCTCAACCACCTCCCTGGACAACCCATTCCAGGGCTTCACCCCACTTCATGGGGAAGAACTTCCTCCTGAAATCAGCCTGAATCTCCCCATCCTCAGCTTCATTCCATTCCCCCTAGTCCTATCACTACCTGAGAGCCTGAGCAGTCCTTCCCCAGCCTTCTTGTAGCCCCCTTCAGATCTGGAAGGCACAATGAGGTCACCTGGGAGCCTTCTCTTCTCCTTCTCTCATGCCTGGAGGTGTTTGCAGCCAGCTGGATGTGGCTGTGGAGCACCTGCTGTAGGTGAGGGTCCCTGGCCATGGCAGGGGCTTGGAACTGGCTGAGCCTTGAGGTCCCTACCCGCCCTACAATTCCATGGTTCTCTGAATCTTTCTCTTGGATGGTCCCAGAAAGCCTCCAAGCTGCTAACACTCTGAGGAGGATGACGCAGAGAACCCAAATGCTCTAGCACAGAAACAGAGAAATGGGATCTGCATATGTTTGTAGACTGCAGATTAGGAAGAAAGTGAAGGTGGTGAGACACTGGCACAGGTTGCCCAGGGAGGTTGTGGCTGTGCCTCCCTGGAGGTGTCAAGCCAGGTTGGATGAAGCCTTGAGCAACCCTGGCTGGCGTGAGGTGTCCCTGCCCATGGCGGGGGTTGGAACTGGATGATCTTGAAGGTCCTTCCAACCCAACCCATTCTGTGATTCATGAGGGCTCCTCACCCTCTGCCCCAAAGGAAAGATTGCTGCTGCTCAGGTTTGATGGAAGAGCAAACCTAGAGAAGGAAGTGAGAGGAGGGGCAGGTGACGGAGAAGCCTTCCCTGGAGGCAGCAGCAGCGGGTGAGAAAGTTTATGGGATACAGGATTATCCTCCCCTTGTTGCAGGGCTGTTCTCAAGGAGGTGGGGCATGGTGAGAAAAGGCTCTCAGAAAGCTGGGGCTTCATCTTGGTGAGAGGCACAGACTGCTGGTGTCTATCCAGCGCTGCAACACTGATTTTACGCTCACATTCCTGCTCATAAATCAGCGGCAAATGCACTTATGCTGACATGCCATTGGATGTCATTCCAGAGGCACATGCTCCTTCCACCACAGGTGATTAGATGTGATGAAGAAAGCCCCAGTGAGGTCCTTTGGTGGCTGTCAGCAGGAGCTGCAGCTCCCTGAGTGCTGTGCTGCCTTTTGCCCTCAGCCCTTCTGACTGTGCTGCTGAAGCAGATGAGAGATGCCAGCACAGTCTGCGGCCCAGAGGAGACCCAGCTGCTGGGGGATCCTCTGCCTGCAAAGAATGCCTGAGTCTGGAAAAAAGGTTGGGAATCCCTGAAGAGGGCTTTGGATTGCTGTGAATTGCATTTTGTGTGTGTAGCAGAATCAAGCTTTGGTTTATACCCACGGCCCCGGGAGGTTTGTTCCCTCGAGCTGCTTTGCTAACTATGCTCAGCTCTTCTCATTTGCTTTCGTTTTAAGAGAGCATCCCCGTGCCTCTGTTCTTATTGCCCTCTACTACTCTGAAGGGAGGCTGTAGCCAGCTGGGGGTTGGTCTCTTCTCCCAGGCCACCAGCCCAGAACAAGAGGACACAGTCTCACAGCTGTGCCAGGGGAGGTTTAGGCTGGCTGTTGGGAAGAAGTTCTTCATAGAGAGATTGGCCCTTGGGATGTGCTGCCCAGGGAGGTGGTGGAGTCCCCATCCCTGGAGGTGTTTAGGAAGAGCCTGGACGAGGCCCTTGGTGCCATGGTTTAGTTGATCAGATGGTGCTGGGTGATAGGTTGGACTCGATGATCTCGAGGGTCTTTTCCAACCTGGTCAATTCAATTCAATTCAATTCAATTCAATTCAATTCAATTCAATTCAATTCAATTCAATTCAATTCAATTCAATTCAATTTGATTTGATTCAAATCAATTCAATCCAATCCAATCCAATCCAATCCAATCCAATCCAATCCAATCCAATGCCATCCAATGCCATCTATTCTATTCTATTCTATTCTATTCTATTCTATTCTATTCTATTCTATTCTATTCTATTCTACTCCCCTCCCCTCCCCTCCCCTCCCCTCCCCTCCATTCCATTCCATTCCATTCCATTCCATTCCATTCCATTCCATTCCCACACAAGCCTTGAAACCAGAGCCACAAAACACAACCCAAGCTGTCAGAAGGAGGAGGTGAGCGCTCCAGGCAGGCTCCTGCCAGCTACAGGAGAGGACTCCCTTGGAAACTGGGGCAAAAGCTGAACCAGGATTGCATTCTATCTGGATTGATTCATCTGTCCCTCATTAATAGCAGCTTCCCAGGGCATGAAGTAAGAATATGGAGAAGGCTTTTTCATGCATGCCTCTCAGCTAAGCTGAAGCGTGGCCACTCTCAGACAGTTCTTTTTATATGCCAATAGAGATTGGTGCAGTCAAGGATGAAAATAGATGAGATCCCACAGCTGAGGGCTCAAGCCTTTGGAGTATGGATCCCTCATCCTTCCCCATTTATTGTGGAAGAAACCCAGTCACTTTTGCATGGCCCTGCTTTAATATCTGCATTTGCTTTGCTGAGCCCCCTTAGGCTCCCCAAAGCGCACCACGCCTGGTGCTGCGCCGGGGGACAGCGCACACAGCCGGTCCCCGGTCGCTCTGGAAGTCCCCAGAGCAGCTGGCAGAAAGCTGTGCCTCTCTAATGACACTTCAACCCAAGCCATGAAGCAATTACTTAGATGAAAACTCCATAGCTTCCCAGCTTTTCATGGTAGTGATGTGAATGGGGCCACAGGCTGACCTCGCTCGCGCTTGATGCTGCAGCTCCTTCCCTCTCCTTCCTCCCTCTCCCTCTCCTTCCCTCTTCCTCTCTCCCTCTCCTCTCCTTCCTTCTCTCCTTCCTTTGCTCCTAGGCATAACTCCCTGCACCATTCCACACCTCAGTCCCTTGGGCTCACACCCCTGAACTCCTCCTGTGCTGCTCTGCTGGTCATTTCTCAAAGTCACCTCTCTGAGCCCAGCTATACCTCCAGGCTCTAACTCTTCCTCCTAAACCAATCCCTTCTGGGCCCTGGCCATATTCTGATTATTTCCATGAGCTGTGCAATCACAGAGTCGTGGGAGTTCAGGGTTGGAAGGGACCTCAAGGCTCAGCAGTTCCAACCCCCTGCCATGGGCAGGGACACCTCACACTACAGCAGGTTGCTCACAGCCACATCCAGCCTGGCCTTCAAAACCTCCAGGGATGAGGCTTCCACCACCTCCCTGGGCAAGCTGTGCCAGGCTCTCACCACCCCTCCTGGGAACAACTTCTTCCTCACATCCAATCTGAATAACCCATTTCATTCCTCCTCTCTAGCATCAACAAAGGTCTGGAAGCCAAGAGCAGGGTGAGAGAGGAGGAGGAGGTTCCTAGGTTCACTTTGTAACTGAAGCAAAGGATGAGGCTGGGGGATGCTGTGGATGGTCCTCGCCGAGGAGGTGAAGCACAGGGCATGACTCGTTGAGCAGATGGTGATTCTGGACTGCAGATGAGCACTAAATTACTGTGTTCAAATCACATCTTGATACACTTCCAGCTTTTAATCAGATGGTCCACTAATGTCTGGCACAGCTGATGTGAGGGAAGGCAGGAGAGGAATCAAACAGCGTCAGCAGCTGAGGCAGCCCAGAGCAGGAGAAGGCCCCATCCCCAGGGTGCTCTGGTCCTTCCCCCACCTCCCAGGCAGCAGCCGCTGAAGTGAGGACCTCCCTTGACTCCCACACTCTTCCAGCACCTGCAGAGCTGTGATATTTACCCTAGATGCAAAAAAACCTCCCAGGTGATCACAGGTCACGCAGGCTCTGCTCCCTCCTGCAACATCACTTCACGTTGCGAGCAGCTGCCCAGGCGAGGGGGATCCAGACAAAATATCTGAGAGGATGGATGGCTTGTGAGCAGCTTCTCAGAGCTGAAAGACTCTCTCCCTTGGCTTTTGGCTTTGCAGGACCCATGCTCCTAATTCACTCCTCACTTAGTTCACCCTGCCAGTGCAAATGCTCTATTTACGAGGTCAGTAACCAATTCTACCAGCATGCTCTGAAAAGCTGGTCATGCTGCAGGACTTTCCTTCAAGTCAACCTTCCCCATGGATCTCCTCAATACAAGCCAAGTCCAGGGCCTGCTCAGGACATAGGAGAGGACTTGCAAAGGACTCTCACTGAGTTCAGTTGGCTCAGGGCTCAGGAGAACACACAAAGCTCTGCAGGCACTGCAGGAGGAGCATGAAGTGGGCATGAGATCTTGTTGAGTGAGTTCAAGAAGTGGGAGACTTTGTGCTGAACTCATAAATCTCTGGTTAAAGAGGGGCTCCTGCTCAGCTCTGCACCTTGGGGTTGACCAGTGCAGGAGGTTTTTCTGCCCCAGGCTGCAGAGGTGTTGCTATGGGCAGGTAGACTTCTCTCCTGCCATGGCTGCAGGGAAGTGTGGACTTCATCTCCATCGCTGTCTTCTCCCACTGCTGCAGAAGCCTCTGGAGAAGGTGCTGACTGATGGCAGAAGCCTTTGCTGCTAAGCCCTGACACACAAATGTCTTCAAGGACAGTGAAACCCAGAGTCTCCTGGCTATCAGCACTTGTTCCAACCCCAGCTGGAACAGCCCCAAATGCTCTGGAGGGTCATGGCAGCAGCGAAACTCAGTGGCTGTTCTGGTGGGGCTGTCAGAGGGCAGCAAAGCTCCTGCGGCTCTCTCTGTGTTTGGAAAGCACAGTGCCCTCAGATGACCCTGGCATGCTCTCATCTGTCTCTGCCCTCCTTTCCCTCTGAAAGCACAGGGATGGATGGAAGGGTGGGTCTGGGTCTGGTGGATCAGGTCAGAGCACGTTTCCTCCAGGCTCGCAGCTGCTGCCAGCTGCGGGAGGTATGAGCTGCCTGTGGGCTGAGCCCTGCACGGAGCTCCCCACCGAATCCCTGCACCCTCTGAGGAGGCTCAAAACGCTGATAGCTCCAGGTAAGGTTCTGCCCAGTGCTGAGGACAGCAACAACTTCTCCAGTACTGAAATCCCTTTGGAAGTCATCAGGCAGTGGGCTCGTCAGGACTGCCTGCTGTGACATGATGGTCAGAGGGCTGGAGCACAAAGGTGGTCAGAGGGCTGGAGCACAAAGGTGGTCAGAGGGCTGGAGCACAAAGGTGGTCAGAGGGCTGGAGAACAAAGGTGGTCAGAGGGCTGGAGCACACAGGTGGTCAGAGGGCTGGAGCACACAGGTGGTCAGAGGGCTGGAGCACCTCTCCTGTGAAGAGAGGTTGAGGCAATTGGGTCTATTCAGCCTGGAGAAGAGAAGGCTCCAGGAAGACCTTAGAGCAGCCTTCCAGTGCCTGGAGGGGGGCTAGAGGAGGCTGGGGAGGGACTTTTTGTAAGGGCCTGCAGTGGCAGGACAAGGGGCAATGGTTTGGAACTAGAGCAGGGGAGGTTTAGATTGGCCATCAAGAAGTTCTTTACTGTGAAGGTGGTGAGACACTGGAACAGGTTGCCCAGAGGACACCTGGAGGCGTTGAAGGCCAGGCTGGTGAGGCTTTGAGCAACCGGGCTAGGGGGAGGTGTCCCTGGCCGTGGCAGGGGGGTTGGAACTGGATGATCCTGAGTTCCCTTCCAACTCAGCCTTTCAGTGGGTGTGGTTGTCACTGCAGAGCAGCAGCTGGCCCAAGCCCGTGGGGAGCTGCTGCTGTGGGGTTGTTTCCTTAAAGACAACTGCCCCCATTTAAAGACAGGCTTGCAAAAACAATGGGAGACCATCACACTAATCTACCTGTGATGGATTGCTGGCTAGGAGACCTTTGCTTGGCCAGAGCTGACAGCCAAGTGCCTTGGGGGAAGGTCAGGCATGGCTGCAGCTCTGCTCCACCGTGTTTTGAGAAGGTAGGTCACGTTCCCTGGGACTGGGCTGACCTCAGCATGCCACGTCCCTCTCTGCTACCTCCAGGGTGGACTAAGCAGTGGCCCATGGGGTGAGGGCTCACCCCAGTAATCAGCCTGTGATAAAGAGTCACAGCTGTTGAATATTTCTGATCCCTGCTCCAAGGAGAGGGAGAGAGGAGCTGCAGAAAACACAGCAACATCTTTTCAATGCATTCCATATGTTTCCTCCATAAGTCAAGATTAAGCTGTGGCGCTGGTGGAATAGCAATCAGCCTGCCTGCTGGTCTGCTGCCTTGGGAGGCTCAATGAGCCCTAGCCCGGGCTCTGACCTGACTCAGGAAGGCATTTCCATGGGGACAAGTGCTTTGGCATGCCCACTGTCACCACTCTTGCCTTTGCACCTCTCATTATGGCCAGCAGCTTGGAGGACCCTGTGCTGTCCTCATGCTGCAGCCCCAGTGTGGCATCCCCAGTGTGGCTTTCCCCAGTGTGCATCCCCAGTGTGCCATCCCCACTGTGCTATCCCCAGTGTGGCTTCCCCAGTGTGGCATCCCCTTGTGCCATCCCCAGTGTGGCATCCCCAGTGTGCCATCCCCCGTGTGGGCATCCCCAGTGTTGCCATCCCCAGTGTGGCATCCCCAGGTGGCTTCCCCCAGTGTGGCATCCCCATTGTGCCATCCCCAGTGTGCCATCCCCAGTGTGGCATCCCCAGTGTGCCATCCCCTTGTGCCACCCCAGTGTGCCATCCCCAGTGTGCCATCCCCAGCCAACCTGTGATGCCCTCCGACCCCCAGCCCAGTGGCAGGCACAAAGGTGGCATAATGGTCCCTTGGCACCCTCAGCCAGCTGGCCCAAGCCCTTGGTCATCCACCCTCCCCAAGCACACACCAGGGCCACAAATTACCTTTTCTTGCCCCCCTGCTTCTTGCTCTTTCTTTCACAGAATCATTGCAGGTGGAAAAGATTCAAGATCATGGAGTAACCTTCGAGATCCCAGAGTCCAACCTTCAACCCAACACACCATGGCTGCTAAACCATGTCCCCTGTGCCATGTCTACATGCCTTTTGAACACCTCCAGGGCTGGGCACTCCACCATCTCCCTGGGCAGCCTGTCCCAGTCCCTGACCACCCTTTTCCTAATCCCTTTCTGAAGCCCATCCTGGAAGAGATGCGAGGCAAGCATCTTACCAGGAGCTCCTGCCTCACCCAAATAGAGTAGAATAGAATAGAATAGAATAGAATAGAATAGAATAGAATAGAATAGACCAGGTTGGAAGACACCTTCAAGATCATCAAGTCCAAACTATTATCCAACACCACCTAATCAACTCAACCATGGCACCAAGCACCCCATCAAGTCTCCTCCTAAACACCTCCAATGATGGGGACTCCACCACCTCCCTGGGCAGCCCATCCCAATGGGCAATCACTCTCTCTGTGTAGAACTTCTTCCTTACCTCCAGCCTAAACCTCCCCTGGCACAGCTTGAGACTGTGTCCTCTTGTTCTGGTGCTGCTTGCCTGGGAGAAGAGACCAACCCCCACCTGGCTACAACCTCCCTGCAGGGAGTTGCAGAGAGCAAGAAGGTCTCCCCTGAGCCTCCTCTTCTCCAGGCTAAACAACCCCAGCTCCCTCAGCCTCTCCTCACAGGGCTGTGCTCCAGACCCCTCCCAGCTCTGTTGCCCTTCTCTGGACACCTTCCAGCAGCTCAACATCTTTCCGAGCTGAGGAGCCCAGAACTGGACACAGGACTCAAGATGTGGCCTCAGCAGTGCTGAACAGGGCAGGATGAGCTCCCTGCTCCTGCTGGCCACCTGTCCCCGCTGCAGGCCAGGATGCCCTTGGCCTTCTTGGCCCCCTGGGCCACTGCAGGCTCATGTTCAGCCTCCCATCACCAGTACCCAAATGCAATGTTCCTCTGGAGGAAGGAGAGGCCAGGCCCATGAAGGTTCTCACAGTCTCATCCTGAGCTTTGTAGCCTTCAGAGGGGACTGAGCCCAGGGGGAAGCAGGCTTGCCAGCGGTGAGCCACTCAATCCCTCACCAGCCTCCTGCAAAACCCAGAGCAGGCAGTGAGCACAGCAGAGCAGCTCTGCCTTGCTAAGGGACGGGATGAAGAAAGGCATGGTGCTGCCACAGCCTTTCCTTGGAACACAGGGAGCCTGTTTGCTCTGTTTTCCCTTTTCTTAATGCCCTTTCTAGTTGGCTTCTGCCTCTGCTCCGGGAAGCCAAATTAGCTCATGGTCTGAGGCTCCAGAGCTGAACAGAAGCAGAAGCAAGATGACGTTGGCTTGAAATAGGAGCAGCAATGGAGCTGTTTACCATCCTGTGTCACTTTGAGGGAGTAGGAAATCATCTCAGGGCATGGGCACTCACACACCAGCCACCAAAAATACATCTGCAAGGGTGATTGTGTGCCAGGCAGCAGCTGCTTCGGGGCTGCTGCTTATAGCCACTCTGGAATGCTGTGGGCAAGGACATCACCTACAGAATACAGAATTAACCAGGTTGGAAAAGAGCTTTGAGATCAATGAGTTCAACCTATCACCCAGCACCACCTGATTGATTAACCATGGCACCAAGGGCCTCATCCAGGCTCTTCCTGAACACCTCCAGGGATGGGGGCTCCACCACCTCCCTGGGCTGCACATCCCAATGGCTAATTACTCTTTCTATGAAGAACTTCTCCCTCATATCCAGCCTAACCTCCCTGGCACAGCTTGAGACTGTGTCCTCGTTCTGGTGCTGGGCCTGGGAGAAGAGATCAACCCCCTCCTGGCTGCAACCTCCCTTCAGGGAGTTGCAGAGCCAGGAAGGTCTCCCCTGAGCCTCCTCTTCTCCGTAGTTGGGTCTCACAGGATCTGTGGAAGCTTTTGTAGAGGCAAAAGTGTTTGCAGAGATGATGAAGAGGATGAAGATGTTCCACTTGGCCTTCCTGAGACCTCTCAGGTATCAGTGCTTGAGGAGAAATTCTAATCTTCTTTTGCAGCATCAGGGTGCTGACAGCAGCCCCTGCTGCACAGGGCCTCTGCTGGTCACAGAATCCCACAGTCTCAGCGGATGGGAGCTGGGGGAATAGAATAGATGGAATGAAATAAAATAGAATAGAATAGAATAGAATAGAATAGAATGGAATGGAATGGCGGAATGGAATGGAATGGAATGGAATGGAATGGAATGGAATGGAATGGAAATAGATAGACAGGTTGAAAGCCCTTGAGATCATCCAGCCCAACCTATCACCCAACACTATCTGAGCAACTCAGCCATGGCACCAAGTGCCTCATCCAGGCTCTTCTTAAACACCTCCAGGCATGGTGACTCCACCACCTCCCTGGGCAGCACATCCCAAGGGCCAATCTCTCTTGCTGGGAGGAACTTCTTCCTCCCATCCAGCCTAAACCTCCCCTGATCTCCAGAGGTCCCTTCCAACCCCAAGGATTCTATAATCCCAGCTTTCAGACCACTTGTGTAGCTTAAGATTCCCCAGTCCTGAGTCCAGGACTGGCAACATCATGAAGAGTTTCTTGACCCAGCTTCCACAACACCCTCCAAAGGGAACTGCTGCCATGCAGGAATGACTGCCCCAGGGGGACTCCATGTGGCCACTAAGTCTTTCTGTTGGAAAATCAGCTTGCTCTGATCCAAGCCATGCTGGCAGCAGCCTAAGGTTGCAGCAAGTTTGCTGCTGGGCTGGGAGGTGCTGTGGGCAGGACAAGTTTCCTAATGGTGAGAACAAATCTAGCCTGGGAGCAATTCACTCTGCCTGTAGAACAGCATCAGGACCCCAGCCAGCTATGCTGCAGGGAGCTGTCAGAGCACAAACCCCACCCTGAAGGCATCACTGCCATGAGTGCTGGCACTCAGCTTGGTCTGGCAGTCAGGTGACCTAACAGCCCTCCTCTTTAAACTTGGTGAGCAGACCACAAGTTGAGTCTGCAGTTTCCATCCCCACACCACCAGCTTCAGGGTTGTTAGCATCTGCACCACTCAGCTGGGGGCTTGGTCATGGAAGCTCAAGGGAAGAGGAGCTCACCATCAGGCACAGCTCTACTGAACACCTCTACAATGCTTTGCCTCTTGAATGCAGAGCCAGTCAACAGCCAGGGGTCATTTTACTGGGCTGAAACCCTCTGGACTCCACTAAGAACATAAGAAAAGTGGCATTTGGGTGGAGATGTAGAGAAAAACAGACTCTGGAGAGCTTGGGTCTGCAGCTGGGGTCGAGGCAACCCAGGGCACAAATCCAGGCTGGGCAGCACTGGCTGGGAGCAGCCCTGAGGAGAGAGACTTGGGGTGCTGGGAGGGAAAACTCACCAGGAGCTCTCAGGGTGCACTTGCAGCCGGAAAGCCAAGCAGAGCCTGGGCTGCAGCAGGAGAAGTGTGGCCAGCAGGGCAAGGGAGGGGATTCTCCCCTCTGCTCAGCCCTGCTGAGACCCCACCTGCAGTACTGCCTCCAGCTCTGGAGCCCCTATTGCAAGAGGGATGTGGAGGTGCTGGAAGGTGTCCAGAGCAGGGCCAGGAGGATGATCAGAGGGCTGGAGCACCTCTCTGTGAGGACAGACTGAAGGAGTTGGGGCTGTTCAGTCTGGGAAGAGAAGGCTCCGAGTGACCTCATTGTGGCCTTCCAGGATCTGAAGGGGGCTACAAGAAGGCTGGGGAGGGACTGCTCAGGATCTCAGGTAGTGATAGACTAGGGGGAATGGACTGAAGCTGGAGATGGGGAGATTCAGGCTGGAGGGGAGAGGAAGTTCTTCCCCATGAGAGGGTGAAGCCCTGGAATGGGTTGTGCAGGGAGGTGGTTGAGGCCCCATCCCTGGAGGTGTTTAAGCCCAGGCTGGATGAGGCTCTGGGCAGCCTGATCTAGTGTGGGTTGTCCCTGCCCATGGCAGGGGGGTTGGAACTAGATGATCCTTGTGGTCCCTTCCAACCCTAACTGAAACTATGAACTATGAAAAGACTTCTGCCAAGCTCTGTTTCCTGCAGAAGAACCTGGTGCTGGTGGGGGTAGGGGAGCTGGCTCAGCACTGCAGAAAGCAGGTTTCCAATGGCCACTTTCTGAGCTGGTGACCAAACAAAAGGGAAGGGCAGGAGACTTTGACTGAGATGTGATGGAGTTTAAATGCATTCCTAAAAGGGCTTGAAGGAGGAAATCTGAGGAGCTTCTTGGACCTGGCAGAGGAGCTGATGTTCAATTGCTGCCATGACCAGGAGCATTACAAAGGGTGAGACAAAGGAGAGCTTTTGTGCCTTTCAAACCCTGGTGGGTTTGGCTGATGGCTCTTTCTTTTCCAGACCTGCTGCATCCATGGATGTGGAAGCAGCATGGGAGAGAGATGGCCTTGAGCACCTGGGGGGACTCCACACGGCAGCCTCCTCTGGGGAGAGTGCTGGGACTGGGGCAGAGTCAGTGGGAAACAGGAGCTTGCACAAAGTGGGTGGGAGGAAGGGTTGGAGGTCCAGCAAGCGGTTTGCAGGCAGATTGCAGGAACATTGAATGACTCAGTGTGTGTGCTGAATTCTGAGCTAGGGATGTTCTCAGCCCCTTAATGGTTTCATCCACGGGCCCACTGTGATGGGACTGATGTGCTTAAGCCATGAGTCACTGCTGCAGCCCTTAAAAGGCAAAGAAACCCAGAGGGAAAGATGAGGTGGACCCTTGTTGCATCTGTGGATCACTAACCTCAGGAGCCCTGTGTGCTCTGAAGGCTGTCATTCCAAACCGCTGTGGGAACCCTCCCAGTGCCACACCACGAGGGTGACTGGGCAGCCTGTGCCACAGACAGGCTTATTTGGCTGTGGGTCCTGCTTCTGAGGCCACGATCCCTGCTTGCATCTGCTGGCAGCATCCTAGGCTCCTTCCAGCCTGGGACCATCCCTGTTCCTTGGATGAGAGCTCATTTCAAAAGCAGACCAGCTCCACAGCTATTGTCCTGTGGCTGTCTGCATATTTCAGCCCTTCGCTGCCCCTGCTCCCAGCAAGCATCTGACCAGAAGCTCTGATCTTCATCTGAGAGCGCCCAAACTAAACTTTGAACTAAGAAGATGACACACATCACCCCCTAAACCCCCCTCCCCCCTCCCCAACCCAACCTTTACTGAACACCCTTTAAAAAACAATTCCTTATATATTCTAAGCTCCCAAGCATCTGGGCTTCCAAGCCTCAGGAAATTACAGCTCCCATTCTGGAAATAAAATACATGCTTGGCCATCCATCACATTAATTAAGCCCCCTAAGATGGGAAGAGGGCAGCAAAATGCTTTCCTGATGGCTGGCAGATCTGCATATCACTTACTGGTAATAATGCTAATAAAGCCCTGATAACGCTGCTAATAGTAATCATTGTAATGATCATCATGATTTTTGTGTGGGGGGTGTTGAGTGGAGCTCTGAGGAGAGAGATTGGGGGTGTTGGTTGGTGAGAAGCTCGCCATGAGCTGGCTGTGCCTTCGTGCAGCCCAGAAGGCAAATCCTGTCCTGGGCTACGTCCAGAGGAGAGTGGGGGAGCAGGGCTAGAGAGGGGATTCTGCCCCTTGAGTCTCCTCTGCTGAGACCTCACCTCCAATCCTGCCTCAGTGTCCCAGCGCAGAAGGAGGACAAGAGCTGCTGGAGTGAGGCCAGTAGGAGGCCACAAAGATGATCCAAGGGCTGGAGTAGCTCTGCTGGGAGCACAGGCTGAAGGAGCTGGGGGTTGTTCAGCTTAAGAGGAGAAGACTCCAGGGGCACCTCAGAGCTGCCTGCCAGGAGCTGAAGGGATCCTGCAGGAAGGCTGCAGAGGGACTTTTGCTGAGGCCAAGGGGGAATGGTTTGAAGCTGAGGCAGAGCAGGGTCAGACTGGAGCTGAGTAAGAAGTTCTTCAGTTGGAGGGTGCTGAGCCTCTGGCACAGGCTGCCCAGAGAGGCTGTGGCTGCCTCCTCCCTGGGGGTGTTCAGGGCCAGGTTGGATGAGGCTTTGAGCAGCTGAGTCTAGCTGAGAGGTGTCCCTGCCCACGTGGGGAGGTTGGAATAGATGCTCTCTGAGGTCCCTTCCAACCTGAGCCATTCTAGGATTCTATCATCTTTTCCTTCATGTCAGCTGTGTGCAGAAAGATGCTGTGTTCTTTGGTGAGCAAGTAAGAAGAGTGTTTGCTCTCAGAGTGACCTGATCAGTATTTGTATGCCTTGTCCCACCCTGGGGAATCCCAAAGCCTTGAAGATGTGTTGGCTCCTCGACTGTGGGATGTGATCTTTAGCAAGGAAGGAGATTCAAAGCTGAGTTATGACACCAGCAATTCACAAACCCCAGCTCGGACAGGCTGAGGAAGGCTGCAGAAACTGCCCTCCACTGGAAGAGCTTTGCTTCTATCCCTCAAAGACAACCTCCCATCTGCCTCTGTGGATGGGGAAAGCCCTGGGAGCTGAAGCGTGCTGGGTGCCACCGCTCCTGCTCCCGCTCCCGAGCCATGCCCCTGCAGCCTGTGAGTGGGATGGGAGGAAATGCCACATCAGAAAACATTCCAGCTACTGGGGAAGGACGATTTTGGGGACTGGGAAAACTGCAGACTCGGTTGTTCTTTGTGGCTTTTGCATTCTTTCCTGGTGAGGTACAGGGCATGCAAAGCCACCGTGGACTGTGTGGTCACAGGTCTTTTTTTTCACCAAAGCAGCAGCAGTTGCACATGGTTAAATGATTCTTAGCTTAGCTACCCCTGGGAAGGTTCTCTTAGCCTTCTCCAACAGGACTGAAGCAAAACCCATGGGTTGCAGGAGCTATGATGGATGCACAGCACCCCCACTGCGTGCCCTGTCTCGCATCTGTCCCCTCAGCCTCTGCCCCTTCTTCCCCCCACCCCAGCAGCCAGAGAGAGAATCCATGCCTTGGTCAGGGGAAATGCTTTGCAAAGAGATGGGTGGACTTGTGATTCTGAGCAGGGTCCAGATTGTCTCAGACTTCAATGCATGCCTTCATTCCCCTCTTGTGTCAGCCCATCTGAAGCTGAGGAAGTGGCTGCCAAAGGAAATCGGACACAAGCTTTGAATTCCAACCTCTGAAGCTGGCAATGTTGTGTGTGAAGAAATACGACACATTTAGGGAAGGCTCATGGCTAATTTTCTGGTTGTTTTCATTCCTGCCTGGACAGAGCTCATGCCATTCAGCTGTGCCAACATCAATACCAGCTTTGTGCTGTATTTCTGATGGCATTTTGCTGTCGCAGGGGAAAAGCATCGCTTTATCTGCAGAGCCACCACGTAGCGAAGCCAGCCTCTCATCCTCCTCCACGGGGCATCCACTAGAAGCAAAGCTTTGAACTAGAAGCAGCTCTGAGTCTCATCCTGAACCTGGAGTGGCCATCCTGCTGTCACAGGAGGAGGACTCAAAGTCCTGCTGAAAGGGAGACTGCCAGTCTGGAGAAGAGAAGGCTCCGAGGTGACCTCATTGTGGCCTTCCAGTATTGAGGGGGCCTACAAGAAGGCTGGGAGGGACTTTTCAGACTATCAGGAGTGATAGGACTAGGGGAATGGGATGAAGCTGGAGGTGGGGAGATTCAGGCTGGATTGTGAGGGGAAGTTCTTCACTGTGAGGGTGGTGAAGGCCTGGAATGGGTTGTCCAGGGAGGTGGTTGAGGCCCTGTCCCTTGAGGTGTTTAAGACCATGCTAGACGAGGGCTCTGTCCAGCCTGATCTAGGGTAGAGTGTCCCTGCCCATGGCAGGGGGTTGGAACTAGATGATCCTTGTGGTCCGTTCCAACCCTAACTGAAACTATGAAACTATGAAACTAAGAGAAAGTGCAGTCTGCGCCAGTGATCTCCCTGCATGAAGATCTGCTGCAGAGGCAGCTGGTACCAGTGTGT